>OZ010798.1:443699950-444096878 GCA_963932465.1 Maratus speciosus | reverse complement strand
CCATATGTAACCATTGCTCTTACATTAACCCTGAAATCACAAGACCTGGGGTCGCTGGTGGCCCCCAGAAAGAAATTTGTGTGTGTGTGCGGGGGGGGTTGGTAATCATGTTCATTTGCCCCAAGTAGTCTCAGTTTCATTACGGTATTTGTGAAGCCTTCAAGACCACCAGGATGTTTACCTTCCCTTAAGTATTTTTTTTTTTTTTTGCATGTATGTGTGTGAAAAGGTAAAATATTGAATTTGTTTGAAGTGTGTATGGTCCATCAGACAAACTTCCTGCAGAACTTTGTTCGGTACATACATGATTTACATTTATTAAATTTATTTAGCTACATATAGAAAATTTATGATTATTTTTCTCATCTGCTTTGTTCAAGTCTTACCTCATATCTTGCTTCATTGTTTAACCTGTATAAAGTAAATAAAGAAAATTTATCATTATTTTTCAGCTAATTCCAAAATACTTCGATCATCTGCTTTGTTCCTTACCTCATCTTGCTTCTTTGTTTAAATTTTACTGATTTAACTAAATATTATTTTCTACATAGTCCAGTACTTAGTTTATAACTTGTTCAGATTTTTGAACAAGAAATATAAATTCAGTGTGAAAATGTAATTTATTAGATGCAGAAAATCAGAATAATGATTTACAAATTAATTTGACCTATAACGTTCCTGGGAAATGCTATTGAAATTTGAATTGTTGAAACTTTTTATTCCAATTTTGAATGATAGAATGCATATAAAACTGCAATTATAATAAATTTTGTAAAATTTTTGGGATGGGCACTTTCTAGTGTAGTTTAAAAAATAAATTTGTCATAAAAAAAAGTATGTATGCTTTGAAATTAAATATTTTTAAGAAATTTCATGCCGCTCAGATACTTTAGTGTTAAAAGATATGAAGGTATGAAATTACTGAATTTACACTTATCTTAATAGAAATATTTAGTATTTGTCTAATGTTTTCTATATTGTTCGGGTACTTTGACTAAGTGATGTTTACAAAAATATTTTTAAAACTAAACAAGCTAATCATATGATCACGGTTAAAATAGTTATAGTAGTTTACAACTTAAAAAAAAAATACACTTTAAATTAGCACTTTGTTAAAGTTCACTAAAAGTTTTTTTAATTTTAAGGGCTACTCATTTTGGTCCTGGATAGAATGTCCACTTTTTTTCCCATATGGGCCCATATACGATCTAAGAGATATCTATAAAACTATTTACATAGATCTATAAGGATTTATAATGTGATCTTTATAGATTTATAGGTCACAGAACTAAGGGACTTCACTCACTTCACAAATACACTTTAAATTAGCACTTTGTTAAAGTTCACTAACAGTTTTTTTAATTTTAAGGGCTACTCATATTGGTCCTGCATAGAATTTCCACTTTTTTTCCCATATGGGCCCATATACGATCTAAGAGATATCTATAAAACTATTTACATAGATTTATAATGTGATCTTTATAGATTTATAGGTCATAGAACTAACGGACTTCACTCACTTAAAAACACCCGCTCAGTAATGTTAAACCTATAGGCATGTTTGTTTTAAAATTTATTGTTTGATTATTTTAAACCATTTTTTTTTTTTTTTTTTTTTGCATAGGATAGCCGAGGTCGATCTCTAATATGGCTATTCTTTACTTTTCAATTTCGGTTGGAGATTTAAAAAAAAATAAAGATACCTTCACTTTCGGAACTGGTTTCGTAGCTGAAAGTACTTTTATTTTAAAAAATCTGTAACCAAAATCAAAAAAGTGCAAAATAGCCCTGAGAACAAGCTCAGCTATCCTATATGTGAAAAAAAATTGTTTAAAAATATTCAAATTTAAGTGAGAAATTCGAAAACCTGTCCATAAATTTTACATACTGGGCGGGTGTTTTCATGTGAGCGAAGTCCCTTAGTTCTGTGACCTATAAATCTATAAAGATCACATTATAAATCCTTATAGATCTATGTAAATAGTTTTATAGATATCTCTATACATCGTATATGGGCCCATATGGGTTGGTTGGTTGGTTGTATGGGGTTTTATGGCACAAAGTCCCTATAGGGACATAATGCGCCAAGACAAAGTCAAAATGGAAAAACATAAAAAAAACCAAAAATTTAAGTAAGAAAAGAATAACAAAAAGATGAGAAAACTAAAAAAATTAATGAAAACAGCAAGATGTATAATTAAAACCATTTAAAATATTCAAAAGTCCATAGTTAGAAGGCAAGCGTATTCTAATTAAAATCTGTGGAGTTATAAAGTAATAACCATTAAAAGATACCAAGTTTAAAAAGAGGTACAAATACTACATAAACACAAGTTTATAAAACACATGTGTAAAAAACAATGTAAAATCAATTAGGTAAAAATTCCTCGAAAACTGTATTTTCTTCGTCAGCAATGACTCATACGACTCCGAGTCCATTGCTTCATCTACATAGTTCTGGAGCTGCTTCGGATCCTTTAAGTTTGAGACAGGTGGATTTAGCCAGTTGTTCTTGCTCTTTTTCTTCACAGTGGAACACTGTGAAGATCCCCCGATTGTTTTTCTCTCTTTCTGAACGCAGATTTTTTTGCTTGGTTTCACTGTTTGACTAGTATCAGGTTTCTGTGATGTTTTTTTAGATTTAACAGCTTTAGTATCAGTCTGGAGTTCAGATGACTTTTTGGATTGAACTGGGTCGGATGACTTTTTGGATTGGACTGCAGGTTTTTGTGACTGACCAGTTTGATATACTATAGTAACAGGTTCTGAGGATGGTAGCCAACGTTCCAATAATGGGGTTGCATAACATTTAGAACCACAGCAGACATCACGAGTTTGTATCTTTGTGGTGCCGAGTGGTACTGTCATAGGTGAGTTATTTAGGGGAACGGAAGGATCGGTCTGGGTGCTTATGTGCCTTACAGATTTTGGTTGTTGTTTGAGTAGACTAGAGTAGGAGACTCCGACTGACGGAGTCCTGGATTCAACAACTTTACGGGCTTCAGGATAGGAGAGATTTTGAGTTATTTTAACAGAAATGATTTCTTTTTCACGTATCCAGGTTGGACAAGAACGGGAGTATGCAGTATGATTACCCTTGCAATTTATGCAGCGTTCAGGATTTTCACATGATTTATTGTCGTGGCCAACTTCTGCACAACGTGCACAGGTGGTGGAACCCCGGCAGTTAGTAGTAGTGTGGCCATAACGCTGGCAATTAAAGCAGCGTAGAGGATTAGGAATGTAAGGACAATTAAGGTAACCAGCTTTAATTCTTTTTGGTAAGGTAGGGCTATTGAAAGTGAGAATGATGTGCTTTGTGGGAAGCACTTGTCCATTCCGACAGAGTGTAATACGTCGTGCATCTATGACATTTTGATCATTTAAATTTTGTAAAAGTTCATCCTTGGTAGAAAATAAAAGATCTGGTTCGGATATTACACCACGGCTTGTATTTAGGGTTTGATGTGCTTTAACAGAAACAGAAATTGGACCTATTGTATTACAATTTGATAGAAAATCAGACTGGTTGGCTGAAGTAACCTCAACCAATAAATCCCCAGACTGCAGTTTTCTGAGATTATGACCATCACCGAAAACAGACTGAAATGATTTTGCAATAAGGAAAGGTGAAGTTTTCTTAAATGAACTATCGAACAGGCTATCAGTACGTTTGATTACAAAGAAGCGAGTGAAAATATTGCTCTGTACAGTTTGTTGCTCGCCACATGGGAGATGATTTGAAGGAAGTAAAGTTTTTCCATCCATATTGGGATAAAAAATCAATTCAGACCCCGGCCGCACCACCCACTACTGAGCCCAACAAGGGGATGCACATTCGTGCACCAGTGCTAACCAGGGCCCATACGGTCACAAGACACTCCTATGCCAGTCTCTACCCTTAACGAAATGGCTAGTAAGTACTTGCTCACTTGATCCTCAGTCAGTGACAGAAGTCAGCTGACCAGCCGATTGATGCATACGGGACCAATATGCACCTCCCGTCTATCTGAAGCAGAGGCCAAAGCAGTGTGTTGGTTTCCCTCAACTGCCAGGATCCCCCTTTCCAGGGACACGGGTCGCCACGTACGGCAAACACGTGGGTGGTTTACAATTCTCTATAAGTCGATATACAGGATGGCATCAGCTCATACAGAATTGCCCTCACCTCTGAAGAGGAAACCACAACGAGAGAGAAACAAAGAGGAAAGAAACACGAGAGAAAAAAGAGGAAAAGGAAAAGAGACAGATCGCTCAGGAACCCGGGGTTGCGAAGCCCATGAATACCTAAAGAAGGTATCCCCCTGGGGGGGGGGGGGACCCATATGGGAAAAAAAGTGGACATTCTATGCAGGCCCAATATGGGTAGCCCATATAGATCTACATAAGCATCCCACATTGCTCCATATTGATATCTTTATAGATCGACATAGACATCCATATCAATATATATAAATAACCCGTATGGGCCCATATGGAGAAAAAAGAGGACATTCTACGCGGGCCCAATATGGGTCGCCCACATAGATCCATATAGATATCTTTACAGATCGACATAGACATCCATATAGATATATATAAATAACCTGTATGGGCCTATATGGAAAAAAAAGTGGACATTCTATGCGGCCCAATATGGATAGCCCATATAGATCCATATCCCTGACCCACTTTTGCCCATATAGATGTGCTGCCTGGGGATGACTGCGGACTAGTAAATTCTCATGCTTACTTGTCCTTGGGATCAGTGACTTTTTTAATTCTAATGCTGGTAAATATATATGTTAAGTGTGATTAAAAAGAAATTGACAAGAGATATGACTGATTGATAAGAGAATTTAAAGATGGACCTTGGGGCTCAATTTTTATACCAGCCTTCCTGCTAGGGTTCAAAGTCAATTATTCACATTGAAAAAGAAAAAAGAACTTACTATGTATGAAACGATTTTTAAATGGGAAAATTCTTGAAATGTTACTAACAATTTTCTATTATCTTCTTTCGGTATCAGTCATAAGCTCTGATGACACAAAATTTTTTAGATTTAGATTTTAAATCATTTGGGACTGAGATCCAAAAAAGTTTCCGAACTCATCTATAGCCCATCTAAAATAAAATTTAAAATACACATAACATACAATACTAATATCTTGTATCTTTTTGGTTGGTTGGTTGGTTGGAGTTTTATGGCACAAAGTCCCTGTAGGGACATGCTGCGCCAAGAAAAAGTTGAGTAAAACATAGTTAAAAATTAAAAGTTACAGCAAAATACTGTCAGAAATATAAAAGTGAAAAAACAAAGTAAAATGAAGAAAGCAATGTGATGATACATGTAATTAAAATAATGCACAAGGAAAGTGACAATACACAAGGCTTTAAAAGTTAAAACATAGTTAAAAGACAAAAACATTTAAATTAAAAAATTCTAAAAGCTCTAAAGTTATGAAAAGTTATATGTTCAAGAAATAAAGCATAAAATGTTATATAATACTGCTTTAAGAACGAAGTTATAATTCAAAATTTTAAAACGATATAAAGCTACGTAGGATGAATAACTTCAAAAGCTGTATTATTGTCATCGTTATCAGAGTCATAACTACAAGAGTCCATAGCCTCTTCTGCATAGTTGAGCAGCTGTTTGTGATCTTTAATATTAGTTATTGCTGGGCTAAGACATGATTTATTGCCTTTTCTCTTCACAGTTTTCCACTGTGAAGAGATTTGAGTTGGAGGTTTCTTTCTTTCTTTTTGCGCACAAGTTTTATCATTTGCTTTAGGAGTTGGACGAACAATAGGTTTCACAGATTTGCTTTTATCTGGAGCTGGCGTTTGTTTAGTCTTATGTTCGGCGGATATTTTTGATTTAACTGATGATGTTCGGGGAGAATTAGGTTTCTGTAATGATAGAACTAGAGATGAAGCAGCCTTAGTTTCAGTCTGATGATTAGATGACTTTTTGGATCCAACTGGAGATTTCTGTGACTGAGTAAGTTGATATTCTATTGTAACTGGTTCTGAGGATGGTAGCCAACGTTCCAATAATGGGGTACCATAGCATTTACTACCAAGAGAGACGTCCCGGGTTTTTTTAGGTGAAGTATTGGTTGAATGTGTCATAGATGTATTATTTGGTGGAAAAGAGCAGTCGGTCTGGGTACTGATGTGCCTTACGGATTTTGGTTGTTGTTTGAGTATACTAGTGTAAGAAACCCCGATAGTCGGGGTTCTAGACTCAACAAGTTTACGAGCTTCAGGATAGGAAATTTTTTCAGTTATTTTAATAGCAATTATTTCTTTTTCACGGATCCAGTTAGGACAAGAACGGGAGTATGCTGGATGATCACCCTTACAATTTATGCAGCGTTCGGATTTTTTACAAGATTTACCGTCCTGCCCTACTTCTGCACAACGAGGGCAGGTAACAGTACCACGACAAGTAGTGTTGGTATGACCATATCGTTGACATTTGAAACAACGGAGAGGATTTGGAATATAAGGCTGGACAGAACAGCTTAGGTAGGCTGCTTTAATTCTAGTCGGTAAATTAGGACTATTGAAAGTCAGAATGATGTGCTTTGTGGGAAGCACTTTCTCATTCCGACGAATTGTTATACGGCGTACATCGATGACATTTTGGTCTTTTAAATTTTCTAAAAGTTCTTCTTTTGTAGACAGTAAAAGGTCAGGTTCCGATATTACACCACGGCAAGTATTCAGAGTTTGATGCGCTGTAACAGAAACATAGAAAGGTCCTATTGTATTAGCATTTGAAAGAAGCTGAGATTGGCTGGCTGAAGAGACCTCAACAAGCAAATCTCCAGAATGCAGTTTTTTAAGTGAACAGTTGTCACCAAATACAGAAATGTTTTTGCAATAAGAAAAGGTGAAGTTCTCTTAAAAGAACTATCAGAGAGGCTATCAGTGCGTTTAATTACAAAAAAACGAGTGAATGAAAAATTCGGTTCATTTTGCTGCTCTGCACATGGGAGAGAGTTAGAAGAAAATGAGTTTTTTCCATCCATGTTAGAAAAAAATAATGATTCAGACCCCGGCCGCACCACCCACTACCGAGCCCAACAAGGGGATACACAATTGTGCACCAGTGCTAACCAGGGCCCATACGGTCACAAGACATTCCTATGCCAGTCTCCACCCTTAACAAGATGGCTAGTAAATGCTCGCTCACTTGATCCCCAGCCAGTGACAAGTCAGCTGACCAGCCGATTGATGCATACGGGACCAATATGCACCTCCCGTCTACCTGAAGCAGAGGCCAAAGCAGTGTGTTGGTTTCCCTCAACTGCCAGGATCCCCCTTTCCAGGGACACGGGACGCCACGCACGGCAAACACGTGGATGGTTTACAATTCTCCATGAGTCGATATACAGGATGATATCGGCTCATGCAGAACTGCCCTCACCTCCTAAGAGGAAACCACAATGAGAGTGAAACAAAGAGGAAAGAAATGCAAGAGAAAAAAGAGGAAAAATAAAAGAGAAAGATCGCTCAGGAACCCGGGGTTGCGAAGCCCGTGAATACCTAAAGAAGGTATCCCCCTGGGCGGTGTATCTTTTTGGGTACACGACGACATTACACTGGTTTCTATGAAAGTAGAAAATTTTAGGAACATAATTAGAATGGTTTACATTTTGGTCACCTATATCAGAATATATATAAAAATTAAATCTTGAAGATCTTTCAATACACAGCAAGAAGCTGGAACTACTAATAGATAATTCAAATAGATTTATTTTTTAACTTATGGCAAATGCATTTATTAAAATTATAAAATTTTGATTAATAAGCCATTCATACTACATGAGCCAAAATTAAAAGCCAAATATTAAAACCGTTGTTACATTACATGTATAAGTCACACATAGTATGCAGATTTCATACAATGCTTGAACTTGAATACCATTATTTTCCGCTTTAGTTTGGCTACTCAAAATTATAATCAGAGTATGTAAGATTTCTACATGCTGTCAGTTCACTGTTAAAATATTTTGTAGTTTTATACTTTTGAAAATATACAAATGTTAATATATTTTTAAACTTTTTTGTGTAATTATGTAATTAAATAGAAACAATTAAAAGAAAATTGGTCCTCAGAAACTACATTTTCAATGTTGAATTCAGGCGTCCCCCCCCCCCCCACCCCGGAAAAAGATTTCTGCAACTCTAGTAGTTATTTTACAGATCCGGTAAGGAAATTACACTTTTTTCCATTAAAAAGCATAAAATCTCAAACCTTCTGAGAGGGTGGGACATTATAATATCCTTGGGGGGTCTCACCTGGGCCACACTCTGAATTCAACACTGATTTTAATTTACCTGTGACATTAGAACAAATACAAAATTATTTTCATCCGATAATTAAATTGAAGATATCAGTTACATTGTGAATATATTCATTATTTTAATGCCTACATAAAATAACAACTAAAAGAAGTGAATGTTTATCCATTGTTGGTCTAGCACTAGCCAAAAGATAATGTAGTGCAGTCCTTCTACTCTTATCTTTCAAAATCTGTCTTGAACACTTCAAGTTTTAACAATATTTTGTACCATTCAAACTCTGATTTCTTCAAAAGAGCAGAATTAGGTAAATTCAGGTCAAAATTTTATACATATATATAATATAAATTGAGATTTATAAAAAATAACTTTAAAACAAACAATCTAAATGAAATCAAAATAAATCACAGATATAATAATAATACCGCCAGTTGCTCTTTAAATGTTGTGACGTCACGAGGAAATCGTCTATAATGTCAATCCAAAGTAAAAGTGAAATAAGTGTCCAAGTCCCCCGCTGATTCCATTGCACACTCTTTGTGGAGCTCCCAGTTGTATTTCTCTGGTGTTGTAAATATATAATAGTAATATAATAATAAGGATCATTCGAGACAAACAGCCATAGTTGCTATAGGCGCAAAGCAATCTCCACTATGGTGGACTTCAATGGTGAAGTGTCCAAGTTTTATTTTGGCAGAGCAAAACGCACAATTTATTTTTAAATTATTTAAATTTTTTATATAACATTCTATTAAGATTAAATAAAACTATTTGAATCTTTGAATAAATTATCTTTTTCTTTTAATATTGTTAGATTACGATATCACAATTGGTTAACACAATATTAAGCATCAAAATCGAATCTTGTTGCTGTCCAACTATTTTTTTTGGTTCACCGTATTTCAATTCGAACCAGAAATTTCTGTATAAGCTCAAAATAAACAAAGGGAAAAAAAAGGACTAATTAAATAAGTTAAATAAAAATTCTGGTATTAAATATTTTTATAAAACTTGAGTGAAAATTCCCGTCTTTCTATGTTGAGTGTATGTGTTTGGGAGCTCGTCTGGAGGCTGTGGTATTTTCAACTATTAAAAAATTTTATAGGTGTTGGGCAACCAAATTAATTTCTGATTTATATATATATATATAACCAATAATTAAACATAACCTACCACCATCAAAAACTGTAATATTATGAATTAAAGCTGTAAGTATAAAAAAAGATTAAATTAATTATAAGAATTATTATGGAAGAAAAATAAGAAAGTGGACACCGACAAATAATGGAAATGCTTATATATTGAATTACGTTTTCAAGGGCACAGAATTCAATGATATAAGCAAAATGGTTGTTTTCTGTGGGAAAAATAAGCTAAAGCTAAAAGTTATTTTCCCCTGTGCCCTAACAACCATTAAAATCAAGTGAATTGATTAAAAATGAAAACAGAATAGAAACAAATAATATGAAATGGAAAAATCAATAAAACCTATTTAAATATTTATAGGATATAAAATGAAATAATAAACACCATACCGATTAATATTTTAGAATAAATCCACGCGCACATGGCACCCATAATATCGTAAAGATTAAGGTGAATAAAACAGTTAAGAAATCACAGTAATTGATACCATAGGATGCAGTTAATACATATTGAAATAAATGTTAAATAACTTTTAATATAATATAAAATAATATAAATAGAAAGTAATTACATAATTAAAATGCCCTATTAAATTAATACTGTTAAACAATATCGTCAAAATTTAGCTAAAAATTCCACCTGGTGTAGTAAATTATAACTGTAATGTAGCTGGAAAAAGTAAATGTAGAACATATCGAAAAAAAAAACACATTGTGGTGCTGCCATCTGGTATTACTTTTATGATTTAATTGTCAAAAGACAAACAGAAGTAAGCAATTGAATGTAACAATTGTTTTATTAACAGCAAAACCAAACAAATCCTTATATATAGATAATTATAAACTGAATATAAACCACAAAATGTATTTTTAAAAAACTATTGTTAATAAAATTAAAAAGCATACAAAATATTCTATTAGCTAACTTATTTATATATATATATATATATATATATATATATATATATGTTTACAGGTTTGTAGCAGGAAACTTAAGACCAGGAAGGGCACATTTTGGGTATTTTAAAAGGGGCTTTTTTGGGGGGGGGGGAGGGTTAGGGCAGATTGTTTCATTGATTTCTGGCTAACTGGCCGAGGCGTAGGTAGCCTATTGACTGGCCAATATGTTATGGGCGTTGTAACAGGTGGCCCCTAGCGGAAGACCTTGGAGGGACTGGGAAACCTCCCTCCGGACGTAAAGCGTCCCTGCTACGGTCTTTTCACCTAATCTCCCCACTCTTCTGCGGAACCCGTCGCGGCTCGACGCTGGCAGTCAAAGTACCCCAGACTAGGTGCCGTTAGCAACCCCAGGCGGGCACAGAGCTCTATCTAGACAGAATAGACCCCGCCTCGCTAAGGGGTTGGAGAGTCCGGAGTCCCGCCGCCCCCACAACTTGCCTCCACCCGAGGGTGGAGAAGCCGCGGGAGGCCAGCAGCAGCCCGGCTCCTTCTACCTTACTTCACGGCCGTCGACGGTACCCAGGTACGAATGACCCTGACCCTGTGCAGTGGCCGACGACGACCTGTTAACACGTTCGGAAATTAGTTTGAGACACCGCTAGATCCTCACCACTGGGCGCTGCAACCTTCAGTAGCGCACAGACATGCAGGAGCTGGGTCGGACCAAGTTTCCCCCAAGGTTCGAAAGGTCGCCATGTTACCGGCGAGCCGCCGGCCCGATCCCTGCAGAGATAGTGTTCAATGGCGGACCTGCCGGCCGACCCCCTCCCACGGTTTATGGCACGACATCGGGAAACCAGAGCCATGCTGCCTCCCTCTGCAACCGCTCCCTGGTCGACGAGGGCACTCACCAAACCCTACCCACCTTAGGGTCAGCTCACAACTGCTCCAGCTGCGGATCTCGGCAGGATGAGCCACCTGACGCAAAAAGTACATCAGGCGCTGTTCGAATTCCTCGCCCTTTGGTTGCTCCGGGAGACCCTGCATGGTTGGTTGTATTGAGTTTTATGGCGCAAAATCCCTTTAGGGACATGCTGCGCCAAACAAAAAGCGAGTCAAGAAGAACTAAAGAGATGAGATACAATGGGAATTAAAAAGCCGCCTGGATGGGGTACCCATCCAGATGTAGTCGTCAAACAAGGCTAAAAAGCAATGTAAAATAGAAATCCAGTAAAGCAAAGTAAATGGACGTTAAGCAAAGATGAGGCAAAGATATCTGGATGGGGTTTCCATCCAGATGTCAAAAAGCGAGTCAAACTTATGAAGCATATAAAAACTAAATCTCAAAATAAAAACCAGCGTGTTTTAAAAAAGTAAAGAGTGCCCATTGAAGTGTTTCCCCAATGAGGTTTGTCAAGATTGGTGATGTGTTAAAATAACTTCTATAAGTGCCGGAGGCCCGGACAGTCAGTTAAAACATGATGAATGGTCAGGTAATCAAAATGACAATGTGGACACATGGGTGTATCCTCCCGAAGTAAAAGTTGTTTATGAGTGATTCTAGAATGTCCAATTCTCAGACGTCTCAGAAGAACATCGGTTTTCCTTGGTTAACACGGAGGCCAGGTCATGATGGTAGGCTTAATGTGGTGCAGTTTATTATTGCATTCTAAATTCCCACTTTCTTGCCATTTATTATGAATAAAGTGTTTGATAAGTAGTTTAACGTCTGAGAATGGAGCTTTATGGCATAACGGATTAAGAGCACGCTTTGTTGCCTCATCCGCTTTCTCGTTACCAGGAATTCCCATGTGTCCAGGTACCCATCAATATAATATATTATAGCCACGTCTTGTCAATTTATTATAAAATTCAAGGATTGATGAGACATAAGGATGCTTTTTAATTGATTTTATTGCGTCAATAGAGCTATTTGAGTCAGTATAAATAATGAAGGATGAGCTGTGATGATGAGATGTGGAACATGGCCCTATCTATTGCAATCATTTCGGCTGTAAAAAAAGAAGTAGATGAATGAAGGCGATAGCTTAACGAAGTGCTTTCACAAAATACCCCACACCCAACAGTATCTCCACTCTTAGAGCTATCCGTGTAAATATCAGTATAGTCATTAAAGTTATCTGTGTGCAGCAAATAACTGTTGAAAAAAAACAGGATCCAAGTTGATCCTATCGTATCCTTTAAAGGGATGGAGCAATGTAACATTAGGAGGTTTCCAAGGAGGGTGTACATGATTTGGACATGGACCTACCTCGATATCACACAGAGAGCTATTATCAGTAACGTTCCTAATTCTGACACCAAAAGATGGGATGCAAGATGGTCGACGCTGATGAAGCATATCATTGTCTGTATTTAGAATGTATGAATGAAGAGGATGGCCAGGATGTGAAAGGATACGGTAGTAAAGTTCTAATGAAAGCTTTTCACGAAAGTGGTGTAATGCTGGTTCATTGCAGTCAACATAAAGACTTAAAACTGGAGAGGTACGAAATGCACCAGAGCAAACACGGAGTGCGCTATGAATGCACAGTGTGAAGTTTTTTAAGAACAGAGTTACGTGCGGAACCATAGACCTGGCAGGCATAGTCAATTTTGGAACGGATGACTGCTCGATAGATTTTAAGGAGAGAAGTACTTTCTGCTCCCCAGGAAGTATTTGAAAGCACCTTTAGTAAGTTAAGGGATTTTTCACATTTTGTCCGTAATTGTAAAATATGTGGTAAAAAGGTTAGCTTACTATCAAATTGGAGGCCGAGAAAACGGACACTGACCACAACAGGAATTTGAGTTGGTCCAATAAAAATTTCAGGATCTGGATGCAGATCCCTACGTCTACAGAAGTGAACACACGAAGTTTTGTCATGAGAAATTGTAAATCCATTTTTATTTGTCCAAGTAAGAATATGAATGATTGCAATTTGTAACTGTCTTTCAATAAAACGGATATCCTGTCCCATACACATGATGCGGAAATCATCAACATATAAATCACCTTTCACAGAAGGGGGTAGTTGACTAAGAATGTCATTTATGTTTATAGCAAAGAGGGTGACACTCAGGACACTGCCTTGGGGTACACCCTCTTCTTGTATTTAAAAACTAGAGAGTACCCCACCGATTCGGACTTGAGGAAGTTCTTAATAAAAATAGGGAGATTCTCACGAAAGCCTAAGTTAAAAAGATCACGAAGGATCCCGTATCGCCACGTTCTGTCATAGGCTTTCGCCATGTCAAAAAATACTGACACCAAATGGTTGCGTTTTAGAAAGGCTGTCCGAATGTGATTTTCAAGATTGATCATGTTATCGATAGTTGACCTACCGCGTCGAAAACCACTTTGAATTGCAGCAAGCCAATTGTTATTTTCAAAAATATGCACAAAACGACCATTTATCATTTTTTCAAGTAATTTGCAAAGACTGCTAGAGAGTGCGATTGGCCTGTAATTATTGGGATTCCTAGCATCTTTCCCTGGTTTCGGGAAAGGAATGATAATAGAATTACTCCAGGCATGAGGAAAGACCTGTTCCATCCAAATTTTGTTATAGAATGCAAGTAAATTATTGAGAGAGGTTGTGGAGAGATGTTTAAGCATGGTGTAGGTGAGGCCATCGTGACCTGGAGCTGATAGATGACTATTTTGCAAACATTTTAGAGCTCTGAGAGAGTAAAAGGGAGATTATAGTCATAACAGTAACGGGAGTTAAAATTGAGGTGGCTAGTTTCTGCTTGTCTTTTGTATGATAAAAAAGTTTCCGGGTATGAGTCAGAGGCTGGTTGGTTGGTTGTATAGGGTTTTATGGCGCAAAGTCCCAGTAGGGACATGCTGCGCCAAGACAAAGACAAAAAAAAATGTATATATCAAAAAATGATTAAAACAAGAATAACAAAACGGTGATAAAAACAAAAAAAGATTAATGAAAACAGTAATATGTATATCTAAAACCGTTTAAAAGAATCAAAGGTTCATAGCTAAAAGTCAAGCATATTATAATTAAAAACTGTGGAATTATTAAATTAATAACTGTAAAAATACACAAAGTTTAAAAGGATGTAGAAATACTTCATGAAAACAAGGTTAAAATCATATGAGTAAAAAACAATGTAAAATCAATTAGGTTAAAATTCCTCTAAAACTGTGTTTCCTTCATCAGCACTTGATTCATAAGAGTCGGATTCCATTGCCTCATCGACATAATTCTGCATCTGTTTTGATCCTTTAAGTTAGAGACAGACTGATTTAGCCAGCTGTTCTTGTTCTTTTTCTTCACAGTGTTCCACTGTGAAGAGCCCCCGCTTGTTTTTCTCTCTTTCTGAACGCAAATTTTTTTGCTTGGTTTCACTGTTTGATTAGAATCAGGTTTCTGTGAGGTTTTTTTAGATTTAACAGCCTTAGTATCAGTCTGGAGTTCAGATGACTTTTTGGATTGAACTGGTTCGGATGATTTTTTTGATTGAACTGGTTCAGATGACTTTTTGGATTGAACTGAATCGGATGACTTTTTGGACTGAACTGAATCGGGTGACTTTTTGGACTGAACTGAATCGGGTGACTTTTTGGACTGATCTGCAGGTTTTTGCGATTGGCTAGTTTGATATACTATAGTAACAGGTTCTGAGGATGGTAGCCAACGTTCTAATAATAGGGTTGCATAACATTTAGAACCACAGCAGACATCACGAGTTTGTATCTTTGTGGTGCTGAGTGGTACTGTCATAGGTGAGTTATTTAGTGGAGCGGAAGGTTCGGTCTGGGTGCTTACGTGCCTTACAGATTTTGATTGTAGCTTGACTAAACTAGAGTAAGAAACTCCGACGGAAGGGGTTCTTGATTCAACAACTTTTCGAGCTTCTGGGTATGAAAGTTTTTGGGTAATTTTAACCGCAAGGATTTCTTTTTCACGTACCCAAATTGGACAGGAGCGAGAGTAGGCTGTATGGTCACCCTTACAATTTACACAGCGTTCAGAATTACTGCAAGATTTACTGTCGTGGCCGACTTCTGCACAACGTGCACAGGTAACAGAGCCACTACAGGTACTGTTTGTATGGCCATAACGCTGGCATTTAAAGCAACAGAGGGGGTTAGGTATATAGGGTCGGAAGGACAGCTTAAGTAGGCAGCTTTAATTCTGGTTGGTAAATTTGGGCTATCGAATGTGAGAATAACGTACTTTGTAGGGAGCACTTGCCCATTTCGACGGATTGTGATACGACGTGCATCTATTATGTTTTGATCTTTTAAGTTTTCTAGTAGCTCTTCCTTTGTAGAGAACAGAAGATCTGGTTCAGATATAACACCATGGGTTGTATTTAAAGTTTGATGTGCTTGAACTGAAACAGAAAAGAAGCCTATAGATGTGCAGTTCAAGAGAAGTTGCGAGTGCTTGGCTGAAGAGATCTCCAACAACAAATCTCCAGATTGCATTTTTTTTAGTGAATAGCTATCTCCAAAAACTGACTGGAATGTTTTACCAATAAGAAACGGTGAAGTTCTTTTAAATGAACTATCTGAAATACTGTCAGACGTTTAATGACGAAAAAACGTGAGAATGAATTGTTCTGTGCAGTTTTTTGCTCTCCACAGGGGAGAGATATTGAAGAAAGTGAAGTTTCTCCATCCATGTTAGAAAAAAAGAAACAATTCAGACCCTGGCCGCACCACCCATTACCGAGCCCAACAAGGGGATGCACATTCGTGCACCAGTGCTAACCGGGGCCTATACGGTCACAAGACACTCCTATGCCAGCCTCCACCCTTAACGAGATGGCTAGTAAGTGCCTGATCGCTTGATCCCCAGCCAGTGACACAAGTCAGCTGACCAGCCGATTGATGCATACGGGACCAATATGCACCTCCCGTCTACCTGAAGCAGAGGCCAAAGCAGTGTGTTGGTTTCCCTCAACTGCCAGGATCCCCCTTTCCAGGGACACGGGTCGCCACGCACGGCAAACACGTGGGTGGTTTACAATTCTCCATGAGTCGATATACAGGATGATATCGGCTCATACAGAATTGCCCTCACCTCCAAAGAGGAAACCACAACGAGAGAGAAACAAAGAGGAAAGAAACACGAGAGAAATAAGAGGAAAAGGAAAAGAGACAGATCGCTCAGGAACCCGGGGTTGCGAAGCCCGTGAATACTTAAAGAAGGTATCCCCCTGGGGGGATGAGTCAGAGGCAGAGTTAGATGCAAGCGTATTTGCTATGGTTTCAGCAATGTTCTTAGGAGAAGCTATTGTTTGTCCGTTGTGATTTAAAATTGAGATGTGGTTTTCAGAATAAAGGGGCCATACAATTTTTTACTTTTTTCCAGAGGACTTTACTAGAGGTATTTGGATTAATATTAGATACATATTGAATCCAGGATTCACGTTGGCTTTTACGACGCATTCTTCTAGCATCAGCCTTTGCTTTTTTGTAGGCAATATAGTTAGTATTATTGGGATAACGTCGAAAATTGCCCCAAGCTTTCTGTTGATTATTTTTGCAGCTTGACAGTTACTGTTCCACCATGGCTTCCTGTGTCTCATTGTAGATGATGAGTTTGGTATGCTAACATCTACAGCATTGATAATACACTGGGTGATATTATCAACTGCATTGTGTATGTCACCTTCTACCATATGATTTGTGATTTTAGCATGATTTGTGAAAGTTGACCAATTGGCTCTGTCATAGTTATAGCGTTTAAAAGAATTATTAGAATCTCTGATAGGAGTGGTCTGTGAAATGAAAGTGGGAAAATGGTCACTCCATGTTGGTCATTTGAAATCCATAAATTCCAATATGGATAGATAGATGGAGAGCAGATAGTGAGATCTATGGCATGAAAGGTGCGGGTCGGTTCATGAAAATATGTATGATCACCATTATTGAGTAGGCATAAGCCATTGTCAGAGATTAATTTTTCTATAATATCACCGCGTTGATTAGTGTTAGAATTCCCCCGCAGTTGGCTATGAGCGTTAAAATCCCCAAAGATGATGAAAGGAGTGGGGAGTTGGGGAAGGAGATCATCAAGTAGTGCTGACTGAATAATTTGGTGGGGTGGTAAATAAATGGTACAATCTGTAATGAGACGTTTTATATGTACACGGACTGCAACGGCTTGTAAGTTTGTGTTTAGGTTAATATGAGTATGGGGTAAATTGCGAGAGATGAAAAGAGCCACTCTACCAGTGGCCCTATCACTACCAGTAAAATCTTTTCTGTATGTAGCATAGGTGTGCAGTTTTGCTTTGTCATTGGGTTTAAGATGGGTTTCTTGTAAAGCTAAACATAGTGGTTGATGGTCATGAAGAATACTTCGGATTTTGTCATATTTATTATGATAGCCTCGACAGTTCCATGAAATAATATTAGTCATGAGTGAGTTTTTTTTTTTTAATAAATTTATCTGTGCCCTTTTATCCTTTTAGTAGTAGACATACTATCTCCATTAAATCCTTCATCCGGTTCTGGGTGAAGAGCAACGGCATTATCGTCCTCCATTTTTTCTTTCATTTTTGGATGGATTTCATTTTCGGATGTTTTATTCTTTATCTTTTTGGCTGGATTTTCAGATGACACAGTGGCTTTAATTGTTGGTAGATTAAATTTTCCTGAATCAGATCTATGGTTTGTTTTTTGAGTCCTCTTTTGGTGGTATTTTGAGAGCCTCTCTTAGGAATATGAGATTGTTAAGATTTTGAAGAGGGTGTTTGTGATGGTTTAGGAGGAACAGATTTTGGTGACCTAGGAGGAAGAGAGTTTGGTGACTTAGGAGGAATAGATTTCGGTGGCTTAGGAATGTGAGATTGCATTGAACTATTTGTTTTACCAGAATAAGTCGACAGATTGATTTCTTTTTGTTTTGGTTGGCAATTATTATCAGTGGGGAATTCGATTTGTGTGGCAATGCTTTGATAAGTTTTATGGGCCGTTTTGGATGAAGCAGCAGCATATGAAACACCAACTCTAGGTGTCCAGGACTCAACTATTTTTCTGGTTTCTGGGTACGAAATGTTATCTTTTGTGCGTATGGTCTGTATCTCCTTTTCTCTTTTCCACTGTTCACACGATTTGGCGTAAGATGGATGATCTCTTTTACAGTTGACACAACAAGTTGGAGCGTTGCATTGTGCACTTTCGTGGCCTACTGCCTTGCACCGACCACATGTTTCCTTACCACGGCAATTTGTTTTTGAATACCCAAAGCGTTGACAATTAAAGCAACGCAGTGGGTTTGGAATGTACGGTCTGAGAGAACATGACAGATATCCAGCTTTTACATATTTGCGTAAGTTTGGTGAGTTGAAGGTGAGTATGATGTGCTTGGTAGGAATTTGTTCGTCTTTACGATAGATTTTGATTCATCTAGCTTCAATTACATTTTGTTCTTTTAGATTATCAACTATTTCAGTTCCTGTAACATGCAGCAGGTCAGATTCAGAGATCACCCCACGAGATGTGTTGAGGGTTCTATGTGAACTTACGGAGATCAAGATATTTGCAAAATTTGTACATTTCTTTAAACTAATGGCTTGTTTGCTATTGTTTACATCAATAAGAAGTTCACCATATCGAATTTTTTTAATGGTTTTTGGTTCACCTATCAATCCTTGGATAGATTTGTGAATCAAGAAAGGAGAGGTCTTGTCGAAGCTGCCTTCTACCCTTTTAAGAAGAATCTTTCAGCACATGTATCATCAGTTCTATCAGCCCAAGATTTGGTTTGGCTCTGATTTATATCTGCTTGAAGGCCTGAGGCCGATTGCAGTCAGTTTCCCCTTAGATATATCCTAAGGCGTAGCAGTCTCCGATTGAGCATTGGATGAAATATGGGGTTGTGGGCCTCCACATCGCATGTCTTATTTTCTATTCTTGTAACCATATTTGTTAGAGATATTATGAAACACCAGACATCGGGCTGGTCACAGACCCTTGTTCTTACCGTTACTTTAGGCGCAGGTCTCCAAAGGGTTAAAACTCTTCACAACAAACTTCCATGTTTTTCGAATGTTGGATTATACTCGATAGCATCTCCAAACTCTAGCTCTTTCACAGTGGAACTCGGTCGTCGTAGGTAAGCCTTTACAGCTCTGTCCAACCTACAACTTCCTTATGCCGAAAGGTACCAGTCGCCCAGTGAATTCCTAACCGCCGCAATACAAGTATGGCGTCCACCGATCACGGAACCAGAATTCGGAAATGCCCTGTACCCTGGGACTCAAGATCAGCCTAAAAAGGTAGAAATGAGGCGATGAGATGAAAAAAACCTCAACACCCAGAGTGTCTCACGTGAAAATAAAAAAATCCACTATTGTAAAAAAAAAAAGTAATGTAAGAGAGAACTTAGAAAAAAGGTGTATTTTTTGAAACTTTTTTTTTAACTAACAGAACGAGAACAATGTTAGTAGAACAAAGAACAATTTGAACAAATAAGTTAGTAAAAAACTAGATCATGAACTGGAACAAAGAGGCATAACAAACTAAAAAGAGAAGATTAAAAAGTGTGAAACAAAGAAAAAAGGATAGACAACCAAAAAGAGAAGAAGACAGGAAAGGAGAAAGATCGCTCGGGAATCTGGGGTCGCGAAACCCGTAAATACCTAAAGAAGGTATTCCCCTGGGGGAGAGACCCTGCATGGCGGTCCCGCAAGTCCCGTCATCACTAGCGAGTCACCAAGAAACTTCCTTTACAAAGCCTGCTCTCTCACCTTAGGCTCCCTCTTAGTCAATTGGTGGATGAGGTCCTATCGCTTTGGCTAGTCTTTGCCCAGCGACACCGCCCGGTCCTAAGACCAGCACTGTGATTGACCTATGGACAGTTGCTATCCGGCTTGCCCAGAGAACCCGGGTGCCGGAGGTGAGAGCACGGCACTCAATATGCTCAACTATGCACAATGCCCGTTACCCGTGGCCACCGGACTCTAAGCCTGTCGACCGCGAGTCTCTAGGAGGTAGCGACTCGTCCCCATCCGGCCCCCTTGCATTCGTGTACAACGAACTCGACTGGGCTCCAGGTCTTCTCCCCTACTCAAGGGATCGATTCCGGACCACCCGGAGGGGCGGCCACGTGGTAAGAGACAAAAGGGAAAGTTCTTCAAAATTAGAATAAGGTATTGAAAGACTTTTTTTTTGTGGATAAGTCTAATATTTTATAGTTACAATCTGAATGTAAAGGAGAGGGGGTGGATTTTAATGGGTTGTCATACATTTTTTTTAGATTTTTTTAGATTAATTAATGGACTAGTCTCAACTGGGCCTAATGTATTTTTCCCATCGAACCGGGACTGGCTTCCTTTCTTCCTGGGTCTGCACGGGGCGAAATTTTCAGTCCCAGTCTTGACTCAACCCGTATTAAAATCATTCTATCCGATTCACTTAATCCGTACAAAAATCAATGAAGTTCGGCTCAACCCAAAAAATTTACAAAAAATGCATATATAATCGCCCTTACAATTTTTAAAGGATAGTAGATTTACACGCAAAAAGGAGAAAAAAACAGTAAAACATGTGAAAAAGAACCTGCTTATTATGGAATCCTGTCTAAAACGGAATAATTTTTTGATCCATGCAAAATGAATATAATAATGCTTGAGAAAAAGAATAGAATACATTTGAACCTCCTAAGATGGGAAATTGTCTATAAGGTATTTTTTTCTTGTCTGTGTGATTCTGTCTTAGAAGCTTTTACTGTATATCATTATTGAAAGTCTCCAGATTATGGATTAACGATATTAAATGTTAAGTAAAACATTTACATACAAATACAGATTCATTAAAAAGAAAATAAATATCACAGCCTTTGACGCTTCTTTATAAACCTACGAGGTACTCAACTTTATAAAAGTTATAAATCTTAAATATCATTAGAAAAGGAAATGGGTAGATTGTAAATATCTATGACATTAGTCCTGTGACATAATCCTTACACAGTAAATTAATTTACATAATATTATCATATTCATCAGATAATAGATGGAAGACAATTAACGATTTCGGGAAAGGAAAAACAGAAAAAATGTGTTATAATGGGGAATAATTTCTACTTAAATTTCATTAAGATGATAATCTTGAAATTTTTTCTATGTATTGTGTTATCCAAAGAAAGAAAATTTAATGTCCAAAGCTTTTTGACCAACTCTTAATAAGCTACAAAATGCATTATAAAATGTATGAATTTATCCATTTTAACGTTAAATGTAAGACACAAGTATACTCAAAATAATTTGTGAAGATAAAAATGCAGACCGTATGGTTTGTTCTTTTACAGTCGAAAAGTTTTTAGCTGAAAATCATTAAGAGGGGGAAATGTAAGAGATCATACAAGAGTTGCATAGAGTTAGTGTTTAGTTCTGAATCCCTGTGAATCCGAACAAAATCTCGAAGAGTTGCTCCATTCTAGCTCCCAACCCCACTTTTGGTCATTAAGAGGGTGGGAGTTTGCTGTCCTGGATCATGTTCCAGCAGAATTTATCATTTTATTGCTTTTTTCAACTTAGCTCAATAGTGTTTTACTAAGCATTGTATCATCTAACCAATAAAAGGGTAACAAGACAAAAGATCTAGAAAAATCTGTCAAAATTGTCTTCTCACAATTTTTTTTCGGTGTCTCATGCACTTCTGTTCAGTCTCCGTGTGACAATGGAAGTAAGTTTCATTAATGCCTTAAGGAAAAAAGTATTTGCGGTACACGAAGGATATATATTCAAAGAAGATAAAAAAATCGGCCATAAAACATACTGACGTTGCATCCGACATATATCCTGCAAGTCAAGGATAATTTTAAACAACAATGAAATTTTCAAAATAGGTAAGTTTCCACACAATCACGAACCAACTTCAAGGGAAATCCGTGAAATGGAGTTTAAAAGTAATCTTGTTAACAAGATTAAGGATAATCCAGCTGCTCCAATAACAAGAATTTATGAGTAAATGAAAAAAATATGTATTTTTAAGTAATTTGCAATAGCGAAACAGCACCGAAAACTGGCGATATGAAGCAATTAAAATAATAAAACTTTGTAAAAAATCACCATAAAATTAAAACAAAACACAGTGTTTTGTTTTAATTTTATGGTGATTTTTTTTACAAAGTTTTATCATTTTAATTTGCAATAATATTTTATTAACCCCTTAAGTGTCGCATTAAATTACGGTTTAAAAATTCAAATTCCTTATTGGTACCACTTTTTTGAAAAAGAAATATTCACCTTTAATGACACGCAAAATGATACCATAATAAAGTCAATTAGACTATTTTATAAAACTGGTGGGAATCAAATAAGCTGAATAAAAGACACAGCCTGTGAATATCACGCGAGCGAGAATTAAAGGGTTAAAGAAAATCTCTTAAAACATAGTACTCAAGTCCAATAAATGTAATCCATGTAATTAAAACTAAACATAAATTATTAAGTTACCTTTGTTTATATCTAAATGAAAAATACATTTTACTTGTTTATCGTACAAGGAATTTAAAACTTAATTTTTCTTGAGTTTGCGAAAAGTTTATTAATTTGCAGTTTTTTCTTAAAACACTTTTCAGTACCCTCTCCCCGCAAAAAAAAAACATAATTTAATTTTATAATCAATGATTAGTGGAAGTATAAAAATTTTTATTGAACAAAATCTATGTTGAATTACTAATTTGTACGAATTATTTTTGAATTCTTAATTTTTAGGCATAATTTACATATTCGTAATTAGTGTCGACGAAGAAGAGAGAATTATAAGCAACAGCAACAAAGTACGTGTGCTGTGCTGCTACTTTTTTTATTTTTATTTTTAATTTTTTCATGAAGTTTTTTATTACAATTTTTTTTAATGTTCTGAATGCCATGTGGCTATTTTAAGAAAATATTTATCTGTTTTTCTGGCGTCTCTCTATGCGTTACACAAATTTTATGAGCGCTTTAGCTTTTTTTAACAATTATAAAGATTTTAATTTTTTTGTATCGATTCCTTATTTACTGATTCGTTTCCTTTTGTTTGCCAATTTTCACATGAAAATCATTTGAGTACTAATGCTTTATTATTTTGACAATGAAAATGACTTTTGGCTGAAAATAAAATCTTGCTAAGAAAGGAGGGCCAGGTAAATTGACATTACGTTTAACCGTTTAAACGCCAATGTTCCAAAATTGGAACAGAAGTTTTAACTAAATGTTACAAATGTAAATAATTTTTGAATTATTACGGGTTGTTTGTATTATGATAAGAATGATTATGAAATATTTTTTTTTATTAAATATTAAAAATTAAATTTTATTTTTGTTATTTTTTATGATTTTTAGAAATTTCTTATTTTTGAGGTATTTTTCACTATTTCAAATAACATTCCCCAACACATATTATGCAAAAAAATTAAAATTATATTTTATAGTCATAAGAAGAGAACTACTACTTGTAAAAAATTGCTAGTAAAAACTTTCTAAAATAAAATATAAATGTTTGACGCAGTTTGAAAAACTCATGTTCCGATTTTGGAACATTGGCGCTTTAGCGATACAGTTTTCAAAATGAGTAATCACATAAATAAGAAATTCAAATCTCATTATATAATCCGTTGACTGATTCAATGTTGGTATCGTCAAGGTCAAACAGCAGACCGTGTCAAAGCATTTACCCGGAAGAGTTTATTTTATTAGGTAAGCAAAGTGTAAATTGAAGGGAGGGGCGCAAATAGAAAGAGGGAAAAAAGCTTTTTCTTTTTCTTTATTTGAATGGAACGTTCGTGTTTTGTTGAGTCGCAGTTGGAATAATTTGTAGCATTATTAGAAGCTAAAGTAGAATAGATTTCTTTAGTAGAATACATATTATATTCAGCAGAATGTTTTTCTAGTAGAATATATGTTTTTTTTTCGATTTTGATTATAAAACATGTCGAAAAAATTTTTAACTGTAGAAGAAGCAGTAGTGTATTTAGAAACTCTTTCGGATTCAGATTTATCGGATGTTGATATATGTCAGTTACCTCCAGATGAACCAGGCGATATAACAGACGAAGAGGATATTGTGGAGAATGACTTTGAGCCCGTTATACCAGCTGACGTGACTGGAATGATAGACGTAATTTGCAAAAACGATAATACTAGTTGCCGAGAAAACGTGATACTCAATGCAGAAGCCGGTCCATCGAATATAAAAATTGAACTTCCGGGAAGGAAACGTAAGTTGGATTCTGAAAAAGCACAGAAAGTAAAGAAACCTCCTAAAAAGAAAATTGCATGGAAGAGAAAATGTGATTTTAAAAAATATTATATCAAACAGAATCGAAACAATTTTGCAGACGTTTCCTAACTTAGTAAATCTGTCGCCTGTCGACCTATTTTTTAAAATTTTGCCTCATGACTATATTGAACTCCTCGCTAAAATGACAAAATTGTACGCTTTACAAAAAGGAGAAGATACTGAAGTAGTATATGAAGATATTTTGCAGTTTTTTGGTCTACTTCTTCTAAGTGGATACCATTCTGTTCCTACTGAAGATATGTATTGGAGCACAGCTGAAGATACATCCGTTCCTATTGTTCCAACTGTTATGACCCGCAATCGCTTTAGAAAGATGAAGAAGTATTTTCACTTGATGGACAATAATCAATTGAAAGCAAACGATAAACTTGGTAAAATAGCACCGATATATAAAGAGTTATCCAAAAATCTGCAACAGTTTGGAATCTGGCACAAGAAGTTGAGCATTGATGAATCAATGGTCCCGTACTATGGCCGGCATACATGCAAAATGTTTATCAGAGGAAAACCTATTAGGTTTGGATTTAAAATATGGATGATGTGTTCATCAAATGGATATCCATACGCTATGGAGATATACAGTGGAAGAAAAGGATCCTCGTCCGTTGGACAGTTAGGCTCGAGAGTTGTGAACGAATTATTATCTAACTTGCAAGAAAATTCAAAGCATGAAATATATTTTGATAACTTTTTTACTTCCTACGATTTAATTTCGGATCTTGCAGCACGTGGAATACGAGCGACAGGCACAATTCGTGAAAATCGCACTGCCCTTTGTCCATTGAAATCTAAAAAAGATCTCGCTAAAGAAGACAGGGGAAATTATGATTTTCGTTCTGATGGAGCGGTATATATCTGTAGTTACAACGATAATGCGGTGGTCTCAGTAGCATCGAACTGCTACACACATGAACCCGTTGGAACAGTAAAGAGATATTCAAATGCAAACAAATGCAAAATTGATGTTACTCAACCTCATATTATCAAGAAATACAACGAAGGCATGGGAGGCGTTGATGTTTTAGATAAACTTTTAGGCAGTTATAGGCCAAAAATGAGGAGCAAGAAATGGTGGTGGAATCTGTTCATAAATGCTTTAAATATGGCAGTGGTTTCAAGTTGGATTATACACTCTGAGGTGAATGACATCAAAATATCGCACTTGGAATTTCGTAGACAAATTGCAACTTTTCTTCTACGCAGAAAAGAGCGTCTGGTCATTCATCATGGACCCCGTTGTCATGTGAAAATGGAAGTAAGAATATCTGATGGACATTATATTGTACCTACATCTCAAGGGCGTTGCGTAGTTTGTAAAAAAAAACACAACAAAGAAATGTTTTCAGTGCGATAAACGCATTCATCAAAGTTGTTTCCTAGCAAATCATGGGCACTAGAAATGAACATAATTCAAGAATTTTGTTTAGATTTTCCAAAATCAGGTATTTTATTATATTTTAATATTAATTAATTGTGTAATAATGTATATTAATTGTGTAATAATACATATATATACTCAGTAAATACCACAAAATATTATCTGTATTGAATATTTTCTTCTGTTGAAAATTTTGTATAAAAATGTAACCCACGAAACGCCAATGTTCCAATAATGGAACATAGCAAAAAAATAGGAAAACATTTTTTTTTCCAAAATTTTATTATTGTATTAGATAGAGGTGCTCTAAAGAAGCACAATTCCAAAATTTTATATTAATAGGAAGATCCGTTCATAGTACGGCGTTTAAACGGTTAAAGGAGAATATAGATTTTCATTCATAAATTAAAATAAATTAATTAAATTGCATTGAATACAAAATGAAGCAAGATTAAAAAGGATAGAGGAAAAGAATACCAAAATAAAATCCATTCTGTCATAACATTAGGTATAGCGAATACACTCATTATGCATTTTATTCTCATTTAAGATAGTATACTATCAGAAATTAATATGATATTGTCCTGAGTAGGCTAAAATTTAAATACAAGTTAATTGTTAACTTTATTAAATATTAATGAATCGGAATAAATTTAATATGAATTGATATATATATAAATATAACTACACCATTATACATATAAAAAAATCGAATCACCATCCATTATAAATACAATTCCTTTTTTGGATAAAGATGGCAGGATAAACATTATTGTTAATATTCCAGTTCCAATTTCCTTTTTCACACCAGATGGCAGCAAAGTTATGGTTTCAGTCAGATACTCAACTGTAGGCCCACATGTTAAAATAGTCCTAACTCTGTTTTTCCATCCAGACATGCTGCAGTTTTGCTTCCTTGTATGTAATTTATGTATTGTGCTCTATTAATTTTTAATATCCTGTGTGAGGTGTATCTTGTTTAGATCTCTTGGATTTTTATTATCTATTTTCTGTTATGTTTGCATTATAAGGAGCTAAATTTTGTCATTTTAGGCTTAATGCTGATAAAATTGGATGAATTAATGCATCTTCTACGAATGAACTTACAAGCTCCCCTGAAGATTCTGCGGGTAATTCATAGTTTCTTATTTTACATACTGGTTTCCTATGTTCATTTCTAATTCATCTTTAGAACTTTACCAATTTATTCATATATTTGCGATTTCAAATTTATTATATATATATACATATATAACCATTATATAATTACAAATTATCATTGATTTTCAATTATTAATACAGAAAACGAATACATGTATTAACCCGGGAGAACTCGCGAGAATGCCCAATTGCTTTTCTTTTACTTTACATTCATATAATATCAACTTTTTTTGGTTGGCTTAGTACTTTTATTCACAAAAGAGATAAAATAATTGAAATAACATTTTGAAATTTTTATTGAAATGAAAAATGGTTTAACCCTTTGCGTCGCAGTGGTTTAGCTGATAAACCACCCTAATTAATTTGCTTCTCAATCTGCTAATTATAGCGCTAATTTTTCAAAAATTGGAAATTCTTTCACTTTTGCCTTTATTTTATAATACTAGATGGCAGCACCAAACCTTCTTATGAATTATTTTCATCTGTGATGGGATATTTAAAGCCCTCTATTTTCAAGGATATTTTTATAATTTATTTTACGGTATACAAATAGTTGCTTGGGGGAAAAAAATGTGCGATTTTGTTGGCTGTACCTTAAACTGTTCGTTTAATATTATTTTATTTCTTTTATGTAAAAAGCATACCCAGAATCGCTGTATAAAGTTAGGTGGTTTTTGAAGTAAACCACTGCGCCACTACGCCTCACAAATAACGAATCTTAATGCGCTGAGGAAGAAACATCTGTGTTTATATTTTTTGTTTGTGTTTTTCAGATGGAAGAGAGCTAGAGCTAAGGAATGTGTTTGGGGTAGGGTTTTCTTCTTTGCAAAGGGTTGCACCCAGATGGGGGCCTCTGAAAAATGTGGAAGGATATTTTGTCCAGGGATTTATTAGTAGCTCGGGTCATCTGTGCTTAGAAGCTGCGTGATTTTTTGCTCTTGATTTGGGTTTTGCGGCGATTAATTGTATATATTTTTAGTTATTTTTTTTGTTAAGCTTTTTATACTGTTAAATATTTTAATCGTTAAGTTATTGAAAATGCCGCGGAAGGAAAGAATTTCTATTGCTAGAGCACTAGAACTGCTCAGAGAATTACCTTCGGATAGTGAATTATCCGATTTTACAGACAGCAGTGATACAGAGGAATACACTCCTGATCCAATCGGAAATTCGGAAGATGATGATGTCTCAGACTCACCTGATGCGTCACATGATGATGATGATGATGATCCTGTTACGGTTCATCAACCGGGTCCTTCCACGCAGCCGCAAGTTCCCATTTGGAATCATAAGCAAATGCTGCAAAAAACACTGCCAGATTTTACTGCTATAAGTGGACCAAATGAAAAATTGTGGGAATTGGATGAGAAAACCCCTATAGCAATTTTTCAAGAAATTTTCTCTCCTGATTTGATTGAGCATATAGTGTTTGAGACAAATTTATATGCTACACAAAAAGGCAATCCTTTCACTCCACTCACCTTAGTTGAGTTACTTATTTTTTGGGGCATAAAATGGTTGCCCAGTTAAAGATTATTGGGCAAATGAAGAAGCTCTCCGCGATGAGTTTATCTCTCGCCACATGTCCTGTCGAAGGTTTTCCTGGATTCTTGGGAATTTACATCTCAATAACAACATTCTTATGCCAAAAAGGGGAGAGGAAAATTTTGATAGGCTCTACAAAGTACGACCTCTACTGGATCCCCTATCGAAGACATTTTTGGAGATGCTGCACCCCAGTAAAAATCAAGCCATAGATGAATCTATGATAAAATTTAAAGGGCGCAGTTCCATAAAGGTTCCATAAAGTTCCATGCCCAAAAAGCCCATAAAACGAGGATTCAAAGTATGGATGAGGTGCGACGAAAGTGGATATGCATGTCAATTTGAGATTTATTCAGATAAACAGGAAGTCGTCGAAAAGAATCTGGCAGAGAGCGTAGTGAAGAGATTGACAGAATGCCTACACGGTAAAAATCACCGAGTATTCATGGACAATTATTTCACTACATATGAACTCTTCCGATATTTGGAAACAGAAAATGTATATGCCTGCAGAACTGTTATGATCAATCGGAAGTATTTACCTAAGACCTTGCTTGCTCAAGACAGAGATTTGGCAAGAGGTGATTTCGACAGGGCAGTCAGCAGTGACAATTTATTTTGTCTTAAATGGGAGGACAAAAGATGCGTCACACTCCTGTCTTCCCTTCCAGATGCTGTGGAGTCTATCCAGATTGAACGGAAGCAGAAAGATGGCACAAAGGTCCTGGTAAATTGCCCCAAAGCTATCCCCACTTATAATTCAAATATGGGATTTGTTGACAAATTCGACCAGTTAGTATCACTGTACGAAGTCGACCGCAAAAGTAAAAAGTGGTGGCATCGAATTTTTTTTCATTTTCTGGATGCAGCTGTAATTAACAGCTACATATTTCATAAATTACTTACAGGAAATGAAATAAAAACAACCAAGCAGTTCCGATTGAGTTTACTTTATTCATTCTGTGCCATGAAGCAGGCGAATACTTTGAAGAAACGGCTTCCTTATAGCCCCGAAAATGCACCCAAATTCAAGGTGAAGATTTCCGAAGAAAAGCGCTAAAGTAATGTTGATCACATGCCAGTGAAAGGTACCAGCAGAAGATGTGCTTACTGTAGCACAAAAGCAAAACCACGTCGCACATCCTTCATGTGCAAAACCTGCAATATTGGTTTATGCTTTTTTCAAAAGGGAGTTACGTGCTTCCAAAAATTTCATGAAGATAAGAAATAGATGATGTTGCAGATATTTTTGTGCACAGAACTGTAAATATTTTTTCTATAGAACTGTGAATACCTGTAAATATTTTTTCATGGAAAATTGTTATAGCCCAGATTACAACATAAGGTCAATATAATCAAGATTCTTTTTTTTTTCTTTTTTCATTTCTTTCCCTTTTTTCTTTCTTTCTTTCTTTCTTTCTTTATTTTTTTTTTGTGGGGGGGGGGGGGGGGGGGTAGAGTAGCAGGCCTCCTTGTGGTGCACCCTGGGTAATGCTAAATCTGCTACACAAGTAGTCTTCATTACTCACCGGTGAAAGCTCTTTCGCTCGTTTTTGTACTTCTCTGCATTACTTGTTTAGCCGCAGTTTTCATATCTCTAGTGTCGCAGTGGTTTACTACACCGACCACCCACAGATTCGCAACAGTAAGTGCAATCTTTACAAAATTTTATTTGTGCACTTCTGTGGGCTAAATAGAAGGCCAACCAAAATTTATGTCTGAATTACAACTTAAAGGGTAGTGCGCCGCAAAGGGTTAAATAAGAGTCTAGTATGACTGTGAGAGAAAATCTCATGCAGCGAGTTCTCCCGGGTTAAAGTTAAATTTTGTTATTAAAAAATGCGAGTTTCCGAATGTGAATGAATGTGAGTGTGTGGGCTTAGAGTGTTCAACCTCCACGTGATTAAGCCTGGGCAATGAGAACTTTACGGTTTTACCAATTTGGCTTTCGTCATTCAGTCATAATTCATTTTGACATAATTCGAAGTTCTTAGCTAATGACCACAAATATTTATATTTTTTAATTATTGATTTTATTATTCTACGTTTCTCAAATCCAGTCTTCAAAAATTCAGTATGGCATGAAAGTTGCCACAGTGAGTGAAGTTGTGTTCATGATACTTCAGTCTCAGAACAGCTAATACAACATATATTATTCTTTAACCCTTTATTACTGAATTATGAATTCATGAACATTTTATCTTCTAAATCATTTTTTGTGAATTTTTTAAACAAAACTAGAAGATTTACATAATCTTTTAATAAATTTTAGAAGTATTGATGGATTTAGAAGGATTAATTAAATTTTAATTTTACAAATATAATGTTCTTACAATAGAAATATAGAAATACTTCCGAATTGAAAAATTCCTCCCCCTCAGCGCTAGAAAGCTGAAAAGGATCAAAGGCAAAAGAAATAGTCCTTTTAAAAATATTTTTGTTTTGTGTAGCTTTTGGATCAAGATAAAGTAATGTATCTATAACTCATTCTAAACAGTATTGCTACTAATGGATGTATTAAATTAATTTTATAACAATTTATTTTAATGGTACTTATCAGTACCGTCAGTAGATAAAGGGTTAAATGTATGTTGAAAGACCCATAGCCGATGCATAAATATACACGTTTTTTAATTATTTTCAGATTGGACTCCAGAGAAGAAAGAATCCTTGACTTAGTAACGTGTAGAAGGACAGGTTAAAGGAATTTTCTATCTCTCAATAATCCCTTCCTTATACTTTCCATAATTTCTTCCTTCACAAGTATTTATATTTTTTAATTGTTGTTTTAATTATTCTAGGTTTCTAGAATTCAATCTTCGAAAATCCAGGATGGTAAGAAAGTTTTAAAAAAGTAACATGTCATAAATTATATATAGTCAATATTAATCCAGGAGTATATTTTTTTGCATCATTTAGGCGACAGTGAGTGAAATCATGTTCATGATACCCCCCCCCCCCCCGTCTCAGAACAGCTAATACAACATAAATTATTTTTGAAAGATATGTTGGGAAACCCATAGCCGATGCATAAATATACACGTTTTTTAATTATTATTTCCAGATTGAAAACCAGAGTAGAAAGAAGCCTTCACTCTGAAGATTCCTGTAACCTGTCCTTCTACGCTCTACTGTCTCGCTTATACTTTCTATATTTTTTTTCCTAGATAACACTATCATACTATAGCATGATTAAAACTATCTTAACAGATAAAAAACTATTCTCCACATTTTTTCCTTATCTCTGTATAACATGATCTTATCAGATTATCATTTCTTATCTCATTTCCGGCTAAGAACCCAACTCCCTCTAACCCTCTCCTGCTTTAGTATGATTTTCACTTCCACCCCCACTCACCATCCGAATCGAACTCTCCTTTCTATACTACTTTCGCGCACTGAAATCGATTCAATTACAGAATCTCCAACGTTAAATTTTCATGAATTTGCAGATACATAGAAAAATCATCCTGAAATTCAAAAACTTTCTGAAAATAATACCTCCGTCTCTTAAATTTGAACTAACATCTTGTCACATGTCTGACTGTAATTTGCGATGTGACATCTCAACTTGAACTCGTCCAATCGTTCCAAACTCCTTTCGCAAGCTTACTTTTGATAATCTTCACAAACTTTCTCATCCTGGTATAGCTGCTACTACTAAACTCATATGCGCCAAGTATGTATGGCCAGGCATGAAGCGCCAAATTAAAACATGGATTCGATGTTGTGAACCATGTCAGTGCTATAAAATACAGAGGCACACTAAAGCTCCTTTGGGTACATTTGGTCTTCCGGATGCACGCTTCGATCAAATACATATAGATCTCGTAGGCTCTTTAGCTCCATCTGATGGCTATACTCATCTTTTAACGATCATTGATCGTTTTTCTAATGGCCAGAGGCCATTCCTATCAAAGATACGCTATAGCAACGACTGTATGCAGTGCGATATTCAGTACATGGATCTCCCGCTTTGGTTGTCCTGCAGTCATCACATCAGATCAAGGTCCACAAATGCGATCGGCTATATATGCCGAATTTACCCGCATGTTGGGCACGAATAAAATCAGCACAACAGCATACCATCCAATTTCCAATGGAATTATAGAACGTTTTCACAGACATCTTAAATCATCTCTGAAAGCTCATGAGAATAATAGATGGTCCGAGATAATTCCTGTAGTTCTCCTAGGTATCAGAACAGCCATTAAAGAAGACTTGCATGTTTCTTGTGCTGAACTAGTGCATGGCACGACTTCCTAGTAACATGTTATCTACATCAGGGATCCCACATTGTACTGATGATGTTATTACGAATCTTCGCAACAATATGAGACTTTAAAATCCAGTAGCAACACCTGCTCATTGCACTGACAAGTATTATATTAACCCATCTTTACAAACTTGCTTGCACATCTTTTTACGAGTTGACAGAGTGCAGCCGCCATTATCTCAGCCCTACACTGGTGACTTGGTGCACCATGGCAGTACATAAACCACAGTTTATTGCACCTTCTATATGATCACTCATTTTTTTTAAGTGGACTTGGTCTACTATGGTTGTGAGCCCCTCATATATACACTCTCTAATACACCAACTTTCAATTGCTTGGCACAGATTTTTGCCTCATCTCTAGTAGATAGTGAGGAACATAATGATAAATATAAAGCTATCAACTATAACATTGTCTTGGATACTGCAAGGCATATGGCGATGCTCAAATTAACTGTAGCATTTACAAGAACACTGCTACTTTTTTGAGAGTAATTTTGAAACAGAAAAACTCAAATACAATACATCACACATCGGCTCAAACAACAGCATCATATTTGGCTCAAAAATTATTTTCATCATATCCATCGCTTACAAAAAATGCATACTGTGACAATAGTGAATGCACCTACGAAAAAATTTCTCTTGGCACTGTTGTAATTATACTATTAGTTTTCAAAATGAAAGCTTAAGCATTTTAGAGGACAAATTAAATGAACAATGTTTAGAAAATGATGTCCCCCTGTTATCAAAAGAATGTTCATGGACATTTGTCAAGGGAAAAAGAAGGAAGAAATTGTTTTATCCGATAGGCATCTAATAATAGAAATAATTTCTCAGGATTAATAAAAGCGGGAAAAAGATGACATATTAGAAGATCCAGAAGTGGTTCTGGCCGAAATCCCAAAATCACTTACACATGGTGAAGTAGACTATCACTAACACGGGGTAGTATCATTTACTACTAGTTACAGATCCATAAACGTTACTGGACATCAAAAAGCCTTTTGCCACAGAAGTGAGAATACAATGATTCAAGTAATAAGAAATTTTCCTCTCCTAGTTAAAAAAATTATACAGTGCCAGCTATTATTTTATTCTATATAATTGCTCAATGCTGACATTTAGTCTTTCCATAGATATTTAGACTTCCCCAACAATGTAAGTTATAAAAAAATTTTCTGGGTAATTTTTGAAAATGCATGTATTTCAAATTATTTATACATCCTTCAATTTATATTATATACATTTACTTTTGAGCGGTATCGTATATATATATAATGAACTAATGTATTTTTCGCAATACGTGGAATTCTTCCCAACTGAGGATTAAATACTGTGTGTTGCTATCTATGTAATCTTTATTTCACTTCATTACACTTTCTACAACATTTTGTTCCATTTGTAAATATTTCCTTTTTATGTTAATTTTATTTGGTACTGTTCATACTTTAAAATGTTTAGGATTGCCAATATTTTGAGATTTCCTAGTGGATTCTATATGCCAATTAGCTTTACTTCAATATGTTTTAGTATAACGATTCTTGTATAATAACATGCCATCTTCATTTAGAATTTTGGTTAATATTGTTAGATAAACTTCCCACATTCATTCATATATGGTAATGGTTCATACCAAAAGTATTTTTTATCTCTATTTAGAAAATATATGATTTTATATAGAAAATAAAATTTGTATATAAAATATGAAATTTGTATATAGAAAATAGAATTTTTAACTAAAAAAAATTTAAAAAATGTGTATGTGTGAATGTGTGGGCTTAAATAGTGGTCATCGTGTGGTTAAGCCTGGGTAATGAAGACTATGGATTTGCCAATTTGACTTTTGTCTATCAGACTTAATTCCTTTTGAAATAATTCGAAGTTCTTACCTAATGACCACAAATATTTACATTTTTTAATTACTTTTTATTATTTTATGTTCTTCGAATCCAGTATTTAAATCCAGGACGGTAACAAAGTTTTTAAAAAATTAGGGGGGGGGAAGTAACCGACCCCCTAACAGTTTCCACAAATTTAATTCTTAAGGGGGAGGGGGACTCCGAATCAAAGTACCCAACTCTACATTCGAAAATAAAATTAAGCCCACCTTACCATCCTCATTGTTATACTGTAAAATGATCAGATAAAAAAAATCCTTTCCGATCGAAAAAACAAATCTCTCTCAAACCTCATCATACTATATAGTATGATTCCACTCCCTCCACCCCCTCTCCAATCGAACCCCTTTTTCCCACGACTCCTATGAAAAAATCACCAGGACACACTAGAAGAAACTGTAAAAGAGGCACATAGGAAAATAATAAGCTCGTTCGAAAAATTTGTTCGAAAGGGATCTGGATGGCTTCAAGAAAATTTCCTATTTCGAACTTAAAATGGGGAAATATTCACCCTTAAAAGGCAGCAGTTGCTTTCAGTTACCTAAAGATCTCCGACGTCAGGAAGCAATTTTCAATATCCAAAACTTTAATGACCAGAAATGTTTTCTCTAGTGTATTCTAAAACATAAAATCTTGACTGGAAAAAAAAATCCAAACAGAGTGACAAAATATTAACCCTTAGAAGATACTATTAATGACTGGAGTATCCTATCCTGTGCTGTTATCTCAAAAGGTTCCAACTATGGAATCCATGAATATATCTCCAAATTAATATTTTTGGGTACAAGGAGGGTGAACTTTATATCTTTTATGAGTGTGACTAAATAAATGAAGATACAATTAATCTTCTTTGTGACGGTTAGAACACTCATTACACACTAATTCGTGACTTCTCAAGATTTGAGATCATCGAAGCGCTCATAGGGGTAGTGACTTCTACTGCTATACCTGTCCTCATGGATTTACTAAACCAGATTTGTTAGACGCACATAAACCATACTGTAGTTACCACTCGCTTCAAGTAATCAAAATGCCCAAACTGGGCGAAAATATACTTTCATTCACTGGGATCTACCTACAGGCTCCCGTGCCCTATATAAGTTATGCAAACTTTGAGTCCCTACTCGTACCCATTCACACTGCTGGACCCTTCAACAAATGCCCTATCGAATAAATACAGCTCGTCACTAAGCTTGTGGATTTGCGTTTGCTATTGGGGGTTCTGACAGACGAATCCAAAATAAGATACACGTTTATCATGGAGAGAATGCTGCTAATGAATGTATAAAAGCCCTTCTAAATTTTCGAGAGGAAATTAGCTCAAAATTATTAACCATCGGCCCGATTAATCAAAGTGATGAAGAAGAAGAAACTTTCCAACAAGCCACAGAATGTTGCATCTGCAAAAAACCACTAGACTAGGAACGCATCAAGGATCATGATCATCTTTCTCTCACAGTACAGGGGAGCTGCTCACCCCTCTTGCAATATTTTTTCAAACAAAGCAAAGTGATTCCAGCTAGTTTCACATCTAAAAAAATATGATTCACATCATATAATGCATAGACAGGTTGCTTTAAACATTTAAAAATAAGTGTGGTTGCTGCCAATTTAGAGGAATATATTGCCTTTAAATTACAAGAAAATATATCTTCAATCCAATTTTCTTTTATAGACTTGCAGTTTCTACCGGGGCACTTATAAGTACCATTAAAATAACTTATTATAAAATTCATTTAATGCATCGATCGGTTGTAATACAGTTTAGAATGAATTATAGATACATTACTTTATCTTATTCCAAAAGCATTATTCTTTGCACAAAACAAAAATATTTTTAAAAGGATGATTTCTTTTGCCTTTGCATCTTTTCAACTTTCTTGGCGTTGGGTTGGTTGGTTAGTTGTATTGGGTTTTATGGCACAAAATCCCCAATGGGACATGCTGCGCCAAACAAAGGCGAAAAAAAAAGAAGTGAGTAAACAAATGACACCGAGAAAAAAAATATGAGTTGAAATGGAAAAGCCATCTGGATGGGGTAACCCATCCAGATGTAGTCGTTAAACAAGGGTAGAAATCAATGTAAAAAAGAAATCCAGTAAAACCAAGTAAACAAGTTATCTGGATGGGCCCTCCATCCAGATGTCGATAAGAAAGTCCCACACATGAAGCCTATAAAAAAACTATATCTCAAAATAAAAACCAATGCGTTTTAAAAAAGTAAAGAGTGCCCCATGAGGTGTTTCCCCAATGAGGTTTGTCAAAATTGGTGATGATGTGCTAAAATAAAAACTATAATAAGTGCCGGAGGCCCGGACAGTCAGATAAAACATGATGGACGGTCAGGTTATCAAAATGACAATGTGGACACATGGGCGCATCCTCCCGAAGTAATAGATGTTTATGAGTAATTCTTGAATGTCCAATTCTCAGACGAGTCAGAATAACATCAGTTTTTCTTGGATAAATCGGAAGCCATTGTAATGTAGGAGACTATGGTATACTTTAACAACGAACACAGTTGATAAATGAAGAGGCCATCGGATGGTTTTTCTTGATTTAATTTGACATTCACAAAACATAAATTTACGAACACAAAACACAAAATATAATCGCGGTAACAATTTCTACTTTTTTAACTACATCACGCGTCGAGTCACCTTCACAACCAAAAAAAAAAAATCTGCGCGCTCACTCCAGCTTCTCGCTTCGGAGTTCGAAAAAACAGAACTATCTTCTATCCTCAGTTGACTACCGCCATCTATCGGTGGAAAAAATGTTAGTTTTCTTTAATGAATTAGTTCTTTACACCAGGTTATGATTGTTGGTTTAATACGATGCAGTTTATTATTGTTTTCTAAATCCCAACTCTCTTGCCAATTATTCTGAATAAAGTGTTTTATAAGTAGTTTAACGTCTGAGAAAGGAACTTTATGGTGTAGCGGATTAAGAGCACGTTTTACCACCTCATCTGCTTTCTCATTACCAGGAATACCCATGTGTCCAGGTACCCAGCAAAATAAAATATTATAGCCGCTTCTTGTCAATTTATTATAAAAATCTAAGATGGATGAGACAAAAGGATGTTTTTTAAAAGATTTTATTGCATCAATAGAAATGTGCAACATGGCTCTCTCTATCGCGATCAGTTCAGCTGTAAACACAGAAGTAGACGAATGCAGCCGGTAGCTGAGATAAGTGTTTTCACAAAAAACACCGCAACCAACAATATCTCCCATTTTGGAACCGTCTGTATAAATGTCAGTGTAACTATTGAAATTTGATCTATGTGCAGCAAATAGTTGTTGGAAAATAATTGGAGCCAAATTATTTTTATCATATCCTTTAAAAGGGTGGAGAGAAGTAATATTAAGAGGTTTCCAAGGAGGTAGCACATGTGGGTGACATGAGCTCACCTCGATATAACTCAGAGGGCTATTGTCAATAAAGTTTCTTATTCTTAATGGCATTGTCAGTTTTAACAAGTGGGAATGAAGTGGAACACCATGATGTGAAAGGAGACGGTAATGCAGAATCAATGAGAGTTTTTCACGAATCTGATAGAGTGACGGTTCATTACAATCTACATACAAGCTTAAAACCGGTGATGCACGAAATGCACCAGAGCCAACATGAAGTGCACTATGGTGCACAGTGTCAAGTGTATTAAGAACAGAATTACGTGCTGAACCGTAGACCTGGCAGGCATAGTCAATTTTTGAACGGATTACAGAACGATAAATTTTGAGGAGAGATGTACGGTCTGCTCCCCAAGAAGTATTTGAAAGCACATTAAGTAAATTAAGCGATTTTTCACATTTTGTCCTTAGTTGTAAAACATGTGGTAAAAAAGTCAGTTTGTTATCAAAATAAAGGCCTAGTAACGAACATTGTCTACAACGGGGATTTGAGAAGAGCCAATAAAGATTTCGGAATCTGGATGAAAACCCCTACATCTACAGAAATGCACACAGGAAGTTTTGTCATGGGAAATAATAAAACCATATTTATTTGTCCAGTTAAGAATATTTTTGATTGCAATTTGCAGTTGTCTCTCAATAAAACGCATGTCCTGTCCCATACACATAATTCTGAAGTCATCAACATATAAATCTCCCTTCACAGAAGGGGATAGTTGATTCAGATTGTTATTTATTTTGATTGCAAAGAGGGTGACACTCAGGACACTGCCCTGAGGTACACCCTCTTCTTGTTCATAAAAACTAGATAAAATTCCACCAATCCGAACTTGAAAAAGTCGAATTGTGAGGAAGTTTTTGATAAAAATTGGAAGGTTCCCACGAAAGAGCAAGTTAAAAAGGTCACGAAGGATTCCATAACGCCAGGTTCTGTCATAAGCTTTCGCCATATCAAAAAATATGGACACCAAATGGTTGCATGTTAAAAAGGCTGTCCGGATGTGATCTTCCAAATGAATCAAATTATCGATAGTAGACCTACCACGTCGAAATCCACTTTGAAAAGCGGCAAGGCCATTGTTGGTTTCTAAAACATGAACAAGGCGGCAGTTGACCATTTTTTCAAGCAATTTGCAAAGACTGCTAGTAAGTGCGATCGGCCTGTAATTATTTGGATTGGTAGCATCTTTTCCTGGCTTAGGAAAAGGAATAACGATAGCCCTGCACCAAGCAATGGGAAAAAGCTGTTCTGTCCAAGTCCTGTTATAAAAAGAAAGCTGATTGTTAAGTGAAGTATGTGAGAGATGTTTGAGCATGATGTAAGTGATGCCATCGTGACCTGGAGCAGATAAGTGACTGTCTTGTAAACAATTTAAAACTCTAAAATAATAAATGGCTGATTGTATGAAAATGAGTTATGAGTATTAAAATTAATTCTGGTCATTTCCGTCTGTCTTTTGTAAGATAAAAAAGGCTCCGGATATGCGTCTGATTTAGAAATAGATGCTAGGGTACTACCTATTGTCTCAGCAATGTTCTTAGGAGAAGTGATGGTGTGACCGTTATGCTTTAAAATAGAAATATGATTTTCAGAGTAAAGGCCCAAACATTTTTTTACTTTTACCCAGAGTTCTTTGCTTGAAGTATTGGAGTTTATGCTTGATACATAGTTAATCCAGGACTCCCGTTGGCTTTTGCGCCGCACTCGTCTAGCTTCTGCCCTTGCCTTTTAAAATGCTATATAGTTATTATTATTTGGGTATCTCCGAAACAGACCCCAAGCCCTCTGTTGTTTTTTCTTTGCACTTTGGCAATCGCTATACCACCAAGGTTTTCTGTTCTTGTAGTTAGATGATGTTTTTGGAATGCTGGAATCAGCAGCATTGATAATACATTGAGTTATATTATCAAGTGCATTGTCAATAGTCCCCGCAATCATGTTAGCGGTGATGTTTGCAAGTGAAGTAAAAGATGGCCAGTTGGCTCTGCCATATATGTAATGTTTTGTATAGTTATTTCAATCAGTAACAGGAGTAGTCAGTGTAATAAACGTGGGAAAGTGGTCACTGCCATGTAAGTCACTTGAGACCCAGAAGTTCCAGAAAGGGTAGAGATATGGGGAGCATAATCCCTTAAGGGACATGCTGCACCAAAAAAGTAGACTAAAACATCAAAAAAGTGAGAGATAGAAAAATGACAAAATAAAGGAACAATGAGAAGAGCAATCTAAATGGGGTATCCCATCCAGATGTAGTCGAACAAGTGTAGAAAAGACTAACTTTTAAATACTAAAAAACAGTAGAGTAAAAACATAAGAGTAAGTCAATAAAAAGTGCAGTCTGGAAGGGGTTCCCTTCCAGATATCACAAAGGTGTAAACAGAAAATTTAATCGTTAAACCAAAGATATAAAAATTAAATTTCAAAGTAAAATCCAGCATGTTTTAAAAAAGTGAAGAGTCCCCTATGAGGTGTATCCCCAATAAGGTTTGTCAAGAATGGTGATTATGACTTAAAATAAATTCTATATAAGTGCCGGAGACCCGGACAGTCAGTTAAAACATGATGAATGGTCAGGTAATCAAAATGACAATGTGGACACATGGGAGCATCCTCCCGAAGTATGAGATGTGTATGAGTGATCCTTGAATGTCCAATTCTCAGATGAGTAAGTAGAACATCTGTTTTTCTTGGATAACTCGGTTGGTTGGTTGGTTGTATGGGGTTTTATGGCGCAAAATCCCTGAGGGGACATGCTGCGCCAAAAAAGACTAAAAAACATAATGTAAATAAAAGAAATGAGAAAAACAATCTGGATGAGATCCCACCCAGATGTAGACAGAGACGTGTAGAAGTGTAAAATATTTAATTAAAAATAGTAGCGTAAAAAAGTTAAAAGTAATCCAATGCAAGAGCAGCCTGGATGGGGTTCCCATCCAGGCTGCTCTTGCATTGGATGTCATCCAGATGTCACAAAGGTGTAACAGAAAACTAGGTCGTGTAACCAATGAAAGCAATAAAAATCATATTTCAAAATAAAATCCAGCATGTTTTAAAAAGGTAAAGAGTGCCCCATGCGGTGTTTCCCCAATGAGGTTTGTCAAGATTGGTGATGAATTAAAGCAAATTCTGTACAGGTGGCGTAGGCCCAGACAGTCAGTTAAAATATGATGAATGGTCAGGTAATCAAAATGACAATGTGGACAAATGGGTGCATCCTCCCGAAGTAAAAGATGTTTATGAGTGATTCTTGAATGTCCAATTCTCAGACGGGTAAGAAGAACATCTGTTTTTCTTGGATAACTCTGAGGCCAGGTCATTATTAGAGGTTTGATATGGTGCAGTTTATTATTGTTTTCTAGATCCGAACTTTCCTGCCATTTATTCTGAATAAAAATATTTATAAGTAGTTTAAAGTCTGAGAAAGGAACATTATGGTGTAACGGGTTAAGAGCACGTTTTGCCGCCTCATCTGCATTCTCATTGCCAGGAATACCCATGTGTCCAGGTACCCAGCAGAATAAAATATTATGACCACACCTTGTCAATTTGTTATAAAAATCTAGGATGGATGAGACAAGATGATGCTTGTTAAAAGATTTAATTGCGTGAATAGAACTATTTGAGTCTGTATATATAATGAAGGATGAGCTATGATGATGAGATATGTGCACCATAGCTCTCTCTATTGCAATCAGTTCAGATGTAAAGACAGAGATAGAAGGATGAAGGCGGTAGTAGCTTAACGAAGTGCTTTCACAAAATACACCACAACCAACAGTATTACCACTCTTAGATCCATCTGTATAAACGTCAGTATAGCCATTAAAATTTGCTCGGTGTGCGGCAAATAACTGTTGAAAAACTGCAGGGGCCAAGTTGTTTTTATCATATCCTTTAAAGGGATGGAGCGATGCAATATCAAGAGGGTTCCAAGGAAGGAGTACATGCAATGGACATGGACTTACCCTGATATTACTCAGTGGGCTATTATCAGTAATTTTTCTAATTCTGACACCAAAAGATGGGATGACGGATGGTCGATGCTGATAAAGAATATCATTGTCGATGTTTAAAATGAATGTATGAAGAGGATGGCCAGGATGTGAAAGGAGATGGTAATACAGTTCTAAAGAAAGCTTTTCACGAATGTGGTGTAATGCTGGTTCATTGCAGTCAACATAAAGACTTAAAACTGGAGAGGTACGAAATGCACCAGAGCAAACATGGAGTGCGCTATGGTGCACTGTGTCAAGTTTTTTAAGAACAGAATTACGTGCGGAACCATAGACCTGGCAGGCATAATCAATTTTGGAACGGATTATAGAGCGATAAATTTTCAAGAGAGAACCACGGTCTGCTCCCCAAGAAGTGTTTGAAAGCGCCTTAATTAAATTAAGTGATTGCTCGCACTTTTTACGTAACTGCAGAACATGTGGCAAGAAAGAAAGTTTTTTATCAAAATATAAGCCGAGAAAGCGAATGCAATCAGTAACAGCAATTTGAGATGCTCCAATATAAATTTCAGGATCTTGATGCAGATTCCTACGTCTACAGAAATGCACACAAGAAGTTTTGTCTTGGGAAATAATAAAACCATTTTTATTTGTCCATTGAATAATACGATTGATAGCAATTTGTAATTGTCTATCAATAAAATGCATATCTTGTCCTTTACATAAAATTTTAAAATCGTCAACATATAGTGTACCCTGCACACAAGGGGGTAATTGTTGCAGTATATCATTTATCTTGATTGCAAAGAGGGTGACACTCAGGACACTACCCTGTGGTACACCCTCTTTTTGTACATAAACTCTGGAGAGAATCCCCCCAATTCGAACTTGAAAAATTCGAATGGCGAGGAAGTTCTTAATAAAAATCGGGAGGTTCCCATAAAAGTCCAGGTTAAAAAGGTCGCGAAGGATACCATACCTCCATGTCTTGTCATAGGCTTTCATCATGTCGAAAAAAACAGTGACCAGATGGTTGCGTTTTAAAAGAGCAGTCCGTATATGGGTTTCTAAAAGAATGAGGTTATCGATAGTGGACCTACAACGCCGAAATCCGCTTTGGAAGGCTGCAAGGCAATTATTTGATTCAAGAACATGCACCAGGCGGCAATTCACCATTTTTTCTAAAAGTTTGCAGAGGCTGCTAGAGAGTGCGATAGGCCTGTAATTATTTGGGTCATTGGAGTCTTTCCCTGGCTTAGGAAAAGGAATGATGATGGGTTTAGACCAGTCATTAGGGAAAGTTTGTTCAATCCAGATTCTATTGAAAAAAATAAGTAAGTTATTGAGAGAGGTGGAAGAAAGATGTTTTAGCATGGTATATGTGATGCCATCATGTCCTGGGGCAGATAACCGGCTCTTTTGCAAGCAGCTTAACAGTTCTGGAATAGTAAATGGGAGATTGTAATCATGAGAATGGCGAGAGTTAAAATTGATGCTGGTATTTTCCGTTTGTCTTTTGTATGATAAAAAAGGTTCTGGGTTAAGAGTCAGACCTAGAATTGGAAGCGAGGGTACTAGCTATTGTCTCAGCTATATTTTTGGGAGACGCTATTGTTTGGCCGTTGTGTTTTAAGATTGAGATATGATTTTCAGAATATAATCCCATACAATTTTTTACTTTTTTCCAAAGAACTTTACTTGAGGTGTTACTGTTTATATTGGAGACGTATTGCATCCAGGATTCACGTTGGCTTTTACGCCGCACTCTTCTAGCATCAGCCTTTGCTTTTTTGTACATAATATAATTAGTATTATTGGGATACCTCTGGAAGATACCCCAAGCCTTCTGTTGATTTTTTTTTGCCTTTTTGCAGTCATCATTCCACCATGGTTTCCTGTGCTTTGGGGTAGAAAGTGATTTTGGAATGCTATTAACTGCAGCATTGATAATACTTTGGGTGATATTATCAAGCGCATCGTCGATATCACCTTCTATCATTTCACTTGTAATTTTTGCAAGGTCTGTGAAAGTTCGCCAATTGGCTCTGTCATAGATGTAGCGTTTAAAGCAATTATTAGAATCCGTGTGAGGAGTTGTCTGCGAGATAAAAGTTGGAAAGTGGTCACTGCCGTACAGGTCATTAGAGACTCAGAAGGTCCAATACGGATATATAGACGGGGAGCAGATAGTGAGATCTATGGCATGAAAGGTGCGAGTCGGTTCATGAAAATATGTGTGATCACCATTTTTGAGTAGGCATAAGCCATTGTCGGAAATTAATTTTTCTATTATGTCACCACGTTGATTATAGTCAGAATTCCCCCAAAGTTGGCTATGATTATTAAAATCCCCAATGATGATGAAAGGAGTGCGGAGTTGGAGAACTAGATCCTGAAGTAGTGCTGACTGAATAATTTGATGGGGTGGTAAATAAATAGAACAGATTGTAATGAGACGTTTTACATGAACACGGACTGCAACAGCTTGTAAGTTTGTGTCTAGTTAAACATGAGAGTGAGGTAAACTGCGAGACATGAAAAGAGCCACTCCACCAGTAGCTCTTTCATTGCCTGTAAAATCTTTTCTGTAGGTAGCATAGTTGCGTAATTTCGCTTTGTCAGTAGGTTTTAGATGGGATTCCTGCAGAGCTAAACATAAAGGCTGATGGTCGGATAGAATATTACGGATTTCGTCAAGTTTATTATGATAGCCACGGCAGTTCCATGAGATAATATTAGACATGATTAAATTGTTTTTTTTTAATAAGTTTATATACGGTATTTTATTCGGAGGTAGTGGACATACTATCTCCCTCGTTAAATTCTTCACCCGGTTCTGGGTGAAGAGCTAAAGCATCATCTTCTTCCATTTTATCATTCTGTATTGATTGGGAATTATTTTTGGATGTTTTACTCTTTTTCCTTTTGGCTGTATTTTCAGATGAACTAGTGGCTTTAATTGTTGGTAGGTTAAATTTTTCTGCATCAGATTTACGGTTTGGTTTCACAGATGGTGTTTTAGTTGTATTTTGAGAGCCTCTATTATGGAGTGGCGGTTTCGAAATAAAAGATTGTGACAATTTTGAAGAAGCATTTGTAGATGATTTAGGAGGAACAGAGTTTTGTGAATTAGGAGGAGCAGATTGCGTTGATCTATTTGTCTTACCTAAATTATTAGACAGGTTGTTTTCTTTTTGATTAGGTTGGCGATTAGGTTGGCAATTAGGTTTAGTTGGGAGTTCAGTTTGAGATGCCATAGATTTATAAGTTTTATGGACAGTTTTAGATAAGGTAGCAGCATATGATACACCACCTTTAGGCATTCTGGATTCGACTATCTTTCTGGCTTAAGGGTATTATATATTTTGTCTTGTGCGTATTGTCTGTATTTCTTTTTCTATTTTCCACATTTCACACGATTTAGCATAGGATGGATGATCTTTTTTGCAGTTGACACAACAAGGTGGTGCATTGCATTGCCCACTTTCGTGGCCAATGTACTGCACCGACCACAGGTAGCTTTACCTCGGCATGATGTTTTTGAGGGCCCAAAGCGTTGACAGTTAAAGCAACGCAGTGGGTTGGGGATGTACGGTCTGACAGAGCATAATAAATATCCAGCTTTTATATATTTGGGCAAGGTGGGAGTATTAAACGTCAGTATAATATGCTTGGTAGGTATTTGTACTTGGTTAGCTGGAATTTGTTCATCTTTGCGGTTGATTTTTATTCGTCTAGCTCCTATGACATTTTGTTCCCTTAAGTTTTCCACTATTTCATCTTCGGTTACATGCAAGAGGTCATATTCTGATATCACTCCGCGAGATGAGTTTAAGGTTCTATGTGGCGATATGATGACAGCAATGTTTGCAAAGTGAGTACATTTTTTTAAGTTTAATGCCTGTTGGTTAGTGCTTACTTCAATTAGCAGTTCACCTGTACGGAGTTTTTTTTATTCTTTTGGGTTCGCCAACAAGTCCTTGGATAGATTTATTAATCAAAAAGGGCGATGTTTTATTGAAACTCCCTTCTTGGCGTTTGACAACAAAGAATCTTTCTTCAGTTTTACTTTCATGAGAGTTGGGATTTTTAGATTCTATTGTGGAACCATAATCCTCGACTCTCTCACTCCATGATACTTTATTGCCTTGATTGACAGTAACCCTTGAGCTAGAGCTCGATGAATCAAAATTCTCTTTATTAGCTTGTGAGGCCTCCACATCGCTTGTTTTATTGTCTGATATATTAGCCATATTTGAGAGATTATGTTTAAAACGACAGGCATCTGGCCTGGTCACCGACCCTTCTTCTTACCGTTACTTTAGGCGCAGGTCTCAAAAGGGTGAAAACTCAACAAACTTCCACGTTTTTCGAACGTTGGATTAAACTCGATAGCATCTCCAAACTCTAGTTCTTTCACAGTGGAACTCGGTTGTCGTAGGTAAGACTTTACAGCTCTGTCCCACCTACATCGCTGTTACGTCGAAAGGACACCAGTCGCCCAGTGCATTCCTAACCACCGCCATACAAGTACGGCGCCCACCGATCACGGAACCGGAATTCGGAGATGCCCTGCACTCTGGGACTCGAGATCAGCCTAAAGAAGTAGAAACGAGGCGATGAGATTAAAAAACCTCAACACCCAGAGTGTCTCACGTGAAAATAAAAAAATCCACTATTGTAAAAAAGAAAAAGTGATGTGGGTGAGAACTTAGAAACAAGGTGTATTTTTTGTCTTTTTTCAATATTTTAAACTTTTTTCCTTTTTTTTTTTTAAACAAAAGAACACGAACAATGTTAGTAGAACAAATAACAATTTGAACAAAATGGGTCAGTAAAAAACATGAACAAGAACAAAGAGGGATAAGAAACTGAAAAAAGAAGAATAAAAAGTGTGAAACAAAGAGAAATGATAGACAACTAAAAAGAGAAGAAAACAGGAAAGGAGAATTATCGCTCAGGAACCCGGGGTCGCGAAACCCGTAAATACCTAAAGAAGGTATTCCCCCTGGGGGACATCCTCATTGTTATACTGAAAATGATCAGATTAAAAAAATCCTTTCCGATCGAAAAAACAAATCTCTCTCAAACCTCATCATACTATAGTATGATTCCACTCCCTCCACCCCCTCTCCATTCGAACCCCTTTTTAACACGACTCCTATAAAAAATTCACCAGTGACACACTAGAAGAAACTGTAAAAGAGGCACATAGGAAAATAATAAGCTCGTTCGAAAGGGATCTGGATGGCTTTAAGAAAATTTCCTATTTCGAACTTAAAATGGGGAAATATTCACCCTTAAAAGGCAGCAGTTGCTTTCAGTTACATAAAGATCTCCGTCAGGAAGCAATTTTGAATATCCAAAACTTTAATGACCAGAAATGTTTTCTCTAGTGTATTCTCAAACATAAAATCTTGACTGGAAAAAAAAATCCAAACAGAGTGACAAAATATTAACCCTTAGAAGATACTATTAAAATGACTGGAGTATCCTATCCTGTGCTGTTATCTCAAAAGGTTCCAACTATGGAATCCATGAATAATCTCCAAATTAATATTTTTGATACAAGGAGGGTGAACTTTATATCTTTTATGAGCGTGACTAAATAAATGAAGATACAATTAATCTTCTTTGTGACGGTTAGAACACTCATTACACACTAATTCGTGACTTCTCAAGATTTGAGATCATCGAAGCAGTCATAGGGGCAGTGACTTCTACTGCTATACCTGTCCTCATGGATTTGAGTCCCTTCTCGTACCATTCACACTGCTGGACCCTTCAACAAATGCCCTATCAAATAAATACAGCTCGTCACTAAGCTTGTGGATTTGCGTTTGCTATTGGGGGTTCTGACAGACGAATCCAAAATAAGATACACGTTTATCATGGAGAGAATGTTGCTAATGAATGTATAAAAGCCCTTCTAAATTTTCGAGAGGAAATTAGCTCAAAATAATTAACCATCGGCCCGATTAATCAAAGAGATGAAGAAGAAGAAACTTTCCAACAAGCCACAGAATGTTGCATCTGCCAAAAACCACTAGGCTAGGAACGCATCAAGGATCATGATCATCTTTCTCTCACAGTACAGGGGAGCTGCTCACCCCTCTTGCAATATTTTTTCAAACAAAGCAAAGTTATTCCAGCTGGTTTCACAACCTAAAAAAATATGATTCACATCCTATAATGCGTAGACAGGTTGCTTTAAACATTTAAAAATAAGTGTGATTGCTGCCAATTTAGAGGAATATATTGCCTTTAAATTACAAGAAAATATATCTTCAATCCAATTTTCTTTTATAGACTAACAGTTTCTACCGGGGTACTTATAAGTACCATTAAAATAACTTATTATAAAATTCTTTTAATACATCGATCAGTTGTAATACAGTTTAGAATGAATTATAGATACATTACTTTATCTTATTCCAAAAGCATTATTGTTTGCACAAAACAAAAATATTTTTAAAAGGATGATTTCTTTTGCCTTTGCATCTTTTCAACTTTCTTGGCGTTGGGAGGGAAATTTTTCAATTCGGAAAAATTTCTATTGTAAGAACATTATATTTGTACATTTCCTAATTCTACAATATACTAACAAAAATATTTAAAATAAAAGATTTGAGTGGGGTTATTGTTATATAATAACATCCTTTCCAATTAAAATTAATTTAAAAAACTATTTAAAAATATTTAAATTTAATCAAAAACTTCTTTACTTTCAAAATTTAAATTCTACCTTTAAATATTCATTAATTTTCGTTAAGTTCGTTTTTCAGTTAAATTTCACTCAAAAATAATTTTAATTTAATCGCCATAAAAGATCATAAAAAATTATCAATATTAAAATAATAAATCTTAAAATTAATACTTTCTACCGTAATAGAATATTTTTATAATAATTTTCAAATCTAAAATTCATCATTTAACGTTATTTTATTCAAACACTTTTATTACTCTGTGTGGCATCGTCGATTTTAAATCAGCCAATCAACGACGTCCGTTCCTAACGGCGGGTTCGTTGATAGCGTCATCTCGCTCTTTCGGGCCACGGACTTCAATGTGCGAACAAGTGCACGTTGATGCTCCGTGAAAGGATTTATTTTAACCTTTGGATCGGATGGATTCCTCGGGCAAATCCTTTTCTTATATTTATGTCCTCAAGTCATACCTTATTTTATAGTGTATCATGTACTTCATCTATGATAAAATTGTGGTTCCGAAGTGGTTCGTAGGAATGCTGGAGATTCAAGACCTTAGAATACTGATATATAACGGGTACCATCGATCTCCTTTGTTATCAAGAAATCCGTTCCAAATAAATTATCCATTTGAAAATGTGGGTGATAATAAAAGGAGAAATGGATGTCTCAAGAAAAGTACCCATATTAAGATACAGATGTTCACGATTCTCATATCTATTTTCGATATATCGTTATGGCGAAAATCAATTTGAGTAAGTACGATGAAAATGCATCTATTGCTTTCCATACAGTGATGACATCGCGGTGGTAAGATGCCTATTTTATTTTTGCTTTGGAGCATATTACAAATCTCAGGATTTGAACAATTGCTCAGATTGATAATCATTAACTCTCCAGTATGCACTTTTCCTATAAATAAACTTTGATAAAGACTATGAACTGCATTTTTTTAATGTACCGATGTTTCATTAATTAAATTAAGATTCTTAATATAAACATATTAATGTTCAAGCTCTCAACAACATCATTTCAATCTTCTATAAAAGAAATGTCAATTTTGTTAAAAATGAAATTTAAATCTATGAAACTCATGTAAGAATTAATATTGATAAAATTTGTATAATTAGTGCACTAAATTATTTCTCCCTCCCCTTTCCCCATTTAATTACATCATCATTTAAATAAAAATATTTTGTTTTATTAAGTGTATATGTATCATTTATGTGTTTGATATTTTTATTATTGAGTGCCAAATTAATTTATTATTGATGTATTAAAGAATAATTAATTAGTTTGATAAATTGAAAGAACCCCAGCTTCCTCCACCCTCTGCTTTTTACAACACGCTAAGAAATCAAAAATTCGAAGAATCGTATTACAGCCATGCGAAAAATGTGTGGAAAACCTTCATAATTAAAAATCTCGGACAATATCATGATTTATATTTGAAGACAGATATACTTTTGTTGGCTTATGTATTTGAAAACTTTAGATGTCTCTGCATCCAGTATTAGAATAATATTGATCAATCCCATCTCATCACTTCACCAAGTTTGTCTTGGCAAGCTTCTTTGAAGATGGCTGAGGTCGAGTTGGAATTACTCACAGATGTAGACATGTTGCTTTTCATATTAGAATAATATTGATCAATCCCATCTCATCACTTCACCAAGTTTGTCTTGGCAAGCTTCTTTGAAGATGGCTGAGGTCGAGTTGGAATTACTCACAGATGTAGACATGTTGCTTTTCATTGAAGGAGGAATACGTGGGGTGCATCGCAAATCTCCCACAGGTTTGCGACCGCCAATAATCCAGATGTCCCAACGTCCCCACTAAAAAAATGACATATCATGTACTGGGAGCAAACAATGTATACGGCTGGACCATGTCCCGGTACATGCCACATGGAGGGTTCCAGTGGTGTGATGCCACTAAGTTTTATGCAGATTCAATAATGAATCTTCCTGACAAGGCCTCAACAGGTTACATTTTTGAAGTTGACTAAATATCCTGAATCCCTTCACATTGATCATAATGATTATCCAACTTGGTTTCCTTGTCTGAGCAGTCCCTCCAAGGCTATTCAACCTCCTTCGTGAAGTGATTAACATGAAAGTACGGATACTGAACTGTATGGGCGAGAGGACTTATAAGATGTGGTCTGACATGCAGCAACGTTATAAAAAGAACTTTGAAAAAAAATTTTTTTCACTAAAACCTATTGAAATGAGAAATTGTGACAGATGTAAAGTTAAAAATTGCCACAAATGGAAAGCTACTGTTGCGATTTGTAATCATTATAAATTAAGATTTGATCCAATAGAGCATTGATGGTTGGTTGGTTGTATAAGGTTTTATGGCGCAAAATCCCTTAGGGGACATGCTGCGCCAAAAAAAAAAGGTTTAAAAACACAAGGTAAGTAAAAATAAAGAAAGCAACGAGAAAAGCAATCTGGATGGGTATCCCATCCAGTGTAGTCAGACGTGTAAAAGAGTTCAAAAAATGTTTAATCTAAAAACATTAGCATAAAAAGGTTAAAGCATCTCAAAACAAATGCACTCTGGATGGGGTACCCATCCAAATGTCACAAAAGTGTAAAAGAAAGCACTGGGTCATTTCACCAATGAAAGCAATAAAAATATTTCAAAATAAAATCCGGCATGTTTTAAAAAAGTAAAGAGTGCCCCATGAGGTTAATAGAGCATTGAAAACAATTCCAATTGCTGACTGTGAAAATAACAAAGGACAAAAGGTTGCTCCAGCGAAAACTTTGTTTTCAGCCACTACAGCACATGCAATCAAGCATTTAACTGATAATGATACAGTCTAATTTTTTTTCCCTTATGGTTGCCAATTTTTTTGACATAATAAACAGCAAATTTCCAAAACCGTGAAACAGGAAACTCACGAAAGCTCATTTTGGCATGGAAAATATAACGACCAAACAGCAGTTTCAAAATTAATGGAAAAAGAAATTTCAGAACTAAGAGTAATTGGGGAAAAGGTATGCTGCCTTTCCAGAAAGCAGTTCTGGTATCCAATCCTAATTTTCTTTTTGGACTACATGAAACATTAAAATCTCTAGGTCTTATAGATACACAATTAAGCTGATGCAAGATGCATTTGAAAATTTATTTAGTTAAATGAGTAGACTTGGTCATTTCAATGACCATCCTTCACCAACAGAATTCATAATCAAAAAAAGAATTTGCTCCTAGCTAATAAATACCAACTTTAAAAATAAATCATGTGAATTGTATAGAACAGGCAGACTCATACTGAGCAAATAAAATAATTTAGAGTGCATTTGATCTGTCGAAGTTCCCTAGAGATCAAGAAATTCTCCATGAGCCTGAAGAGAATTTAATAATCTTTGAAAGTATTATTGATGATACATTGTCTAATAACCAAACAGATACAGTAAAACCTGTAAAGTTGACCACCTGCCTATGTTGACCCCTGTTGTCAGGAACCAAATTTATCCTATACAAAACTATAAGACAAACCCTTTGTAACTTGACCACCTGTCGATCTTGTATTTTGACCACTGAAATTATACAAATTTGACTAGAACTATTATAAAATGCCCATCAAAACCCTTTATAACTTGACTATCCAAAAAGCTAACAAATCATGAATAAAAATAAAAGTAACTCTCCACAATTTTTTTTCTTTTTAACTAGAATTCCTAAAAGGATGAAATAGTTCTTACCCTGGGAAATGCTTTTAGCAGCGATAGGTGTATGTAAATAATTCAAGGCTTATCTACAGGGTGTCCAACGAATAAGACCCTGATTTCAAAATTAAATATCTCAAAAACAAAGATCAATAGAATTATGCGGTAAACGGTTTGTTTATTAGTTAAGCTGTAAAAATGTTATACAGAAGTTTAAAAATTTAGTTACAAAACCCGTTAACAGATGGCGTATAATCACAATACTTGTAAACTATGCTTCGAAGTCCAGAGCACTAGTGTCTCATTCCTAGATGGCTCCCTACGAAAGAACGAATATTGGGAAAATCCACTTTTTCATTGGGGTGTTGTGCAGAAGTAGAGACATCTGGTCACAGAATTATTGCATCAGCTTTAATTTTAGAAAATTTCAATTAATAAAATTTTCAATAAAAATTTTAGAAATCATTATATAAGAACTTATTGAAATATTTTATTAAATTCAATTTTTAATGCCATATAATTATTTAAATCAAAATGCATATATTTAGTAAAAAAATTTTGTTCCTTTTATTTATTTTTTATATTTTTAAATCACGGCATAATATTTTGGTATTATTGTTTATACCTGAATTATTATAAATAAAAAAGTAATTTTGCACTTTTAATTTATTTTTAAATCACGGCATAATACTTTGGTTTTAGTACAACACATATATTTCTTTTCTTTGTAAACAAAGTTTTAGAGACAGAAATTGTGCATTAAATTATTTCTTTTTTATTAGCTCACAGGCTATCAAAGCCTGAGAGCTAATGTGCCCGCCCGTTCTGTATGTATGTACGTAACGCGATAACTCTTGATAGAAACATCCGATTTGCTTCAAAAAATTTTTCTAGGTTCATTGTGATAAGGCGCTTCCCTGATTAGTTTTGGGAGTTCACTGGTTAAGGATAAAGGGGGAAAAACGGGGTTAGTCCAACCCCTTAATTCAGATAAATGGGTTTTTCATGCAGAATCATTCAATTTGCTCCGAATTTGATATACCGGTTTATTGTGTTAAGGAACTTCCCCGATTAGTTTTGGGGGTTCATTGGTTAAGGATAAAGGGGGAAAAACGGGGTTAGTCCACCCCCTTAATTCAGATAAATGGGTTTTTCATGCAGAATCATTCGATTTGCCCCAAATTTGGTATATTGGTTTATTATTTTAAGGAACTTCCCTGATTAGTTTTGGGAGTTCATTGGTTAAGGATAAAGGGGGAAAAACGGGGTTAGTCCACCCCCTTAATTCAGATAAACGGGTTTTTCATGCAGAATCATTCGATTTGCTCCGTATTTGGTATACCGATTTATTATGTTAAGGAACTTCCCTGATTAGTTTTGGGGGTTCATTGGTTAAGGATAAAGGGGGGGAAAGGGTGGTTAGTCCACCCCCTTAATTCAGATAAATGGGTTTTTCATGCAGAATCATTCGATTTGCTCCGAATTTGATATACCGGTTTATTATGTTAAGGAACTTACCTCATTAGTTTTGAGGGTTCACTGGTTAAGGATAAAGGGGGGGGGGGCTTCTCCACCCCCTTAATTTAGATAAATGGTTTTTTTGCAGGATTATTCGATTTGCACCAAATTTGGTGTACCGGTTTATTATGATAAGGAGCTTCCCTGATTAGATTTGGAGGTTCACTGGTTAAGTATAAAAGGGGAAACGGGGACTAATTCCCCTTAACTTATTTTTTTGAGGGGCATTATTCTTTAAAATAAGAGTATGATATACAATTAGTGTGAATAGCCTGTTAGCTCAATGCCATCAGTTTAGCTGGGCACTTTTCTTTTTTTATTCAATTGTATGGTCATTTTTATAGCTAATCATCCTCAATTTTTTGTTAGTGTACGTACATAAACATGATTACATATTGTTTTTTTAGGGACGAATTTAAATACATTATATATTACCAGAGGAGAACTTCTTAATATCATGAAACGTTCGAAAGAAAAAAAAATTAAAAAACAATATGAATTTTTGGTAAAAGAGCACCAGAATTGGAAAAAATTGCACACGTAGTAGTTCTATAGTCTTAGAAAAGAATATAAACTGTTTTAAATTTCAATATAAATTCCGACGGGCAAAAGCCTGTCGAGACAAGGAAAAGTTTTTTAGAATTAATAAGGACTGACTTGATAAATCGCTTTCATTTCCTCGATTTGAAAAACAAACAGAAGCGGGATTAAAAAGCAAACGTGACAGACCTCACATTCCGTTTCAAAGGTTTTCTGAACAATGAAAAGGATTATGAGCAAAATGATTACTCGATTTTGTTCTTTGCGCATGCATTTTTTATTTGTGCATGATACATACAGATATTTTGTCTTGAAGTATGCATAGTACAACATAGCCCAACACACAAGTATTTGATTCACGGATCAGAAGTTTTAAGTTTGGCTCTGTTGCCGGTCGGACAGATGACTGAGGAAGCACAAAAAGCCAGGAATAAAGACTTTAAAAGATACGGAGAGTACTACTACTCTAGAAAGTGCAGCCGAGAAAAAATTAATAGCGATATTTTCAATTTTTTGCTTCTAAGTTCGGATCCAGTGATCACTAGTAAACAAATGAAAGGAGAGAAAAAGTTATGATATCAGCCACGAGAAGGCTTACATTTGTTAAAAATTCCAACTCTCAATATATCTAGTGATCAGGATAGTGACAGTGATGATGATCCAGATGATAGTATGGATTAAACATTCTAAAAATTTTAAAACAAACTATAAAATTAATACTAACGCGTGTTTTGAAAGAACGAACGCTTCTTTCTCAGACAAAAAATGTGTGCTACTACTATGAAAGCAGAAACAGTTTTGCTTCTGTTGTCTTGGTAGTAGTACATGCATTTTGCCTGAGAAACGTGGATTCACTCCTTCAAAACGTGTCACTGATATACACTTTAAGGTGTTCTTCAGAATCATTAAAATTACTAATTGTGTTTGCAAAACCAGTTTTTTTGCCTTTTTAATGCAATATTATGGATGATTTATAAATATTTAATATCTATAAAACTATCTTAATTTCTTATTTTTAACTTATTTTTGTATAGAAAATATTTGAAATTAATTACTAAATTACTCTATAGCTTATGTAAAAGTTTTAAGTTTTACTACGTAACGTCTATAAAAGAATGTATGATGTGCTTTGTTTGTTCAAAGTAAATTTTATTTATTGCCAACTTTGGAGGCTTTCTGCCCCACTGTGCGGAGGGTGGTTTCGGGGTCTGGGGGGTCATGATCGATGAAAATATACCATGATTTTTTTAAATCTCTTTCCTCCGAACGGTTGCAATAGGTAGCTTTTTGTAGTGAAAGCTATCTAAAATAGCAGCGATAGCCAACTGTCATTTGTCAAATGCGCATATGTGTAATGGAAAAATTTATTTAACTGATTTTGATAAATCAACTTACCACTGATGTCTTATGACTCAGCAAAGTTTTTTTTTAGAATTCTGGAAATGTTGTTATGTGTTATGGTTATCTATGCTGGACGTATTATGTTTCTTTTGTTTTTTTAGCACACAGGCTATCAAAGCCTGAGAGCTAATGTGCCCGTAGGTTCTGTATGCACGTACGTTATACGTAACACGATAACTCTTGATAGAAATATCCGTTTTGCTTCACTTTTTTTCCCCAGGTTCATTCTGATAAGGCAATTCCCTGATTAGTGTTGGGTTGGTTGGTTGGTTGATTGGGATTTTATGGCGCAAAGTCCCTTTAGGGACATGCTGCGCCAAGACAATGTCATAATGTAAAAATTATATATTACCCAAAAAATTTGAGCAAAACGAACAAAAAGGTGAGAAAAACAATAAATGAGAACACTAATATGTATAATTAAAACCATTTAAGAGAGTCAAAGGTTGATAATTAAAAGACCAAAGTATTCCGATTAAAAACTGTGTAGTTAAAAAGCAATAACCGTTAAAATATAAACAAAGTCCAAGATGACGCACAGAGACTACCTGAAAACAAATTTAAAATCACAGAAATATATAACAAACAAAAAATTAAGTAGGAAAAATTCCTCAAAAGCTACATTTTCCTAATCGGCACTTGATTCTGATTCCATTTCTTCATCAAAGTTTTGCAGTTGTTTACGATCCTTTACAATACTAACTGATGGGTTTTGGCTTTTGTTATTGTTCTTTTTCTTCACAGTGGAAAACTGTGAAGAACCCCGGATTGTTTTTTTCTCTTTCTGTATACAAGATTTTTTGCTTGGTTTGTCAGTTTTACTAGTATCAGGTCTATGTGGTGTTTTTGCAGATGTGACAGCCTTAGTCTGAATTTCAGGTGACGCTTTGGATTGACTTGGGGATTTTTGAGACTGATTGATCTGGTATACTATTTTAACAGGTTCTGAGGAAGGTTGCCAGCGTTCTAATAGTGGGGTTGCATAGCATTTACTACCACAACTAACATCACGGGTTTCTCTATTTGAAGAGGTTGTTGATTGTGCTTTAGCTGAGTTACTTGGTGGAAAGGAGTTGTCGGTCTGGGTGCTTATGTGCCTTACAGAATTTTGTTGTTGCTTGAGTAGACTAGAGTAGGAGACTCCAACTGACGGAGTTCTGGATTCAACAATTTTGCGGGCTTCAGGGTAGGAGAGATTTTGAGTTACTTTAACAGCAAGGATTTCCTTCTCACGTATCCAGTTTGGACAGGAACGGGAATATGCTGTATGATCACCCTTACAGTTTATGCAGCGTTCAGAGTTTTGACATGAATTACCGTCGTGGCCAACTTCTGCGCAGCGTGCACAGGTAACGGAACCTCGACAGGTAGTTGTGGTGTGACCATAACGCTGGCATTTAAAGCAACGGAGGGGATTAGGTATGTAAGGACGGACAGGACAGTTCAAGTAAGCAGCTTTAATTCTTGATGGTAAATTAGGGCTATTAAAAGTCAGAATGATGTGCTTCGTAGGAAGCACCTGCCCATTCCGACGGATAGTTATACGACGTACATCTATGATATCTTGGTCTTTTAAATTTTGTAAAAGTTCGTCTTTAGTAGAGAATAAAAGGTCTGGCTCGGATATTACACCACGGCTTGTATTTAGAGTTTTATGTACTTGAGTAGAAACTGAGAAAGAGCCTATTGTAGAGCAATTTAAAAGAAGATGTGATTGTTTGACTGAAGAAACCTCAACAAGCAAATCACCAGATTGTAATTTTTTGAGAGAATGACCATCCCCCAAGACAGACTGGAATGTTTTTGCAATGAGAAATGGTGAAGTTTTTTTGAAAGAGCTATCAGAGAGACTATCAGTACGTTTAATGACAAAAAAACGAGTGTATGAGGAATTCTGTGCAATTTGTTGCTCTCCACGTGGGAGAGAAATAGAAGTAAGTGAGTTATTTGCATCCATATTAGAAATAAAAATAAGAATTCAGACCCCGGCCGCACCACCCACTACCGAGCCCAACAAGGGGATGCACATCGTGCACCAGTGCTAACCAGGGCCTATACGGTCACAAAACACTCCTATGCCAGTCTCCACCCTTAATAAGATGGCTAGTAAGTGTCCGCTCACTTGATCCCCAGCCAGTGACAGAAGTCAGCTGACCAGCCGATTGATGCATACGGGACCAATATGCACCTCCCGTCTACCTGAAGCAGGGGCCAAAGCAGCGTGTTGGTTTCCCTCAACTGCCAGGATCCCCCTTTCCAGGGACACGGGTCGCCACGTACGGCAAACACGTGGGTGGTTTTCAATTCTCCATGAGTCGATATACAGGATGATATTGGCTCATACAGAATTGCCCACACCTCCGACGAAGAAACCACAATGAGAGTGAAACAAAGAGGAAAGAAAGACAAGAGAAAAGAGGAAAAGGAAAAAAGAAAGATCGCTCAGGAACCCAGGGTTGCGAAGCCCGTGAATACCTAAAGAAGGTATCCCCCTGGGGGTGATTAGTGTTGGGAGTTCATTAGTTAAGTATAAAGGGAGGAACGGGGAGCAACCCCCCCCCCCTCCCACATTCCTTAATTTAGATAAATGGGTTTTTCAGGCAGAATTTTCCGATTTGCATCAAATTTTGTAAATAGGTTTATTCTGATAAGGTGCTTCTCCGATTACTAGGGGGCTAACACTCCCCTTAATTTAGATAAGTGGGTTTTTCATACAGAATTATCCGATTTTCTTTCAAATTTGGTATATTGAAGGCGTTTCTCTGATTAGATTTCGAGGTTCATTGGTTAAGTATAAAAGGGAGAACGGTGTGCTTACCGCCCTTAGATTATATTAATGGCTTATTCATGCAGAATTATCCGATTTGCTTCAAATTTGGTATACTGGTTTATTCTGATCAGGTGTTTTCCTGATTAGATCTAGAGGTTCAATGGTTAAGTACAAAGGGAGGAACGGGGAAGCTAATACCCCTCTAATTTAGATAAATGGGATTTTCTATCCGATTTGCTTCAAATTTAGTATACAAGTTTATTCTGATAAGGCGCTTCCCTGATGAGATTTGGAGGCTCATTGGTTAAGTAGTTAGATGGTAAACAGAGGGGTGAGTGCTAATCCCCTTTAATTTATTTTTCGAGGGCATTGTCCTTTGAAATAAGAGTATAATATACAATTAGTGTGAATAGAATAGCCTGTGAGCTCAATGCCATCAGTTTAACTGGACACTTTTCTTTTTATTTTTAAAAGGAATTGATGATAAGTTATATCATCAACGTCAAAGCAAACGTATTTTGGATGCTGCATTCCTTTGCAACACTTCGGATCCTATCGCCAGATGCTGAAACATATTTCTGTGCTCAATGATAAAAAAAAAAAAAAAAAAAAAAAAAAAAAAAAAAAAATGAAAACGAGTTTTTAAAATTAAAATATTTTTTTTAACTTAATTCAGTTTTTAAAAATAGAAACTTTGAAAGAAAAAACTCAAACTATTCTCAATAATTAAAAAAAAAAAATGATTTATGAATCATTATTAAAAATGCTCAAAGACTTTTAAACAGGGGTTTCTTTTTGCTTAATTAAATTTTAAAACCTGAAACTTTGGGTTTTTTATTCAAACTTTTTTCACAGTTAAAATAAACATTAAAAAGTAAAGATTTCAATTCCTGGGTTCGATTCCACGATCTACCAATTAGGAGAGAGAAGACATGCCACAGAGATACTGGTATCTGGACCGAAGTAGCTTATAACAAAATTTGAAACAAATCTCAATTCTGTCAACACATGGGTCCGCTTTTGCACATTACCCAAATAAAATATTTTAATAAGTTCTTATATACTGATTGCTAAAATTTATTGAAAATTCTATTAATTGAAATTCTCTAAAAATGAAGCTTTGACCAGATGTCCCCTCTTCTGTAATCACCCCAACGAAAAAGTGGTCTTTCCCAATTTTCGTTTTTCCATAGGAAGCCATCTAATAATGAGACGCTAGTACTCTGGACTTCAAAACAGAATTTTAGGCATTGCGATTACAGCGCAATCTGTTAGCGGTTTTTGCAACTAATTTTTGCAACTTCTGTATAACATTTTTACAGCTTAACTAATAAACAATCCGTTGTCCGGATAATTCTATTGATATTTGTTTTTGAGGTATTTAATTTTGAAATTAGGGTCTTATTCGCTGGACACCCTGTATTCTTACATTGTTGCTCTTGTGGATTTGGATTTTCAATCCTCCCCATCCATTCTTTGATTCTGTTGTGTCGCGAATATCTAAATTTTAAATTAACTTAATCTAAACAATATTTAAAACATTAATCTTAATTTTGGGGCTAATTTGTTTTCAAATCGCGATCTTAGTTTTGTTTACTATAGTAGCAATCTGTTTGTTTACATTTTTAGGGTTAACTTCAATAGTGAGTAAATTGGTAAATATTATAAATTCTAACATTATTAAGTTTCTTGGCACAGAATTTTTGTTTTAATTAATGGTAAAAATTGCATTCTGTCCACCAAATCTGAAATTCATTTAATAGAAAATAGCTTGTTTTTTTTTTTTTTTTTTTTTTGTTTTTGTATTGTAACAATGGGTTGGTTGGAATGATGGTTGAATTATTGACATTTGTCAGATGGAAGTAGCACGCCTTTCTTTTGTCAACTGTTAATTTTGAAAATTATTAATTTCAATTAAATTTATTGTGTACGATAATTTTAGAATGTTTAAGTTTTGAAAATGTGTTTAAGTAATATTTACAGTCACTGAAGTTTAAATAAGTTTTTGAGTGTAAACAATAATTGGAGCTACTGGTGTTTTAATAAATTTTTGGAAGCTACTGGAGAATTAAATAAGATAATTTTCTTTATTAACATGTTTTTTTTTTTTTTTTTTACCTTTCTATTTTTGTGTAACTTCTTTCCATTTTTCATCTTTTTCTATTTTTATTGATGTTGGCAACAACGACAACTGTATCGTTTCCCCGCCAAAAAGATAGCATCGTCACGTGACAAGAGAAGGTTCGAGAAAGTGTGACATCATAGCCCTGCGTAGGAATATCTTCGAAATTTTTAAAATTCAACAAATAAATATCTTTCAAGAAGGCAAGCATTCATGTTCCAACTAAAAATCTGCTTATAATTGGACTTGCATCCATGTGCCTTACATCAATGGTATAGGCATGTTTTCATATTACAGTATTTTTCCTACGCACTATGTTTTTTGAAGCGGAGGTGTCAACTGGAGTTTGGAGTGAGATGTGAGGTCTGAAGTTTTTGGCGGGGAGATTTTTTTATTCTGATAGCTGGCATCGTGAAGTTACGACAATTTCTTGGAGGAGTGCAAACTGTTGCACTACGAAATGATGGGGGCCCCCCTTTCGATTGTTCATGATGAGTAAATTTTCCTTTTCTTTTTCTCTTTAAGTTCCTTTTAAATTCAATGCATGTCTTCTATCTTTTTTGTTTTATTAAATTTATTTTAATTATGGTTTTTAACACCATAGTTCACATTGGCTTAATGCCTAGTGAAATCATGTATTTTCAAATATTCCAGTAGCTCCATTTCCACATAATTTTTAACAAGTAACTAAATTAGAATAAAAACAAAAATATATAGGATAATGTATTAATTAATTTGTCTTTCAAAATAATTAAATTTATAAGTTGAATTATTTATTTCATAACTACAAATGGTCAAAATCTGTGTTAATTTTATAAGGAAATTTTAAGATCAAATATGTTAATAGATTAAAATAATGTTGTATTGTAGTAAATTAAATCAATAGTAGAAATATATTAGTCCATTGGGACTTTGTAAATGCAGTGTTCATGAAATTCAACATGTCAATATAATAAATGAATATTATCCTAATTATTGTCTTCAATTTCTGCAGTGCCCATGTTTCACTTAAGAAGTTTATTTTTAATTTCAGAATTCTATCAGAGACAGTCAAATATTTAATTTTTGTTATGGTTAAATTAAGTTTGAATTTTATAATCATGTTTTGTTAGTAAATTTAAATATGTAAATTTTGTGTAGACGGCCTTGCTTTTATTGTATTTGACTGTGTCTGATCTTCTTCAGTTATTTATTGAATTTCTATAGTTTGAATAAAATTCATAATTCTTAATTTAGTGCAATGTGTGTTCATTTATTAAAGGGTTAAAATAAATTGCAGTAAACTTTCCTCTTGTCATTATTAATTTAATTCATTAATTGGTAAAGTTAACTTAAGTTTTATCATAGTAAATTATAATAGTTAAAATTCTCTTTTTACATATCTTGAGTTGTTGTGGTAAGACAACACACTTTGTGGTGCCGTCCTTTAGTTTAAATGAGGTGGCAACATACCTTTTGGTGCTGCCTTGTTAAGCAAGTGAATCTTTAAATAATTTTTTTTTTTTTTTTTGGCACTGCAGAAAAGGTGTAATAATGTATTTTTGTTAACAATCATATTGTATTATTTTGGTGGACAGGGCAATTTATATTGTTTATTTTTGTGTATATTCTGTTGATCATTATTGTAATTTAACTTAAATATGTCACTAGAGGAAAACCAAACTGGGGAGCAGGTAGACAACACTAAGATGTTAAATCAGTCACCAGTGACACCTGTAACAACAGGTCAGTCAACAGTGACACCTGTAACAACAGGTCAGTCAACAGTGACACCTGTAACAACAGGTCAGTCACCAGTGACACCTGTGATAACAGTAAATCAGTCACCAGTAACACCTGTTGTAACATTACAGGATGAGACTTCAAAAAATTCAGGAGGGTCTAGTGGTAGTAGGATTCCAAGGATAGTAGATATTCCAATCCAAGCACAATTATTAGACCTAAAACTTAACAGTTTTACAGAATTTATAGGGTTGCTGCCTTCATTTTCAGGTAGTGATGATGGATTAGGGATTGAGGATTTTTTTGGACAAATAGAACAAATTGGGCCACTAACTTTATGGGATGACAAACATAAATTAATTGCAGCCAAATTAAAGCTAAGTGGGGAGGCAGCAACATTTGCAAAGTTTCATCCTATATTAAAGTTCACCCAGTCATGGGAAGAATTTAAGAAAGAGTTGCGGAACAGGTTTAGCAAAGTGGGGGACAGCCAAAACAAAATCTTGCAGTTTACCCAGGCCAATCAAAGGCATTCGGAATCAACTAGGGGATTTTTGTCGCGTTTGTCAGGGCTTGCATATATATGTTTTCCAAAGGAGGAGGAGGTAAGGGAGAAATTACTTTTTAACCAAGCATTAAAGGGGTTGAGCATACCGTCTCGTAGATTTATCATGGGACAATCCCCCAAAACGTTTGAGGATATTTGGCAAGCTGCCCTACAGGAGGAGAAATGCCCCTCACGTATGATCAGCATAATGCTGAAATAAATGTTGCCACCACATTAACTGAAACCAAGAGTAAAAGCAAAACAAACAATGAACTTTCAGAAATTAAAGAATTGCTGCAGCGAAACATGGCAGATTCTGAAAAGAAAATATCAGAACTTCAACAAGTACAACAGTTGACACTGTTAGTAAACAAACCGACAGCAAACCCACCATTTTGTCCACAACCACCCCCTTTTGCACAATATCCACATCCACCACCACCACAACATGGTTTTCAACAACAGTTTCCGCGAAACAGACGTCCAGTAACCTGCTATTCATGTGGCGAAATTGGCCACATTAGTAGATTTTGTCAAAGTAAGGGAGCGGGAGCAGCATCGCAGCAAAAGGATTTAAACAGGTAGAGGGGCAAACGGAAAGGGCACAATCCAATTTGATTAAAACCCCCCTGTGCGTGAGATCAGACTATGCTGCTAGTTTTGGACATTCTTTACCTTTAATTGATTTTAAGGTGGGTGAAAAGGATTTCAAAGGGTTAATTGATTCGGGAGCAACAGTAAATTTAATTTGTTTTCAAACTTTGAAAGGGTTGTTGGAAGAGAAATTAGTTGAGAGTATAGAGGATTGTTTTTTGAAAATTACCGGTGTAACGGGGGATAATGCGATAATCACTAATTATGTTACTATTAAATTAAATACGGGAGGGGAAACTTTAAAAACTAAATTTTATGTGATAAATAAAATCGATTCAACTAGTTATAATGTAATTTTTGGGAACAATTTTCTAGCAGAAAATAAAGTTAAGATCAATTTCGAAAAGAAATCAATTGAAATTAATGAAACTAGTGTGCAATTTTCTAATTATGTTTGTAACAACCTTTGTAACTTAGCAGAAATGGATTATATAAATGTCGGAAAAAGTAAACGTAAACATAAGTTAGCTCCTAAATCTGAATTATTGGTGGAAGTACAATTAAAGAACACACAAAAACAATCCGATATGGTCTTAATAACTCCTACCAAACATTCACTTCAAAGCAATTGGGCTGTCAGCAGTTCAATAAATGAATTTAATCATGAAGGTAATTACTGGGTCAAATTAGCAAATTTTTCTGATGATGTTGTTTATATAAATAAGGGTATTAAACTTGTAAATGTTGAAGAAGTGGAAGGAGTAGTATTGCAAAAGGAAACAATTAATTCGGGTGAAGTTAGTCAAACAGATAAAGGATTTTGAATTATTTGGAGGGCAGTTTCATTTGGAACACCTGGATGAGCAACAACAAGAGGAAATGTTAAAATTAATTCATAAACATAAAAGTGTTTTTGCGGATTCAGTTAAAGACTTAACAGGATGTAGTACCATTAAACATAGAGTATACCTGTCAGATGAGATTCCCATTAGAAGTAGACCTTATAGAACACCTCATGCCCTTAAAGAAGAATTAAAAAGACAGGTTGATGATCTTTTAGATGCGGGAATTATCTCTGTGAGTGATTCGCCATATGCTTCACCAGTCCTTTTAGTAAAGAAAAAGAACAACAGTTATCGCCTTGTCTGTGATTATCGAAAATTAAATGTGAAAACCCAACCTTTACCATATCCATTACCTTTAATTTCTGATTTAATTGATTCTCTTGAAGGAGCAAATTTTTTTTCTTGTCTTGATCTGAGTTCGGGATACTGGCAAATGCATTTAGATCCCAATGACAGACACAAGACTGCTTTTTGTACAGATTTTGGGCATTTTGAATGGAATAGATTACCACAGGGACTTCGCAATGCAGCATCTTCCTTTCAAAGATTATTAGAGATTATTTTAGCGGGTTTGAAACAATTTAACATAAACACTTATATAGATGACTTAATTATTGCTTCTAAAACTTTTCAAGATCATTTACATAAATTAGATTTGGTATTTAATAGACTCAGCCAACATAAATTAAAAATAAATCCTTCTAAATGTCAATTAGCACAGCAACAAATTAATTATCTTGGTTTTCAAATTAAAGATGGTAAAATTTTTCCTGAAGATAAGAATTTAAAAGCAATAAGACAATTTCCCATTCCTAAAAATAAGAAAAATGTTTGTCAGTTCTTAGGTCTTTGTAACTATTACCGTAAATTTTTAGATAAGTTTGCTGAAACTGCTATTCCCTTAACACATTTAACTAAAAATAAAGTAAAATTTTTGTGGGATGAAGCATGTAATAATGCTTTTGAGACTTTGAAGGCTGGATTGTTGAAGTCACCTTGTTTGACCATTCCTAATGTCAATAAAGATTTTGTTTTACATACAGATGCTTCTGGGTATGCTCTTGGTGCTGTGCTAAGTCAATACGATGATAAAGGGGATTTGCATCCGGTAGGATTTGCCAGCAGAACGTTGAAAGATGCTGAGACGAGATACTCTGTTTTTGAAAAAGAACTTTTAGCTATAGTGTGGGGAGTGGGACATTTTAGGCAATATTTATATGGGAGAAAGTAAAGGATTGTGGTAGGGTTACAAGGTGGGCTTTAGCGTTGCAGAATTTTGATTATGAAACAAAACATACTCCTGGAAAAGACAACATCCCAGCAGATGTGCTATCTAGGGCAGTCAATGTTGCTAAAGTAGACAATATAATCTCACTAAAAAACATTACAGATGACACTTTAATAGAATTACAATCACAGGATGCTAAATGTATGGAAATAATAAATTTACTGGGTAATCAGGACAATATTACAATAGATAAAAACACATATTTTTATAAAAACAAAATTCTCTACTGCCATCAAAACTTTAAATCAAAATTTAACATAAAAGATAAATTAGTTGTCCCTAAATCATTAATTCCACAGATTTTAAACTTAGCATATGACTCTCCTGCTTCAGCACATCCAGGATACATGAAAACGACCAATAAAATCCGCAAGTTGTATTTTTGGCACAACATGAGAAAACACATTTTAAACCACATAAAGTCTTGCATTTCATGTGTTCAGAGAAGAGGGTTTATAAAGGGACACAAGGCGCCATTACAGAGAATGCCGATTGCTAGTCGACCATTTGAGATGATATCAATCGATGCTGTAGGCCCCTTAACAGTGACCTTAGAGGGAAATAGACACATTTTGGTAATCACTGATTACTTTAGTAGATGGGTAGAAGCTTATCCTGTGAGAGATTTAAAGATTGAGACTATAGCAGGAGCGTTAGAAAAGTTTATTTCCATTCATGGTGTGCCTGAACATCTGGTGTCGGATGGAGGGAAGTCCTTTTATTCAGATGCAATTAATCGGGTGTACAAGAAATACAATATCAAAAAACACACTACATCAAGTTACCATACAAGCTCAGATGGGGTTTGTGAACGTGCTAATGCAACTATTATTAATGCTCTCAAACATTTGGCTACTGCTACAGACTATCAGTGGGATTTGTATCTGAATTCTGCATTGTTAGCTTATAGAACATCATACCATTCAGCAATTCAAGATACTCCTGCTCATATAGTTTATGGTAGGGATTTAGTTATTCCAGTCGATTTGCTAACCAGTGAAAAGAAATTTTCATATGCAGACAACAGGGAATATAGTGAAGACATAGAGATTAGGTTACAAGGGGCATTTAAAATAGTTAAAGAAAACTTAGAAAAGGCTGCAGAAAAACAAGAAAACTACAGGAACAGAACAGCAAAAGACAAAAATATAGTGGTAGGGGATTTGGTACTCTTATATACTCCTGTTTTCAAAAAGGGTGAAGCGAGAAAATTTCAACAAGTTAATAAAGGTCCTTATAGGGTTAAACTTAAAACTAGCCCAGTGAATTTTAAGATCATGAACATAAACAATCCTAAAGATGTACAAACTGTACATGTAGATAGATTAACACGGATAGAAGAGAGAATCACATTCCCAGCCCTATATGATTTTGAAAAACCTAAAGATCAAGAAAATCAAGATCACACTCTTAATTCTGAATAACACAACTCTAATAGTAATGATAATAGCTTGCATAATACTAATAATTTGCCTAACGTTACACCTTGCTCTGTTAAAATTTTACTTACATCAAAAAATTTACCAACCACCACTTGTAACTCATCTCCTAATAGTTCACACATTACAACAAACGCTCAGAGTAGTAATAGTAATGCAGCGGATAGCGGATTAGTGACAAGTAATGATAGTAACCAAAACAGTCAGTTCTCTGGGTCTTCGACCAATTTTGATAAAACAGTTTCTGAAAAGCAGGGACAGGATCAAAGTAAAGAGAAGAGTTCATACAATTTAAGAAGTTTACCGAAACGTTCCTATAAATATTAAGTTTTATGTAATTGTTGTAAATAAAATTTTTATGTTTTGTGTTTTTTTTTTAAACTTTTGCCAAATTTATGGGTCTCAGGAAGCTATTGTCGTAAATCTTGGGCATTTATTAATACGGGTTTCTTGAAGCAGTGATGAGGCTAAATTTTAATTGTTTGTGTTCATTTTATTTATGTTGCTAGTTGGCCAAAAATTTTAAGTCTTCATGTAGCAATGTTATGATGTGCAATTTCAGTAATTGGTCGAAGTGAATTTAAATTTTTAAGTATTATTTTACGTTAATTGATTTAAGTATTATTTTATGTTAATCGTTTTAAGAAGTATTTGTTTAATTGTTTTAAGGAATTATGTTTAATTTTGTTATAAGTGCAATTTATAATTGTAAACGTTGGCAAGTATGTAAAACACGGAAGAATAACTGTGATTAGGAGGCAGCTTCATGATGAACAAATTTTGTCTCAATGGTGTTTGTACAGTTTCAAGAATTGGAGACTTGCAAAATGGTCGTGTAGTAACCACATGGACTTTAAAATAATTGGTACTATCTGTTCCTTACATTTACTGTGTTGTTGTTGTTGTGAAAAGTTATATGTTAATTGTATTTGTTATTTATGTTTTGTGTTAAATTGTATGGGTTGCATCGTGTATTTTTGGGGAAGGGTTTTTATTGTGCAATATTGTTGTGTTATTCATGCATGCTAAGTAATAACACCTTAATATTGTATTTTGGGACAAATTGTCCTATTTTTGGTTTTCAGCCAGTCCTTGGCTTTGTTAAGGACAAATTTTTTTATGTGTTTTGAAAAGTCTGATAACTATTGTATTGTTGCTTGGGGTTTTCCTCAACAGGGTCACTTTCAAAAAAAATTTTGTGCCAAAATTTTTAAGCGGAAAAGGGAGTATTGTGTTGCGTCGCGAATATCTAAATTTTAAATTAACTTAATCTAAACAATATGTAAAACATTAATCTTAATTTTGGGGCTAATTTGTTTTCAAATCGCGATCTTAGTTTTGTTTACTATAATAGCGATCTGTTTGTTTACATTTTTAGGGTTAACTTCAATAGTGAGTAAATTGGTAAATATTATAAATTCTAACATTATTAAGTTTCTTGGCACAGAATTTTAGTTTTAATTAATGGTAAAAATTACATTCTGCTCACCAAATCTGAAATTCATTTAATAGAAAATAGCTAGTTTGTTTTTTTATTTGTATTGTAACAATGGGTTGGTTGGAATGATGGTTGAATTATTGACATTTGTCAGATGGAAGTAGCACGCCTTTCTTTTGTCAACTGTTAATTTTGAAAATTATTAATTTCAATTAAATTTATTGTGACGATAATTTTAGAATGTTTAAGTTTTGAAAATGTGTTTAAGTAATATTTACAGTCACTGAAGTTTAAATAAGTTTTTGAGTGTAAACAATAATTGGAGCTACTGGTGTTTTAATAAATTTTTGGAAGCTACTGGAGAATTAAATAAGATAATTTTCTTTATTAACATGTTGTTGTTTTTTTACCTTTCTATTTTTGTGTAACTTCTTTCCATTTTTCATCTTTTTCTATTTTTATTGATGTTGGCAACAACGACAACTGTATCGTTTCCCCGCCAAAAAGATAGCGTCGTCACGTGACAAGAGAAGGTTCGAGAAAGTGTAACATCATAGCCCTGCGTAGGAATATCTTCGAAATTTTTAAAATTCAACAAATAAATATCTTTCAAGAAGGCAAGCATTCATGTTCCAACTAAAAACTGCTTATAATTGGACTTGCATCCATGTGCCTTACATCAATGGTATAGGCATGTTTTCATATTACAGTATTTTTCCTACGCACTATGTTTTTTGAAGCGGAGGTGTCAACTGGAGTTTGGAGTGAGATGTGAGATCTGAAGTTTTTGGCGGGGAGATTTTTTATTCTGGTAGCTGGCATCGTGAAGTTACGACAATTTCTTGGAGGAGTGCAAACTGTTGCACTACGAAATGATGGGGTTTCCCTTTCGATTGTTCATGATGAGTAAATTTTCCTTTTCTTTTTCTCTTTAAGTTCCTTTTAAATTCAATGCATGTCTTCTATCTTTTTTGTTTTATTAAATTTATTTTAATTATGGTTTTTAACACCATAGTTCACATTGGCTTAATGCCTAGTGAAATCATGTATTTTCAAATATTCCAGTAGCTCCATTTCCACATAATTTTTAACAAGTAACTAAATTAGAATAAAAACAAAAATATATAGGATAATGTATTAATTAATTTGTCTTTCAAAATAATTAAATTTATAAGTTGAATTATTTATTTCATAACTACAAATGGTCAAAATCTGTGTTAATTTTATAAGGAAATTTTAAGATCAAATATGTTAATAGATTAAAATAATGTTGTATTGTAGTAAATTAAATCAATAGTAGAAATATATTAGTCCATTGGGACTTTGTAAATGCAGTGTTCATGAAATTCAACATGTCAATATAATAAATGAATATTATCCTAATTATTGTCTTCAATTTCTGCAGTGCCCATGTTTCACTTAAGAAGTTTATTTTTAATTTCAGAATTCTATCAGAGACAGTCAAATATTTAATTTTTGTTATGGTTAAATTAAGTTTGAATTTTATAATCATGTTTTGTTAGTAAATTTAAATATGTAAATTTTGTGTAGACGGCCTTGCTTTTATTGAATTTGACTGTGTCTGATCGTCTTCAGTTATTTAATGAATTTCTACAGTTTGATTAAATTTTTAAGAGGTTAGTTTAATAGGGAAGGGAATTTTAAGTAATCATGCGAAGTGTATGATTCGGGAACATTAACATAATTGGTAAAGGAATTCAAGGAATTATGTGAAGTGCATGATTCGGGAATATTTTCTTAGTCATTTTTTTATTATTTCTGATTCACTTGCACTGGGTTATTATTTAATTAATTTTATTTAATTGGGGGCCAGAACACAACGCACCTCCATTTTCTTTAATTGATTAATTTTTGGAATGAACGGTAATGTCTTATTTAAATGTGAATTCATAATTCTTAATTTAGTGCAATGTGTGTTCATTTATTAAAGGGTTAAAATAAATTGCAGTAAACTTTCCTCTTGTCACTATTAATTTAATTCATTAATTGGTAAAGTTAATTTAAGTTTTATCATAGTAAATTATAATAGTTAAAATTCTCTTTTTATATATCTTGAGTTGTTGTGGTAAGACACAACAATTCTAGATTTCTTTCTTCTATTTCCCATTCTCTTATCATTCCTTCCCTTCTTTCAATAACCCCGGGTAAGCAGAAATATTTTTTTTTTAATGTTTTTTTATGAATTATGTGCAATAACTAGTATAGTTTGAAGAATCACTAATTAGCTGTATATTGATTGATTTTTTTTTTTTTTAAATAAATAGTAGTAATACTAATTGATTTTAAAATTGATACAAAACTATTAATTCATTCTTGTAGTTAATCTTTTCTTTTAAAAGGTGTTAGAAATATGCATGGTAATACAATATTATTTTAAAGCCTGTCAATAAATAAAATTTTTGTGGGAAAAAAATGACGTGGTATGAATATTATGTAAAAAAAAAGTAAATTTATCATCACCCTTTATAAGTTGACCACTCCTCTAAATGACCACTGAAGTGCGGCACCACAAGTGGTCAACTTACACAGGTTTTAACTGTACCGATTTATCAGACAGTAAAGAAGAGGCACTTGCTTTTATTGCTGGTTTTATGGCATTGCCGAGAGTGTTGGAGAAACAATGGCTCTTCATTAGGTGTCTTTATAAAACAGTTACCTGATCCCTTCCCTATGCTAAAGGGATTTAAATTATCAGCCAGTGGACTAACAATTCCTTCTTCATGTGAAGAAGATTTCGAAAACAGCAAGGAAATTGTAAAAAACATGACATCGGAGCTCAAGTGTACATTGCATTTGTGCAGGAAAGTGCTATTCAATTATTTGAAACAATCCGAATTTTTATTAGGATTAGACATTTAAATTGAACAGCAGCAGTTATCTCGGCTCAGAAAGTGTAACAGAAAAAAAAATGGGTTAAGTAAGTTTAAGGAAGAACACTTCAGGTCGAATGTTTGATTTTTTGTAAATTAATAATACTTTATACATATTATTTTGTTTAGTTTGTAAAAATCGACGTAAAATCAAACTAACAGTTTGAAATTTGGTGGTTTTCAAGTTCTGTTACATTTTATATTAAAAAAACAGTTTGAATGAAAATTTTGAAAAATTATTGTAAGTGGAATAAAAGAAAAGAATATATTTGTAGTGCATAATATTTTATTTTTGCTCATTAAATGTATTTTATATTATGAGATTATCATGCAGCAAGAACAGTTCACTCATTGAATTTAAATTTAATATAAAGTATAAAATTTATTTATAATTCATTATAATTTGTTTTTATGTTAGAAGTGTTACAATTTTAATTGCTAAAAAAAGATAAAATTTATAATATATAAATGTCAATGTGCACTGACCGTTTTGCTAAAACGTAGATCAATGAATTTTATATCTATCTATAGAATTAAGAAAGATTTTTTACAAAACCTAAGCATTAATAACAATCCAGAAAAAAGTTTTCTTTTATATTAGTACGTTATATTAGTACTAGGTTGATCCAAAAAAAAGTTTACAAGCAGAAGCATTTGAAACGTAATAATTGTGGAGCGAATATTTCCACACAGGGTGGTTGACAGATGGCACTAGTTGTCCTACAGCGGTTCTACGAGTAAGAAGCATCAGTACGCAGACACTTAAGAGCGACAGTAATGGCACGACAACTAGAAAAGTGGTCTCGCATGGAGGTGCGAGCCGTAATTCGTTTCTTATGGGCCAAGAATGTGGCTGCATCCGAAATTCACAGACAAATCGTTGAGGTATACGGGGACAAAGCAATGAGTAGACAACAGGTAGCGAAATGGTGTTGTTCTTATCAAGCCGGCAGGGAGCATGTGGAAAACTGCAGTATGGAAGCGAGCGGCTGTCCAAGTTCTTCAAGGACGGATATCAACAGGCACGTGTTGAAGAAATCATCCAAAGCGATCGACGAGTAACCATGCGTGAGATTGCCTCATAGTTGGACCTGAGTTATGGTAACGTTCAGCGTATCGTAACCGATGAGTTGCGATATTCCAAAGTTTGTGCCCGCTGGGTTCCACGTGCATTGTCCGCGGAGCATAAGGCCACTCGAATGATGTGCAGCCTCACATTTCTGCAGCGATACCATTCAGACGGCCAACACTTCATTGATCGCATCGTTACCGGTAATGAAACATGCTTGATCACTTCACCCCCACATCCAAAACAGCCACGATGGAGTGGAAACACGCTGGATCACCGACGAGGAAGAAGTTTAAGGTCACACCCTCTGCCGGAAAAGTGATGGCAACCGTTTTCTGGGATACGACTGGTGTTATCCGAATCGAGTATTTGGAGCGTGGCCATACCATTAATGCCGATCGTTATTGTGCCACCTTAACGAAATTGCGTGAAGCCATCCGACGCAAACGGCCTGGATTACTGAGCAAAGGCGTCATTTTTCTGACAATGCCAGGTCCCATACAGCTCGCCACTCAGGAAATGCTGCAAAGGTTCAAGTGGGAGGTCTGGAATCACCCCCCATACAGCCCCGATTTGGCTCCAAGTGACTATTTCCTTTTTCCGGCGTTGAAGCGAAACTTATCCAGAACACGGTTCACCTCAGACGATGCAGTGAAAACAGCTGCCAAGAAATGGCTCAATGAGCAGAGCCCTGATTACTACCAAGACGGGATAAATAACTTGATCGAACGTTCTGACAAATGAATAAACAGGTTTGGCGACTATGTGGAAAAGTAAAGGCCAGGTGTGTCTCTTGATTGCCAATTGTATCTTGTTTCTATTGTTAATAAATACTTTTTCCTTTGCCTTGTAAACTTTTTTTTTTTGGATCACCCCTCGTATTAGTGAAAAAAAAGTTTGACATTTTATATTGATGAATCCAGGTTTGAAAACTTATGCATATAAATATATATTTTTTAACTATTTCAATTTTTTTTTTTTTTTTTTTTTTGCTATTATAGAAATATATATTTATATATTGTTTATATGGAAAATCATAGCTAAGTTCACTGCCATGATAATGTAAAAAATATTTAAAAGGAAAATTTTTCATGATTATGTTGAAAGTGATTTGCTCTGAAATAACACAAAAATTTTGGGGAATTTTTTTTTCTTTTATTAAAAGGTATCTTTTTACGAAAATTCAAATACCATTAATAAAATAATTTATTCAAATATTTTATACATTCTTTTTTTTTTTTAATTTTTTGTTTTCATGTTCAGTGTTGTACGTAAAAATATTGTGTAAAATTAATAATTAAATTATACTTCTCTTATTAAAAATGTCATATGCAAAATTATATCTATAATACCAATTTATGGAAATGGTAAAGTTGAAAAGTGTTATATTGTATTATTTGAATAAAATAACTTTTATTACCATATAAGCAATGATAATTTTTTTTCATCCAATCAATAAAAATATTCCATATATTAAAATTAAAAAAAAATATTTAACTGAAATGATTTATTCTTTTCTGCCTTTAACATAAATATAGATGTTCAAATTTGTTTAACTGTATCGATGTATAAACTTTGCAAGGAAAAAAAAAACTAGTAAAAGTTAGTCAAAAACAATTTATGTTAAGGGGACACAGTACTCTTTAAACTACTTTTTCAATTTTTTAATGCTGTAATATCTGTAGTGACATTATATTTAATACTATAAAACAAATTTAATTTCATGTAATTTCAAAAAAAAAAAAAAAATCTTACCTATTTTTCTATTTAACTAAAATTTAAATTTAAAAAAAAATATATTTTTTTAAAAATTCCAATTGATTTTTTAAATATCAATATTTTCATTTCAAATTTTTTTCCCCACATTCCTTAGATTATACTACACAAAACTGTGCCATGGATTTTTAGATGTATGGGATATTACATTTAATATAAATCTTTTTCTCTTTTATATAATAAAAAATCAAGGAAATTCAACAAACTCATAATTGAAATTACAGAAATTTCTGAAGCAAAAAATATTCATATTTAAAAAAGTAGTAAGGATTTTTAAAAAGTTAAAAATTATTCAAAAAATTTAAATTTTAGTTAAATGGGCATTTCTGTAAGATTAAAAAATATATATATGTATTTGCATTATAGTATTAAACATAATGCCACCACAGATATTACAATACTATTGAAAACTGAAAAATAGTTTAAAGGTACTGTGTCCTCTTAAATTACATATGCAAAATTCTACCTTTGTTGTTTTTTCAAACTTAACTTTAATTAATTATTCCTACCCATTTAACTCAGAAGAAAATTTATATTTTATCAGTATGGCCATCATCCTGAATCAGAGTATGAACTTACCGATTCTATAGTGTTGGAAGATGAATACTCTCTTTCTTATGTTCACTCTACATTCTGGTGGTTTCTCTTTTTTTTTTCTTTCAAATGTTCAACGTTCTACATTGAAACAGCTCGCCAGACTCAGGAATTGCTGCAAAAGTTCAAGTGGGAGGTCTGGAATCACTTCCCATACAGCCCCGATTTGGCTCCTTGTGACTATTTCCTTTTTCCGGCGTTGAAGCGAAACTTATCCGGAACACGGTTCACCTCAGACGATGCAGTGAAAACAGCTGCCGAGAAATGGCTCAACGAGCAGGCCCCTGATTACTACCAAGACGGGATAAATAAGTTGGTCGAACGTTCTGACAAATGCCTAAACAGGTTTGGCGACTATGTGGAAAAGTAGGCCAGATGTGTCTCTTGATTGCCATTTGTATCTTGTTTCTAATGTTAATAAATACTTTTTCCTTTGCCTTGTAAACTTTTTTTTGGATCACCTTTAATTTATTTTAAGTTCAATGTTTAGAAATAAATTATTGTACTACTTCAATCCAGAATGTTAAATTTGTATTGAAATTGCTCGTATTTTATTTTTTAAATACTTAATTTTCATAATAAAGTTTCTTTTTTAAATATTGAGTACATGTCAAATAATTTTTTTAATCTGTCTGCATCCAAAAGAAACATTATCATTAATTTAAATACTGCCTTTCCAGTGCAAAATTTAACTAAATATTTGGTATTGGACAAAAATAATTTTCAGTGCATATCTAGCTTGCTTATTGCAATATTAATGATAGATAAACTAAATCTACTTAATATGATTTTGTATTGGTAAAATAATTACCAATTCATCCAAAAAGAATTCATTTTTTAACCCCTTTCTAAAAATTTAATTTTTTATACTAAATTTAACATGTTGAAATAAAACTCAACAAGATATATTGAAAACAGTGTTCTTCTCTTAACCAACCCTCACACTGGAAGAACAGGTGGCACATTCTTCATCATCAGTTCATTTCCCTTCTTCACTCTTCGGGGACGATCGAGATCCTACTGATAAAAAAGTGGTGAAATTTTTGCCTGTGAAAAATATAACAGCAGGTGATATCGAACAGCAGGTGATTAGAAAATGTAATTTTTTTTTAAATGTTTGACAGTGACAATAATAATGCTATAAATAAAAAGGCAATGTCATTTTTTTCATCATTCGTTTAACTTACTACCATCCTGTAGATGCTACTAGATCTTTAATTTATGTAGCTGATTCAGTTATTTACTTAAAAAAAGTATTTGCAATAATTGACTGAATAAAAAAATCCAGTGATCAAGCTCTCATTTCCGGGATTTTGAAAATTTCAGCAATTCAAAATTGTTTACTGCTTCTTTCAAGTCTTTAAAATCACACATATCTTCAGGTTTGTTATACGATGGGAATGTTTTGGTTAAAAATTTTGATTAATTTCTTCTCTAAATAGAGAATAAATTTGTGAGAAAACTTTTCGAGAACAGTTTTCAAAACTTTCCAGTGAAGCTGAATTAATATAAAGGCATATGGGATCTTTTCTATATTATCAAGTTCTTTTTGGATTGTTCTGTATCTTTTATTCAATACTCTTATTTTTTTTAATTCTGTAAAATTAATTAAATCTCAGAGTGATTGGAGCTGAGATATAGTAGAACATGGTGGCAACTGACCTCTTGCAGAAATCTCAGGAAAATATGGGGAGCACTGTGTCTCAATATCAAAGTTGTCTTCAAAACTTTGTAAGTTAGTTGAAAGTAATATGAGTGCAATGAAGTTTCATCCATGTATACAGGGTGCGGCAAAAAAACTATCATCAATGTTTCTGTTGTTCTAACACGATTGTTTGAACCTGTTTGATTTTAGTTTTTTTTTAATTAGATAGTCCATGCTTTTCTGTACTAGTATGTCTAACTGCATAATTTTTAATGTTTTTTTTTATATGCTATTTTCAGATGTCCAACCAACGTACAAAAATTTTGGCGTTACACAGCCTGAAAAAGCGCAACTGTGAGATCGCTCGAACTCTCGGCATCGACCCGGCCACTGTCTCCCGGACAATCAAACGATACAAGGAGCTGGGCCATGGTGGCCGCCGTCCAGGAAGTGGCAGAAAGCGCACCGTCAGAACCAACAACAACCGAAAACTGGTTCGAGAGCGGCTTAGGCGAAATTCGAGGGTCTCGATGCGAAAAATCGCCCGTGATATTGGAATCAGCGACAGATCGGTTCGGCGAATAGCCAAAGAAGATCTCCATTTAAAGCCATACAAGTTGCAAAAAGTTCAACTCCTCACCACCTATAACAAGCGCGTACGACTCGAAAGATGCAACCGACTTCTTCGTCGACACGCACCTCTCGACTGGGACCGCATCCTCTTCACAGATGAGAAGTTGTTCACCGTCGAGCAAGCCCACAATCACCAAAATGACAGAAGCTGGTCCGCCGGAACCCCCGGCAGCTCGGCCGTTGTCGAACGCCAGCAAAATCCTCAGTCAGTGATGGTTTGGGGCGGGATTTGCGCCAGTGGCAAGACTCCACTCGTTTTTGTGGACCAAGGGGTCAAAATCAATCAAGAAGTGTACCGACGTGACATTTTGGAAACCGTGGTACTTCCGTGGGCCCAGCAGCACTTCAAACATGCGAATTGGACATTCCAACAGGACTCAGCACCGGCTCACAGGGCGAAGGCGACTCAGGACTGGTGCAGAGGCCATTTTCCGGACTTCATCTCGTCTGCAGAATGGCCGCCTTACTCACCAGATCTGAATCCGATGGACTACAGCATATGGTCCATTTTGCAGACCAGGGCCTGTGCTAAGCCCCACAAAAGTTTGGAGTCCCTGAAGAAAAGGCTACGCCGGGAATGGGACCGACTGTCGCCGGAGGAGGTGCGTGCCGCGGCCAAAAATTTTCGGAAGCGTTTGCAGCTCTGCAAATGCGCACAAGGAGGCCATTTTGAAACAAATTGAATATTTTATAACTGTGGTTGTTCTTTATTGTTTTACGTTAATAGATTTTGTTTTTATTGCAAAATAAAGTTTTTATTGCAAAAAATCTTGATGATCGTTTTTTTGCCGCACCCTGTATTTGTTTCTTATCTTCAAGATGGCCAGTCTTAAAATCTTAAACATCGTTATGTTTGCATATGTCAGTGATTACATAAAAGTTTCGATTTTTCAAAATTGTCTTCAAAACTTTGCAATAAAGTTTAAAGAAATAGGTCCGTTCATAAAACTTATCAAACCATTGCAACTCAAACAGAATTCCCACTAAAACTAATTGGTAACCTAATCAAAAGGAAGACAACCTGTCTGTAGTTCAACGCAATCTATCCCTCCAGCTCAACGCAATCTATCCCTCCTAAGCCACCGAGAATTGTTCCTCCTAAGTCACCAAAATCTGTTCCTTTTAAATCAACACAAAATGTCTCTTCAAAATCATCACAATCTCATATTCCTAGACCTCCACTTTATAAAAGAGGCTCAAAATACCACCAAAACAGGACCTTTAAAATCAAACCATAGATCTAATGCAGAAAAATTGAACCTACCAACAATTAAAGCCACTGTATCATCTGAAAATACAACCGAAAAGAACAAACATCCAAATATGAAACCCAATCAAAACAGAATGATAAAATAGAGGAGGATGATGCTGTAGTTCTCACCCAGAACCGGATGAAGAATTTAATGATGGGGATAGTATGTCTACTACCTCTGAATAAAATAACGCAGATAAAGTTATTTAAAAAATAATAATAATAATCATGTCTAATATTATTGTGGAACTGCCGTGGATACCACAATAAACACGACGAAATCCGTAATATTCTCTATGACCATGAACCATTATATTTAGCTCTACAGGAAACTCATTTAAAACCCAATGACAAAGCAAAATTATGCTAGCTACAGAAAAGATTTTACAGCTAAGATTTTGCATGCGATTGTTTGCGGTGTAATGGAACTTCCAGCACCAGTTTCTGCAAAATCTTGCAACCAATCTGTTAAGAAATTACTTTCTTCATGTTCAACTGCTTCGGAAAAGTCCATGAAATGTGCTGCTGAAGAAAAAAAAGAATTAACATATTCCTCTGACATTATTGTGAGTGGTGATGGAATGTTAGAAAACACGGGGCCATACTTCCAGTGTTGGTGCATGTACTATTATCAGGGATAGAACTGGTAAAGTTATTGATACGGAAGTCTTATCAACCTATTGCAAATGATATGATTCTTCGAAGGCAAGAAAAAGAACTATTGAATATAAGAGTGGGAAAAATCTCATGCAGGTGAATGCCTGGTTAATCATTCTGGCTCTTCTGGTATGATGGAAGTAATCGGCGTGGTTACGATATTCGAGCGTTCCAAAAAAAAAAAGCACAGTTTAACGTATATTGGTTATATAGGTGATGGAGATTGTAAGCCATTTAATGCAGTGAAAGATCAGTGCCATATGGATCAGACAGTGTTATATCTAAAATTGAATGTGTCGAACACATTCAGAAAAGAATGGGAGCAAGTCTAAGAAAATTCAAACAGAGTGGACTCAAATGCAGCGATGGAAAAGAATTAGGAGGTAAAGGTCGCCTTGCTGATCCAATGATTAGTCATTTAATTATGCATTATGGCAATGCCATTCGTGAACATAAGAATTCTTTTGTAGAAATGCAAAAGGCTGTTCGGGCAATTTATTTTCACACGCGGTCGTGTGATAGTGAACCGTTATACAGTTTTTGCCCCACAGGTCCAGATTTGTGGTGTAAATACCGAAAGTGTGTTTCTGAAGGAGCACTTAATAGATTCAAACACAAGGTCACTTTCCCAAAAGCTGTAGTGGATGCCATAAAACCGGTGTTTAATGATTTGTCTCATTCAAGATTATTACAAAAATGCCTTGGAGGGAAGACTCAGAATGTGAATGAGTCTCTGAATTCTGTAATTAGGAAACTATGTCCTAAGACACGTGGCACTGGTAAGCATGTCGTTGAAATCACTACAAGTGAGGCTGCGATTACTTTTAATGACGGAAATATGGGTAGAATGAAAATATTGGAAGAATTTGGACTGTCAGTTGGAAACGGGCAAAACAGTGTTTTATAGAGTTAGATAACTTAACACTTCAGACTGCTGAATTTCGTCTCCACCAAAGCACGAAAGATGAGAGAAAAAAAAATGGTACAAAATGCTGTACATGAAACGTTTGTTTCAGAAGAAGGAACTTCATATGCAGCTGGAGAATTTCAAAAACTTTTTTTGAAAAAGCTGTCACCATTTTCCGGAAGTAATACTTAAAATGTATTTATAATCATAAACTTCTTAGTTCAGTAGCTCAAAATTTCATTATAATTCGCTCTTTTTCTGTGTAGCTGAACAAACTAACAATAATCTCCATTTTAAACATATTTTCTCAATAAATGTACATGTAATTAGCAATAAATAATTGCAGTTCTATTTGTTAATCATCAACACAAAAGTTATTAGATCAAGCATGTAAATTAGATAATTTTCATCTTTCATAATTTTTAATGCATTCTGTTATATAACGATATTATATAACGGCTTATATTTGTGATTTTTTCTTGACTTCTGGCAAATGAAATGTAATGACTTGCTACTGTATACGTATAATAATTTAATAATGTTGGTATACTTTCTGAAAATTAGTTATAAACAACAACAAAAACTTTTTGTTTGGCAATTAACCTAAGTTATAACTTTGATGCGTGTTTTTGAAAAACAGCGTTTTTAGACATTGCGCGCATGATATCTTGAGAACATATGTATGAATTGTTATGAAATTTGTAGATAATAAGCACATATGTATGTTTAAAATGAACTATTTTTATGTATTTATAATACGATTTTTAGTTATGAATAATTTTATCGAAAAATGCACAATTTTGATTTTTTAAATTTAAATATGTTTTTCACATTATTAATGAAATAATTTTGATTCAGAAGTAGTTCATTTTAAAAATACATTATTCTTCTTTACAGAAAAAAAATATATATGCAAAAATCTTCATTTAAATAGTCGTTAAAATGCACGCAATGCATGACAGAGTAAAAAATAGAGTTATATTAATTTCAATAATGCATAAATTCTTTAAAACACTATTAAATTTTTAATGATAGTATATTAAAAAGCACAATCTTTTTTATTGAACAATGAAAATTTCATGCTAATATATGTAAAAGTTTTAAAGATACACAAATTTGAACTTCGAATGTTTTTGTTGATTTTCATCCCGTTTAAAAGGTACAAGACCCCTTAATTAATAATACTCATTAATTAAAATGAGAAAGTATTTTAATAAATCATTTGTCTATAAGAATCCTATTGATAATTGATGGTTGGTTGGTTGGTTGGTTGAATGATGTTTGATAGCACAAAATCCCTTAAGGGACATGCTGCGCCAAAAGAGAATACAGTAAACACATAAAAAATTGAACAGCCATTAGAAAAGCAATCTGGATGGGGGATCCCATGCAGATGCTGTCAGACAAGTGTAGATGAATAAGAAAATTTAAAAGCTAAACTATCAGAGTATAAAAGATTTTAAATAAAAAATGCAAAAGTGCAGTCTGGATGGTCTCCCATCCAGATGTCAGAAGTGTAGAAAACATTTCAAGTTGTTGATAAACCAAAGAAAGATATAAAAATTATATTTCAAAATAAAATCCAACATGTTTTAAAAAAGTGAAGAGTGCCCCATGAGAAGTATCCCCAATGAGGTTTGTCAAGATTGGTGATGATGAGTTAAAATAAATTCTATATAAGCACTGGAGAACCAGACAGTCAGCCAAAACATGATGAACAGTCAGGTAATAAAAATGACAATGTGGACACATGGGTGCAACCTCCCAAAGCAAAAGATGTTTATGAGTGATCCTAGAATGTCCAATTCTCAGACGGGTTAGGAGAACATCTGTTTACATGGATAGTTCGGAGGCCATCTCATGATTCTTGGTTTAACATAGTGCAGTTTATTATCATATTATAAATCCCAACTTTCTTGCCATTTATTATGAATAAAGTGTTTGATAAGTAGTTTAACGTCTGAGAATGGAATTTTATGGTATAAGGGGTTAAGAGCACGTTTTGCCTCCTCATCTGCTTTCTCATTTCTGGGAATACCCATGTATCCAGGTACCCAGTAAAATAAAATATTATAGCCACGTCTTGTCAATTTATTATAAAATTCAAGGATGGATGAGACACAACGATGCTTTTTAAATGATTTAATTGCGTCAATAGAACTATTAAAGTCAGTATAAATGATGAACGATGAGCTATGATGATGAGTTATGTGGAACATGGCTCTCTCTATTGCAATTAGTTCGGCTGTAAAGACAGAAATACAAGAATGAAGGCGATAGCTTAAACAGATGTTCTCACAAAAAAATCCCACAATCAACAATATCACTTCTTTTAGAGCCATCTGTATAAATCTCAGTATAGTTATTAAAATTTGCTCAATGGGAAGCAAATAACTGTTGCAAAACAACAGGAGCCAATATGTTTTGATCATATCCTTTAAAAGGATGGAGAGAGGTAATATTAGGAGGATTCCAAGAAGGGAACACATGTGAGGGACATGGCCTCACCTCAATATTATTCAGAGGGCAATTATTAATAATGTTTCTCATTCTGGCTCCAAAACATGGGATGCAAGATGGTCGATGCTGATAAAGAATATCATTGTCGGTATTTAAAATATAAGCGTGAAGAGAATGGCCAGGATGAGAAAGGACACGGTAATACAATTCTAATGATAGTTTTTCACGAGTATGGTATAATGCTGGTTCATTACAGTCAACATAAAGACTTTAAAATAGGAGATGTAAGAAATACACCAGGGCAAACACAGGGTAGGCTATGGTGCATAGTGTCAAGTTTTTTAAGAACAGAATTACGGGCAGAAACCTAGACCTGGCAGACATAGTCGATTTTAGTACGAATTTACAGCTCTATAGATTTTAAGGAGAGAAGTGCGCTCTGTTCCCCAAGATGTATTTGAAAGTACTTAAACTAAGTTAAGCGATTTTTCACATTTTGTCTGTAATTGTAAATTTGGTAAAAAAGTAACTTTTTGTCAAAATATAGGCCTAGATAACGAATGTTGTCCACAACAGGAATTTGAGATGAACCGATAAAAATTTCAGGATCTGAATGCATATCCCTTCGTCTCCAGAAATGCACACAAGAAATTTTGTCTATAGAAATTAAAAAACCATTTTTGTTAGTCCAGCTAAAATACTATTTATTGCTATTTGCAGTTGTCTCTCAATAAAATGCGTATTCTGTCCCATACACATAATGCGAAAATCGTCAACGTATAGATCTCCCTTAACAGAAGGTGGCAATTGATTAAGGATGTCATTTATTTTAATAGCAAAGAGAGTGACACTCGGGACACAGCCTTGAGGTACACCCTCTTCTTGTACATAGAAACTGAATAAAATCCCCCAATTCGAACTTGAAAAATTCGAATTGCAAGGAAGTTTTTAATACAAATTGGGAGGTTCCCACGGAGCTCCAATTTAAATAGGTCGTGAAGAACTTCGTAACGATATTTAGTCATAGACTTTCGCCATGTGAAAAAATACAGAGACCAAATGGTTGCGTTTACGAAAAGCTGTTCGAATGTAATGTGCAAGATGGATCAGGTTATTGATAGTAGACCTACCACGTCGAAATCCACTTTGAAATGCAGCAAGGCAATTGTTAGTTTCTAAAACATGGACGAGGCGGCAATTTACCATTTTTTCTAGAAGTTTGCAAAGACAGCTAGAAAGTGTGATCGGCCTGTAATTATTAGGATTGCTAGCATCTTTTCCTGGTTTAGGTAAAGATTGGTTGGTTGGTTGATTTGGGTTTTATGGCGCAAAATCCCTTTAGGGACATGCTGCGCCAAAGACTAAAATATTAAAGGTGAGTAAGGAAATGACAGCAAGAAAAAAAAAATGAAATGAGTTGAAATAGAAAAGCCATCTGTAGTCGTCAAACAAGAGTAGACAACAATGTAAAAAAGAAATCCAGTAAAGCAAAGTACACATATGAAGCATATAAAAAAACTATATCTCAAAATAAAATCCAATGCGTTTTAAAAAAGTAAAGAGTGCCCCATGAGGTGTTTCCCCAATGAAGTTTGTCAAGATTGGTGATGATGTGTTAAAATAAAAACTATATAAGTGCCGGAGGCCCGGACAGTCAGATAAAACATGATGAATGGTCAAGTAATCAAAATTACAATGTGGACACATGGGTGCATCCTCCCAAAGTAAAAGATGTTTATGAGTGATTCTTGGATGTCCAATTCTCAGTCAGAATAACATCAGATTTTCTAGGATAAATCGGAAGCCAGGTTTTGATTGTTGGTTTAATGTAATGCAGTTTATTATTGTTTTCTAAATCCAAACTCTCTTGCCAATTATTCTGAATAAATTATTAATAAGTAGTTTAACGTCTGAGAAAGGAACATTATGGTGTAACGGATTAAAAGCACGTTTTGCCGCTCATCTGCTTTCTCATTACCAGGATTACCCATGTGTCCAGGTACCCAGCAGAATAAAATACTATAGCCACGCCTTGTCAATTTATTATAAAAATCTAGGATGGATGATACAAAAGGATGCTGTTTAAAAGATTTTATTGCATCAATAGAACTATTTGAGTCAGTATAAATGATGAAGGATGTGTTATGGTGATGAGTAATGTGCAACATGGCTCTCTCTCTATCGCGATCAGTTCAGCTCTGAAAACAGAAGTAGACGAATGCAGCCAGTAGCTGAGAAGTGTTTTCACAAAAAACCCCGCAACGAACAATATCTCCACTTTTGGAACAGTCTGTATAAATGTCAGTGTAACTATTGAAATTTGATCTATGTGCAGCAAATAATTGTTAGAAAATAGCAGGAGCCAAGTTATTTTTATCATATCCTTTAAAAGGGTGGAGAGAAGTAATATTAGGAGGTTTCAAGGAGGTAGCACATGTGGGTGACATGAGCTCACCTCGATATCACTCAGAGGGCTATTGTCAATAAAATTTCTTATTCTTAGGTCAAAAGATGGGATGCAAGATGGACGATGCTGATAAAGCATGTCATTGTCAGTATTTAAAATGTAGGAATGAAGTGGATGACCATGATGCGAAAGGAGACGGTAATACAGGTTCAATGAGAGTTTTTCGCAAATATGATGAAGTGACGGATCTTTACAATCAACATACAAGCTTAAAACTGGAGAAGTACGAAATGCACCAGAACAAACACGAAGTGTGCTATGGTGCACAATGTCATGTTTATTAAGAACAGAATTACGTGCTGAACCGTAGACCTGGCAGGCATAGTCAATTTTTGAACGGATTACAGAACGGTAAATTTTGAGGAGAGATGTACGGTCTGCTCCCCATGAAGTATTTAAAGCACTTCAAGTAAATTAGCGATTTTTTCACATTTTGTCCTTAGTTATAAAACATGTGGTAAAAAAGTCAGTTTATTATCAAAATAAAGGCCTAGATAACGAACACTGTCTACAATGGGGATTTGAGAAGAGCCAATAAAGATTTCGGGATCTGGATGCAGACCCCTACATCTACAGAAGTGCACACAGGAAGTTTTGTCATGAGAAATAATAAACCCATTTTTATATTTCCAGTTAAGAATATTTTTGATTGCAATTTGCAGTTGTCTCTCAATAAAACGCATATCCTGTCCCATACACATAATCCTGAAGTCATCAAAGTATAAATCTCCCTTCACAGAAGGGGGTAGTGGATTCAGGATGTTATTTATTTTGATTGCAAAAAGAGGGTGACACTCAGGACACTGCCCTGAGGTACACCCTCTTCTTGTTCATAAAAACTAGATAAAATTCCTCCAATTCGAACTTGAAAAAGTCGAATTGTGAGGAAGTTTTTGATAAAAATTGGAAGTTTCCCACGAAAGAGCAAGTTAAAAAGGTCACGAAGGATCCTATAACGCCAGGTTCTGTCATAAGCTTTCGCCATATCAAAAAATACTGACACCAAATGGTTGCGTTTTAAAAAGGCTGTCCGGATATGATGTTCCAAATGAATCAGGTTAGCGATAGTAGACCTACCACGTCGAAATCCACTTTGAAAAGCGGCAAGGCAATTGTTGGTTTCTAAAATATGAACAAGGCGGCAGTTGACCATTTTTTCAAGCAATTTGCAAATTCTGCTAGTAAGTGCTATCGGCCTATAATTATTTGGATTGGTAGCATCTTTTCCTGGTATAGGAAAAGGAATAACGATAGCCCTGCACCAAGCATTGGGAAAAAGCTGTTCTGTCCAAATCCTGTTATAAAAAGGAAGCAGATAGTTAAGTGAAGTATGTGAGAGATGCTTGAGCATGATGTAAGTGATGCCATCGTGATCTGGAGCAGGTAAGTGACTGTCTTGTAAACAATTTAAAAGCTCTGAGATAATAAATGGTTGATTGTATGAAAATGAGTTATGAGTATTAAAATTAATTCTGGTCATTTCCGTCTGTCTTTTGTAAGATAAAAAGGGCTCCGGATATGCGTCTGATTTTGAAATAGATGCTAGGGTACTACCTATTGTCTCAGCAATGTTCTTAGAAAAGTGATGGTGTGACCGTTATGCTTTAAAATAGAAATATGATTTTCAGAGTAAAGGCCGAAACATTTTTTTACTTTTACCCAGAGTTCTTTGCTTGAAGTATTGGAGTTTATGCTTGATACATAGTTAATCCAGGACTCCCGTTGGCTTTTGCATCGCACTCATCTAGCTTCTGCCTTTGCTTTTTTATATGCAATGTAGTTAGTATTATTTGGGTATCTCCGAAATATACCCCAAGCCCTCTGTTGTTTTTCCTTTGCATTTTGGCAATCTCTCTTCCAACATGGTTTTCTGTGCTTATGGCTAGATGATGTTTTTGGAATGCTAGAATCGGCAGCATTGATAATACCGTATTTTCGGGTGTATAGCCCGCATCCAGTGTATAGCCCGCACCCCTAAATCGAGCAGTACCATAAAAAGAGTTCGTGTATAAGCCGCGGAGCTGCATCGTATAGCCCGCTGGCTATACACCATCTACGAATGTATATTTGACCAGGGTTTACGCCACATGTGAAATTTCCACGGTAATCGCGAATGGCGTGCTAAACAGAAACACATTAATAAGAAGAATTAAGAAATCATAAAAATGAAATTATTAATTAGAAATAAATAATTTAAATGCAAAATTCGAAATTATTAATATAATTTAAATAATATAAATACGAAAAACTACACTAAAATTGTGTGAAATTTGCAGCTTAAATTCCGGCATATGGCGCGCATTATTACCTTGGTATATCGCGAAGGATTTTGCAGCAAAAAATTAATTAAACTGAAATTTTAAAAACCACAAACACAGAAATTACAGGGCTCCCACTAGATCTGTTTTTTTTCTTAAAGTCCGTATTGGTCCGTTTTTTCATTGTTAGGTCCGTAAAGTCCATTTTTTGACACTTTTAACCGACTTTTATTTAAAATTGTCTGATGTTTGGCATTTAGCAGAGCATCGCGTAAAAATCGCGCTTTTCGCAAATATATTCTAAAAAATACCATTAAATTTCGTTAATCGATCACGAAAAGAATCGCCAATTTTGTCAAAGGATTGCGAAAATGCGCAAATTTCTTCAAAAGATCGTGAATTTTGTTAAAAGATCGAAAAAAAACGCGGTCAAAAGATCGCAAAAAAGACTAATTTCCTCAAAGGATTGCGAAAAAAAAACGGGAGTTTTGTCAAAGAATAGCCAAAAATGCGTTTTTCGTCAAAAGGTCGCAAATTACAACAAAGGATCGTTAAAAACACGCAAATTTCGGCAAAGGATCGCGAAAAAAAACGAGAATTTTGTCAAAAGATCGCGCGATCTTTTGTAAAAAGATAGTGTTTTTGGGAAAAATAAGTGCGAATTTCATCAAAAGATCTCTCAATAAAACACAAGTTTTGTCAAAGAATCGCGGAAAACGCGATTTTCGTCAAAAGGTGGCAAAAAACACGCGAATTTCGGCAAAAGGTCTCTCAATGAAATGCAAATTTCGCCAAAAAATCGAAAAAACACGCGAATTTCGTCAAAGGATCGCGAAAAAACGTGAATTTCGTCAAAAGATTGCGATATGAATGCGAATTTCATCAAAATATCGCGGAAAAAAAAAAAAACGGTCAAAAGATTGCGGGAAAAAAAACTAATTTCGTCAAAAGATTTTAAAAACTTTAATTTCGTCAAGAGATAGTGAAAAACATATAAATTTCATCAAAGGATCCTGAAAAACACGCAAATTTCTTTAAATAGTCGTGGAAAAATTCGTGAAATTCAATCTGTCTTAGAAGGTTTGTAACCTCTACCAATAACAATGGCTTTAAGATAATGAATTTCAGAATTTGAAACGGAACAAGCGTTTTCTTCATAACAAATTATACTTTGAACATTTATTAATTAGTGACAATTGAAGGAAAGGAGGGTTTCCTTGCTTATTTTATTTTACGATTTGCGAAAATAGTTTCCTTTTGATCTCATTTTTTACAAAATATGTGCTCCCTTTTGGTCCCCTTTTTTACTACACAAGTTGAGTGGGAGCTCTGGAAATATGAAATTATTAATTTGATATAAATAATATAAGTACGATATTAAAAATTAATAATTCATTATAAATAATATTTAAAAGAAAAAATGCCGTTAAAATTGAGTAAACTTTTCCATACACTAAAGAGCGTCATGAGAACGATTGGGCGTTAGCAATCTCAACTATAATTAAGTATCTTAAATAGCGTGCTCGAACGACATTAAAATGACGACGTGCAAAAATGACATTTATTTTCACAGTGCCATATATTAAAATTATTTACAAATAGATAATAAACGTATTATTTTTAATATTTAGCGCTATGTACAAATAAAATAATGTTATCACATCCGTTTTCGTCAATTGAATAAGATATAAAAATTCTCATTTTAATCATTTCTAAAAGAATATGTAGATCGGGAATGCAGATGTTTTGGATTTTTTTAAGAGGGGGAGGGGTATTAAAAAGAAACCTCACACAATAATTCATCGAGAATTTTAAAAGGAAAAGCATGGAATCTGCTGGCATATCTATCAAAGTGATTTGAAATCGAATGTGTTTTTCCATTTTCGATAAATGTATTATATCTTAAGTTATAAGCGATTGCTATTTGATGATGACCTTTCCCGAGCCGTCTCATCTGGAAATTCAGTTAAAAAATCAACTTTCATCATTTTCTAAATGTTTTTTCCCTTATCAAAAACTGAAAAACGCTGTTCGACTTTGTTAAGTATTAATAAATGGGGCAATAGTTTTATACATTTAAAATTAAAAATGACTTATAGTGAATGCAGCCGTGATTTATGTGTGTATGCGTGTTTTATAATAAGGTTATCCAAAACAAAACTTTTTATTTAATTCGAATCGGTTTTATTTAATTCCAATCAATTTGCAAGAAATTTCATGACCTACTTTTATTATTTCTTTGCACGTGGCGCGATAAGGATTATAAACATTATATGATTCATGCTAACCACTACGAAAAGATATCACGTGCGATCCTAAAGCTATTTTCTTTTTTTTTCCCTTCTTCTATCGCTCTGTTTGGAACTTTTTAGCTGTCAGAATCTCAAAGAAATAAATATAGATTTCAATTAGAAGATTTTTCTTTAAAAGCATTTATACACGAAGTGATTACCAAGAAAAAAAAAAAAAATACTTACCATCACTGTGCTGTTTCTTATATACACGATGATTTAACAATGCAATTTAATCTGATTTATTTTATGGTCGTTTTTGAGAATATTTGGCGTTATTGTAGATGTTTTAAAAATACTTCTTGCATGAACATTTAAAAGTTATATTTTATATTTATTTCAATCACTTGGTACAGAATTGAATCCTGCATTGGGTCGGGTAATTGGATAGTACCCGAACCCGACTAAAGTTCGGGTCGGGTTGGCGGGATTTTTTTTTCTTTCTTTTGACGTGGGTCGGGTTGGAATTTGATTTGTTCGAGTTAACTTTTTTTTCTCTCCAAAAGATGATGCTGAATATTTGTTAAAATGGTAAAAGCCGAAATAATTTGATACAAGAAAAACATAATTATAGACTACTTTTCTGTAAATGCATTAAAATATGGATTAATTTTCCTTCATTTTAGTTTCTGGTTTTAATATTTCGGTTGACAAAATTTGTTCTTGTCGGGTCTCGAGTTGACTTTAAATAGAATTTTCGGATTCGGATAGGATACAATCCGGACCTTAATCTTGTAATCTGATTTTACCTGCTATTGTTTTGTTATGGATAGAGGGAGGGAAATGTATTTTTTCTAGAAAAATACATTTTTTACAAATAGATTATTTTCTTAGAGAATATGGAATATTAAGCATTTAAAAAAGTTATATCCACTAATTTGTTTTATGTATCCTATGAATATTGTTTTAAATCATTTTCACTTAAAACGTACACATTAGAGATCTGCATGGACCTGGTTAATTTCTTTTTATTAGACTCGGGCCGGACCGCGATCAAGCTTAATTTTTATCTGCGGCCGCTCCGGGCCGGGACTAGAGAACTACTTTTTTTTTTTTCGAGGCCATGTTAAACCGGCAGGTTTTTGCGAAAATAACAGTGAAATTTTTCCTTTGTTCGACGAAATCTTTTGAAATTTATTTCATTTTTTTTAAATTATAGAGAAATATATTTTAAAAAATCTTTCTAGAACTTCAAAATTATTTTTTCTTAAATATTTTTCTTCCATTTTAAACTACATTATATTTCTAATGAGTTATCATTTAAATGAATTTCTCTAAGTAATCAATAATGTTGCCATTCCATATTTCATAGATTGTGGACATACTAGTTTAAGCTGCAAAATGTTCGCATGAGTATGTAAAAAATATATCTTAATTTTATTTATAGGATCCCGGACTTGATTTAATTGATTTTTCTTGGCTGGGTGGGCCAAATTTTTAGCATAAATGGTTCAAGTTTAGCCCAGGCAGGGCCAATAAATTTCGATCGCCTGGGTCTAAAAATTTCGGATCACCCACATTATTTTAAAATCTCATTAATATGAAATTTCTCATCTTTGGTATCTGAATTTTTAGGAGTGAAAAAAAAAATTAATTGTGCGTAAACGCCGCATCACTAGAAACGCCGCATCGCTTGAAATTTCAATTTAAAACACGTAAACGCCGCGGCGTTTCTTCCGTAAATTACGGTACTAAAATCTTTTTTTTTTTTTTTAATAACTCCATAATAATAAAACCAGATTTTAACTTATTTATTATTATCATTATTTTTAATCTGGAAAAAAAGTCCCTTTTTTTTCCTTTAAAAATAACAAAATTATTTTCAGAGGTAATTCAAGAAATATTTTCGTTTTTCTATGCCCCACCAGTGGCCGAGAGGTTCTGCTCTCAAAAGCTGGTAGACGGGAGGTCCTGGGTTCGAACCCAATCGCGCCCGTCGGCCTAATCGTTCGGAGTTTTCTTCTAAACTTGGATTTTTGTGTGTAAATACGGGTTAGGTTCAGTTAGAAAGACCCCCACGGAGGGCATCTCCACCTCTCCGGGCCCATTTCGTAGATAATTAGCTATCATAATCAACACAATACACAAATTTTTCCACAATATTTTTTTTCATGTCAAAAAGTAAATGTAATTGTGCTAATTGCATACATTTCTGGCAAACATTAAATACCATTTATCTCAGTTTAATTTTTTGAATTGCAGCAGCAGATAATAGGTAAATTATCACCACAGTAACTTTGAGAGAACTGGATGTAATATACAACTGGAGCCATTAATGGCATTTTACCTTCTAGAAAATATGTTATTATTATTTTAAACAATAATTACTATAAGTAATATAAAACTACTGTACAAAAAGGCACACAGTAATTTGCTCAAAAATATTTATTTTAATCACTGGAATCGGAAAATCCTTCAAAATCTGAAGTTTCCGAGTCCATCATAAACAAAACAATAATATCTCTATTTCCAAAGACAGAAATAAATAATAATAGCATTTAAACAGTAAAAAAACATTACAAACACGGGAAAATTCTTTACATTTCACGGCATAGCGAAAAAAATTTACAAATTTCGACGATTTTTGAAATTTTTTCCGGTTTAAAAATTACAGAAAAATCACGATTTTCCGTTTCTTTTTAAAAAAAGAATCTTGGTATAGTCCGCACCGTGTATAAGCCGCAGCGGCTGTTCCAAATGTTTTTTTCTTGTATAACCCGCGGGCTATACACCCGAAAATACGGTACATTGAGTTATATTATCAAGTGCACTGTCAATATCCCCCTGTATCATGCTAATTGTGGTATTTGCAAGTGCTGTAAACGTTGGCCAGTTGGCTCTGTCATAGACATAACGTTTGGTATATTTATAACAATCCGTAACAGGTGTAGTCAGTGTAATAAAAGTGGGAAAGTGGACACTGCCATGTAGGTCATTTGAGACCCAGATGTTCCAGAAAGGATAGAGTAGATTATAAGATCTATTGCATGGAAGTACGTGTTGGCTCGTGAAAATAGGTATGATCACCGTTATTGAGCAGGCATAAGCCATTGTCAGAAATCAATTTTCCAATAATATCACCACGGTGATTAGAATCACTGTTTCCCTAGAGTTAGCTGTGTGCATTAAAATCTCCAAGAATGATATATGGAGCGGGGAGTTTGCGAATGAGATGATCCAGATCGGCTGATTGAATATTTTGGTTTGGAGGTAAATAGATGGTACATATTGTTATGAGTTGGTTAATATGAACACGGACTGCAACAGCTTGTAAATTTGTGTTTAAATTAATACAAGTATGAGGTAAATTGCGAGATATGAATAGGGTCACTTTTCGTAATTTTACTTTGTCATTAGGTTTTAAATGAGTTTCCTGTAGAGCTAAACATAATTGTTGATGGTCAGAGAGATTATTACGGATTGCACAATGTTTATTATGATATCCACGGCAGTTCCACGAGATAATATTAGTCATGATCTGGTTCTTTTTGTTGATAAATTTATCAGCGTATTTTTATCCAGAGACAGTAAACATACTATCTCCATCGTTAAATTCTTCATCCGGTTCTGGGGTAAGAGCTACAGCATCATCCTCCTCCATTTTTTCTTTCAGTTTTGGATGGATTTCGTTTTTGGGTGTTTTCTTCTTTTTCTTTTTGGCTGCATTTTTAGATGACACAGTGGCTTTAATTTTTGGTAAATTAAATTTTTCTGCATTGGATCTATGGTTTGTTTTTAGAGGTCCTCTTTTGGTGGTATTTTGAGAGCCTCTTTTAGGAATATGAGATTGTGATGATTTTTAAGAGGCATTTTGTGATGGTTTAGGAGGAACAGATATTGGCGACTTAGGAGGAAGAGAGTTCGGAGACTTAGAAGGAATAGATTTCGGTGGTCAGGAAGGTCAGATTGCGTTGAACTATTTGTTTTACCAGATTTAGTAGACAGGTTGATTACTTTTTGACATGGTTGGAAATTATTTTCAGTTGGGAATTCGGTTTGGGTTGCAATACTTTGATGTTTTATGAACGGTTTTAGCTAAGGCAGCAGCATATGACACACCAACTTTGGGCGTCCTGGATTCGACGATTTTTCTGGCTTCTGTGTGCGAAATGTTATCTATTGTGCGTATGGTCTGAATCTCTTTTTTCCACTGTTCACATGATTTAGCATAAGAGTTTAGGAAAAGGAATAACGATAGCTCTGCACCAAGCGTTGGGGAATTTCTGTTCTGTCCATATTCTGTTGAAAAAGGAAAGGATATTGTTAAGAGAAAGTGGTGAGAGGTGCTTGAGCATAACATATGTAATACCATTGTAACCTGGGCAGATAAATGACTGTCTCGCAAACATTTTATTAACTCTGATATGATAAATGGTTGATTGTATGAAAATGAATTATGAGTATTAAAATTAATACTGGTCATTTCAGTTTGTCTTTTGTAAGTTAAAAAAGGTTCTGGATATGAGTCTGATTTAGAATTTGATGCTAGGGTACTACCTATCGTCTCAGCTATGTTTTTGGGAGAAGTGATTGTTTGACCGTTATGATTTACAATAGAAATATGATTTTCAGAGTACAAGCCCATACATTTTTTCACTTTTTGCCAGAAATCTTTACTTGAGGTGTTAGAGTCAATGCTCGAAATATAGTTAATCCAGGACTCCCATTGGCTTTTGCGTCACACTCTTCAAGCTTCAGCCTTTGCTTTTTCGTATGTCATATAGTTAATATTATTTGGATATCTACGAAATAAACCCCAAGCCTTTTGTTTTTTTTTCTTTGCTACTTGGCAATCACAATTTCAGCATGGTTTTCTGTGTTTATGAGCAGATGAAGTTTTAAGTATGGTAGCATCATCAGCATTGATAATACAATGAATTATATTATCAAGCGCTTTGTCAATATCTATGTTAGTCTCTATCATGCTATCAGTAATGTCTGCAAGTGCAGTGAAAGTTGGCCAATTGGCTCTGTCATATACATATCTTTTCGGATAGTTATTAGAATCTCCACTAGTAGTCAATGATATAAAGGTAAGAAAATGGTCACTGCCGTGTAAGTCATTTGAAACCCAAAAGTTCCAGAAAGGATAGAGAATTAGGGAGCAGATTATAAGATCTATTGCATGGAATATGCGTGTTGGCTCGTGAAAATAGGCATGATCACCGTTATTGAGCAGACATAAGCCATTGTCAGAAATAATTTTTTCTATAGTATTACTACAGTGATTAGAATCACTGTTTCCCCAGAGTTGGCTATGTGCATTAAAATCACCAAGAATGATATATGGAGCGGGTATTTGGAGGAGGAGATTATCCAGATCTGCTGAATGAATATTTTTGTTCGGAGGTAAATAAATCGTACATATAGTTATGAGTTGTTTGATATGTACACGGACTGCAACAGCTTGTAAGTGTGTAGTTAATGTGATATGAGTATGGGGTAAACTAGGAGAATGAAAATAGCCACTCCACCTGTGGCCCTATCACTAACAATAAAATCTTTACTGTAGGTTGAATAGCTGCGTAATATGGCTTTGTCATTGGGTTTTAAATGGGTTTCCTGTAGGTTGGTTGATTGGAGTTTTATGGCACAAGGTCCCTTCAGGGACATGCTGCGCCAAGAAAAATGTAAGGTACAAAACATGGTTAAAATTTAAAAGTTACATTAAAAGACTGTATGATATATATAAGTTATAAACAAAGTAAACTGAAGAAAGAAATGTGATGATACATGTAATTAAAATAATGTACAATGAAAGTGACAATACACAAGGTTTAAAAATCCAAAATGTAATTAAAAGACAAAGCAAATATTTAAATTAAAAATCTCTAAAAGTTCTAAGGTTATGAAAAGTTAAAATTAATCCAAAAAACAAAGCATAACATCTTATAGTAATACTGCCTAAAAACAAAGTTATAATTCAAAATTTAAAAAAGTCAATAAAAAATCATGTAGGATTAAATTTTTTGAAAACATTTTCATCGTCATCAGAGCCATAACTGTAAAAGTCCATAGCCTCTTCTGCATAGTTCAGTAACTGTTTGGTATCCTTTACATTTGTGATTGCTGGGCTCAGGCATGATTTCTTGTCTTTTCTCTTAACAGTTTTCCACTGTGAAGAGATTTGAGTTGGAGGTTTCTTCCTTTCTTTTTGCGCACAAGTTTTTTCATTAGCTTTCTGAGTTGGGCGAATTGGTTTCACCAATTTGCTTTTATCTGGAGCTAGCGTTTGTTTAGTCTTATGTTCGGTTGATATTTTTGATTGAACTGATGATGTTCGGAGAGAATTAGGCTTCTGTAATGGTACTGGAGATGAAGCAGCCTTAGTTTCAGTCTGATGATTAGATGACTTTTTGGATCCAACTGGAGATTTCTGTGACTGAGTAAGTTGATATTCTATTGTAACTGGTTCTGAGGATGGTAGCCAAGGGTTTCCTGTAGAGCTAAGCATAATGGTTGGTGGTCGGATAGAAAATTAACGATTTCGTCATGTTTATCTAATACTATAATGCGAGCAAAAATTGTGTGTGTATGTGTGTGTGTGTGTGTATGTATGTATGTAAATTTTACATCTTAAAAATGGCTCTAACGATTTTGACGAAATTTTGTATTTTACCATTTTCGGGCATGAAGATATACCATTGAGCTAAGTCACGTGTTCTAGAAAATTCAATTAGTGGGTCATTTTGGGTCAAGGTCAAGCTAATTATATCTACAAAACAGCTCAATCGTTTTGACTAAATTTTATATCCAACCATTTTTTGGCACGAGAAAACTATTGGGCTAGGTCATATGTTCGAGAAATTTCGATTAGTGGGTCATTTTTGGGTCACTATTAGTCAAACCAATTTTATCTAAAAAACAGTTCTAACGATTTTGACTAAATTTTGAATTTTGTCGTTTTCAATTACGAGAAGACCAATGGGCTAAGTTGCATATTAAGGAAATTCGATTAGTGGGTCATTTTTGGGTTAATGTGGGTCAAGCATAGTTTATCTAGAAAACGGCTCAAACGATTTTGACGAAATTTTGTATTCTGTCGATATCGGGAGCGAGAATACCATTGGGCTTGATCGCATGTTCAAGAAAATTCTATTAGTGGGTCAATTTGGGTCAGGATCAAGCTAATTGAATCTAAAAAAAGGGCCAAAACATTTTGACAAAATTCTGTAATATACCATTTCCTGGCATGGGATGACCACTAGGCTAAGTCACATGTTCGAGGAAAAGTCAATTAGTGGGTCACTTTAGTGTCACTGTGTGTCAAGCTAATTTCATCTATAAAATGACTTTAGCGATTTTGACTAAATTTTGTATTCTATCGTTTTCGGGTTCGAGAGAAGCATTGGTTAGGTCGTGTGTTCGAAAAATTTCGTTTAGGGAATCTCTATGGCTTAGGATCATGCCAATTTTGTCTAAACAGCAAGAATTATATAGTGAGAATGAAATATCGAATTGACCACAAGGCTAATTTTGACCGAGGTTAGCTCGGTCATGCCCGCTAGTTGTGATAACCACGGCAGTTTCACAAGATAATATTAGTCATGTTTTTTTTTTTTTTTTTTAGATAAGATTATCTGCATCATTTATTCGGAGGTAGTAGACATACTATCTCCTTCGTTAAATTCTTCATCCGGTTCTGGGTGAAGAGCTACAGCATCGTCATCCTCCATTTTATCTTTCTGTTTTTGATGGGTTTCATTTTTAGATGTTTTATTCTTTTTCTTTTTGGCTGCATTTTCAGATGACACAGTAGCTATTGATAATTAAAGAGGGTCATTCACCTCTCATGTTAGAGCATAAAATTATTTTCCCACGAGGGGGCAGTGCTGTGGTGACGGAGGACACACCAGAGGCGGCATTGGAGGCGGAGGCACGGTCCCTCAGTCTGCTGTCCCAGGACTCTTGTTTTCCTACTACTAGCATTGAAAGTGATGGAAATTAAAAAACTCTCATCCAATCTAGAAGACTTGACTATAAAATAGAATATTATTCCTAAAGACTTAAATAAAAAAGCAAGGTACAAATAGTGCAAAAGAAATCACCCGGATAGACTACCCAGGAATAAAATTATGGCCAGAAAATAAATCTTTGAGCTAGACAATAGATGTTAATGCAACAATTTACGACATTACAACAAACAGAAATTGGGATTCACAAGACATGTACCTGATGTAAAAGTTTTAAAAAAATAAGCACTGACTGTAAGGCGACACGACTTACAGTAGGAGGAGATGCACAACTCCAATCACATGCACTAAATTATCTTATCCTGCATAATTTCAGGATATCCACAAAAAGCCAGGAGAGAAAAGCATGGGGGTAGTAGGAGGTTCGTTCTAAACGGTCAGAAAGGAAATACATTAAAAACTGTAAGAAATATATTATCTTTAAGAAAATGTTAGAATTTTTTCCTCCTCAAAAAATCAGTATGTATGAACTGATGATACAATATAGATAAAACTTATTCTTTGGTTTGTGCCCCAGTGTGATTGCGCTATTCCTGACTTTGGATTTTACCGCCGAACAACCTCAGCAATGGCTCTGATGGTGCCTCTTCTAGTACTTGGAAAAAGGTATTTGAAAGAAAAAGTTGATGATTGATGAAAAAGGCAATTTTTTAGTTATATTGATGCGCTTCACATTTTTAAAATCTGGTAGAAAACGTATTACCAAAAACATTGATTAAGCATATTGATGAAATACAAAAATATTTTCGAATCCACCACAGGCCAGAAGGGTGGCTTTGGGGAAAAAAGGGATTAAAGCCTTAAATTCCTAATTCGACAAGATGGAATAGTCATGGTGCTTGCATCGAAACATTTTTGAAAAATTATCAAAAAATGCGTCAAATTCGCACAGAACACGAGGCAGATATTGAACAAAATATAAGCAAATTACTAAGTAATGTATCTATATATTCTGAAGCAATAAACTTGCAACAGCAATTACATAATTAATGTTTTAAACTTAAAAATAATTATAACTCCCCCCCATCTTTCTTTTTCTTCTAGGAAAGATTCAGCAGTTGGTCGATTGAAAATAAAATTCCAGTTAACTGGTTTCCAGATAAACATTTCCATGCTGTATTAACAAATATATTCTTAATATACTGATAGAAATTATCAATGTTTTTGTTAGGTCTGATTTCTCAAAACCCTGCTAATACACTCTAATATATTTAATGCACTCACACTTATTCATATTTATTCATTTCTAATTATTACACTCTTGTCATATCTTTAGTTACAGTTTGTTATATCATACATATACGTATATATTGCATACAATAAACAGTATAATTTCACTTTTATTAAAAGTATTTCTTCTTATTACAATAGCTAACTTACCTTTAAACGTTCATTTATCCCTTTTTATCAGTCTTGTTTTGTAATAGTTTTATTTAAAGTATTTATTAAATTAAACTTTATTTACGTTTAGTCTTACATTCGCGGTCGTAACATTCAAACACATTACCGATTACGAAGTAAGCTTGTCGTATCGGCACCAGATGAAGACAGACGTCTAAACAACTGATTCGCTGATGGTTATTAATTATTCATAAATTTGTTGTTCACATTATTTCCGGGAACATTTTAGCGAATAGGCGTATCCCTCCACGTGCCTTGGATTGTAGAATATATATAGAATTCCTGTCTCAGCAGACGCACACTAGATAAGCTTGAAATCTAATGCTTCTAGATACGCAGTTGTTTTGCATTGCCAGGGATATGTATTTACATTTTCTAAATAAGTTTCCGATTTCTTTAGGCATTATAAAGTTTACTACTTTGGCCGATCACGCAGTGATCACTCATCTACGTAACGTTTAAATCTAATCAGCTTTTCACAAGTGTTTTACTGGTAAATATCAAGTCTAGTCATTTTTATTTTGTTACGTTTTTAAACTGTTTTAACTTACTGTATTTTTAAAGAAGATTGTGTCAAATATGCAAATCAACTATTTCTGTTTCTCCGCTTAGTCAAGTATGTAATTATTCTTCAAATAAATACTCAAGTTTACCATCAACATTTTCTATCATTTTTAATCAATTTCTAACTCATTTACTACTCAACAACACAACATCTATTTTCCAGATTCTTCTTTTTACTCCGCGTTATATTCAGCCAGCTTCCGTAATGCATAAGTGTAAATTTGAAATGTTAGGACTCTGCTGTTTGCTCTTTCTGTCCATATTTTTCCATTACAAGATTGTATACTTAAACCAGTGGTCCAATTCTTTTTATTTTTAGTATATATGCGCACAGGCATATCTCAAATCTTTCAACTCATTCGTTTCAAACACAGCGATCTGCTGTCTCAAAAATATGTATTAAAGTATTTAACATTTCTATACAGAGATTAAGAGAATTCCTATTTGGCCCCCAAAAGGTCAATTACAGGAAAACATGTTCCCTGCTTTTTTAAAACTTTACCCAAATTGTATGGTGATAATTGTCTGTACTGAACTTAAGATTGAGCACCCGTCTAAACTTTTAACACAGCAAGCTACTTTAGCTATTATAAAAAGGCAAATACATTGAAAAAGTGGTTGGGAATACTACATTCGAAAAGTGTTGAAAGCAACTATCCTGCTCATTCCTTTGATGGCATTGGGGATGTATTTAGAGCAATGTTACCTGGATGTGTTCCTTATGGTTTTAGTCTCAGTAGAACTAAAGTAAATTATGTTTTAACAGAAGCTCTTTTTCCTTATTTTAAGGAAGAACTTTACAGTGACATGGTGACAGTTTTTATACTCTCTATTACGATGAAACAACAAATGCAAGTGGCCATAAAGAACTAAAGACTACTATGCCTTACTGGTCTGATAAACAGAATAAAGTAGTTAATCATTATTCACAAACGTGTTTTATTGGAAAAGCTAAAGCTAATAGCATTTCTGTGAAAATAAAAAATGGTACTGATAATGCAAATCTTCCATTATCAGTTACTAATGCTTGGATCAGATGGCCCAATGTTAACAAAGGCGAAACAAAGACGAAAGAAAGACAAGAGAAATAAGACTAAAAGGAAAAGAAAAAGATCGCTTAGGTGCCCGGGGTTGCGAAGCCTGTTAAATACCTAAAGAAGGTATCCCCCTCTTATTTAAAATTGTTCATTTTTAAAATAAATAAAACTTTTTTCCCCTTCTTTTTTCATAGGAAAGAAGCTATGAATGACGTTGATTTTCTGCCACATGCTTTTGTATGAAGAGAATTTCCGGATCTCCCGGTTGAGTTCTATGAAGAACGATTAGAATGGGGGGTGGGGGGTAATAAGTGATGAAAAAGAATATTTTTTTAACCTCTTAGAAGATGCCATTGTCAACAGTTACGTTTTATACAAATTAACTGCTGATAAAGAATCATGTATTCACAAGAATTTCAGAGTATGTTTAGGAAGAGCACTAATCGGTACATTTTCGAATAGTAAAAGTTCATAACTTCTTTAGGAAAGGGAGAAACATTTCCTCTTCTTGATGTAACCTGCACCAGCAATGTTCGCAAGCACATACAGAGCTGCCAGTTATTTTTTAACTTGGTTCCTGGAAGTCCCTTTTTTAAATCTATATTTGCGTCTTATTAATTTTTTTCTTAGATTTTTGCAAAATTTATCAAGAATTTAGATTTGTTAAATATTTAATGCCCTAGATGTCAGCACATAACTAGACATGGTAGACGAAAGGATCAATCATAGTACATCTTGTTGAAGATAAGTTAGGTTGGTTGGTTGGTTGTATTGGGTTTTATGGCGCAAAATCCTTTAGGGACACGCTGCACCAAACAAAGAGTATTAAAAAAAAAAAGAGTATACAAAAAAAGTGTGTTAAGCAAATGACATCAAGAAAATATAATGAAATGAGTTAAAATGGAAATAGAAAAGCCATCTGGATGGAGTACCGATCCAGATATAGTCGTCAAACAAGGGTACGAAACAATGTAAAATAAAAATACAGTAAAACAAAGTAAAAATGACATCTGGATGGGGAGGATAAGTTAGGAACCAATAATATTCATAGGTAACCACACTTGTAGGATTGGATTGGATTGGATGATTGGAGTTTTATGGCACAAGGTCCCTTCAGGGACATGCTGCGCCAAGAAAAATGTAAGGTGTAAAACATGGTTAAAATTTAAAAGTTACATTAAAAGACTGTATGAGATATATAAGTTATAAACAAAGTAAACTGAAGAAAGAAATGTGATGATACATGTAATAAAAATAATGTACAATGAAAGTGACAATACACAAGGTTTAAAAATCCAAAATGTAATTAAAAGACAAAGCATATATTTAAATTAAAAATCTCTAAAAGCTCTAAGGTTATGAAAAGTTAAAATTAATCCAAAAATCAAAGCATAACACAGTATAGTAATACTGCCTAAAAACAAAGTTATAATTCAAAATTTAAAAAACTCAATAAAAAATCATTTAGGATTAAATTTTTCGAAAACAACATTTTCATCGTCATCAGAGTCATAACTGTAAGAGTCCATAGCCTCTTCTGCATAGTTCATTAACTGTTTGGTATCCTTTACATTTGTGATTGCTGGGCTCAGGCATAATTTCTTGTCTTTTCTCTTCACAGTTTTCCACTGTGAAGAGACTTGCGTTGGAGGTTTCTTCCTTTCTTTTTGCGCACAAGTTTTTTCATTAGCTTTCTGAGTTGGGCGAATTGGTTTCACCAATTTGCTTTTATCTGGAGCTGGCGTTTGTTTAGTCTTATGTTCAGTTGATAATTTTGATTGAACTGATGATGTTTGGAGAGAATTAGGTTTCTGTAATGGTATTGGAGATGAAGCAGCCTTAGTTTCAGTCTGATGATTAGATGATTTTTTGGATCCAACTGGAGATTTTTGTGACTGAAAGTTGATATTCTATTGTAACTGGTTCCGAGGATGGTAGCCAACGTTCCAATAATGGGGTACCATAGCATTTACTACCAAGAGACACGTCACGGGTTTCTTTAGTTGATTGTATAATACTTGAATTATTTGGTGGAAAAGAGCAGTCGGTCTGGGTACTTATGTGCCTTACGGATTTTGATTGTTGTTTGACTATACTGGAGTATGATGCACCAACAGATGGGGTCCTGATTTCAACAAGTTTCCGAGCTTCAGGGTAGGAGATTTTTTGGGTTATTTTAACAGCAAGAATTTCCTTTTCACGGATCCAATTCGGACAAGAGCGAGAATATGATGTGTGATCACCCTTACAGTTTGCACAGCGTTCGGGTTTTTCACAAGTTTTACCATCATGTCCGACCTCTGCACAACGTGCACAGGTAACATTGCTACGACAGGTTGTATTAGTATGGCCATAACGTTGGCATTTAAAACAGCGGAGAGGATTAGGTATATAAGGCCTGACTGGACAGTTTAGATAACCGGCTTTAATTCTAGTAGGTAAAATATGGCTATTGAATGTGAGAATAATGTGTTTTGTAGGAAGAATTTGCCCATTTCTAGTGATACGACGAACATCTATTATATTTTGATCGCTTAAATTAGATAGAAGTTCTTCTTTTGTGGAAAATAAAAGATCTGGTTCAGATATTACACCACGGCATGTATTCAGAGTATGATGTGCTTTAACAGAAACAGAAAAAGTACTTATATTATTGGGATTTGACAAAAGTTCAGACTGCCTGGCTGAAGAAACCTCAACCAGTAAATCACCAGATTGTAATTTTTTTAGAGAATGACCATCCCCCAAAACAGACTGGAAAGTTTTTGCTATAAGAAATGTTGAAGTGTTTTTGAAAGAACTATCACAGAGACTATCAGTGCGTTTAATAACAAAAAAACGAGTAAATAAGGACTGTACATCTTGTTGCTCTCCACATGGGAGAGAAGTAGAAGGAACTTTAGTATGTCCATCCATAATTGAAAAAAATAGAATTCAGACCCCGGCCGCACCACCCACTACCGAGCCCAACAAGGAGATGCACATTCGTGCACCAATGCTAGCCAGGGCCCATACGGTCACAAGACACTCCTATGCCAGTCTCCACCCTTAACGAGATGGCTAGTAAGTACTCGCTCACTTGATCCCCAGCCAGTGACAGAAGTCAGTTGACCAGCCGATTGATGCATACGGGACCAATATGCACCTCCCGTCTACCTGAAGCAGAAGCCAAAGCAGTGTGTTGGTTACCCTCAACTGCCAGGATCCCCCTTCCACACTTGTAGGAACTTTTCTTATTTCAGCAATCTGATCTGTCTCATTCTATATTATTTGCTGTTCAATAATAGCTATAAAAAGTTAGATGAACAGGTATCTGAAGAGAGAGTACTGTGGGTAATCTTCGTAAGCTAAACATACATAATGCTCCATTGTGTGCGGAGCTCTGTTTCGAGATTAAAAGACTAAGCTGTGTGAAGTGAAAAGGACGGAAGGAACATAACGCAACAGATCGATGAAGAACGATGGATATTTTTGAAAGAAATATAAAATATTTTCGACGATTTGAAATGATGCGAGAACCTTTTAACATTTTCCCAAGTGAAACGCAGCATGCTTATAGAGGACTAAAATACCCAAATCTCTGTTTTTTAGGAGTAGCCTTAGTTTGTAATACAGCAGTGTGGATGTAGAGTGAGGATTTTCACTTTCAAATCAATTTCTTTCTGAAGACCAAACCTCTATGAAAGAACAGATGATAAATGCTAGGCTAAACATAGCAGATGTTTTAAAACATCATTATGAAAATCATGCTGCCCTAGTACCAATAACTAATAAATGTTTAAAAAGGCTAATTTTGCATATCAAAACTATCAAAGTTACATGGAAAATGAAAAGAGAGAAAAAAAAAGAAAAGTGCACCTTGAAGTGCAGAAAGCTACAGAAGAGGAAGAAATCGGGAAAAAAAGATACTGAAGAAAATAAAAATGTAATTATAGATCTTTAAAAAAAGTCTGAAGATTTAAACAAAAATGTGAGTGAAGAAGCAACTGTATCGGATAGTTTGATTGCTGAAGGCAACAAAAGATAATAAATACGATAAATAGAAAAGGAAAAGAGAAAAGCTATCTGGATGAGGTATCCCATTCAGATTTAGTCATACAAGTGTAGAAAAACAGTAAAATTAGAATAAAAAATTCTATCTGGATGAGGTTCCCATACAGATGTCATAACTGTAGAAGAAAATTCTGATTTGTTAAACCAATGAAAGTATGAGAAATTATATTTCAAAGTAAAATCCGTAAACCTATTGGATTTGGTAATAAAGTTGGGACATAACTTGGATATCTAGTACAATTAGAAACATGCCAGGGAGCAGGAACAGTTCAATACATTCATGGAGTAAATATGAGAGGCTCTGTAGTATTAGCTCTGATATCTGAATCAACTGCAAACAAGCCTTATGACCTATCCTTTGATAATTTATTTACTAGTCCTGCTCGTATTGGTGAATTATCCAAGATAAATATTGAGCAACTGGAACCATACGTACCAATCGTACTGAAGACTGTCCTCTAGAAAATTCTAAATTATTCAAAAAATGGAATAGGTGTGCATGAATACTATTTTGATGATTTGAAAAATTTGTAAGATGGACGGAGCGATAACAATGTGGTTACAATTCATCCCAAAATGCACAAAGATTTTCCTATAGTAAAAGCAAAGTGCTGGTGTAACACAGAAAAAAAGTAATAGAAATTGGCCAACTAATGTAGTATCGCAGTATAATCAGTGCATGGGAGAAACAGATCGCATGGATCAAAATCTAAATGCATAATGTTCCATACGTTCTAAGAAGAAGTGGTTTGTATTCAATTTGGACAGTGCACTTCAAAATGCTTTTTCACATGTATAGACCATCTTCTTCAAAACCTCTTCTATTCTTTAGACGAGAAATATGTTTAACATAGAAAAACATTTGATCTCTCAAACGTTCTGCTATTGCTCAACATTCTTGGTCTTCTCAACATAGGTTCGATTTTTCCTCAGCCACCATTATCCAAAAATGTTCTTCTAACCTTGATCTTGATTTTTGGGAAGCTTACCACATCATTAAAAATTCTCACTCTTTAGTCAATGACTATCTATTACTCCTGATTTTCCAAGTATTTGGAAATCATTAATTTAATTTCCCCCCTTTTTGGTTTCTTGTTCTCTCCTTCTCCGGTAGATCTCGCTACTTGTCCACCCTGTCGTTTCTACTGCTTCTCTCTCATTGGTTGTTTTTGGCGCCTTCGCTACCCGCATAGGGTATATAAGCCAGCGCGTCTCTATCATTTTGCTCAGCCTTGCTTTTTCTAGCACGCTGCTCCCTTTTCCCTATCTTGCACTGAAAAAGAATCTCGCTAGTAGATTCGAAACAGCTGTTTGCTGCTTTTCACGCATTATTTGTACATTTTTACGTTGGTTTACTGCTTTTTTAATATTCCTGCACAAAGGCTATAATTACTATTTTAATATATTTTTTGCATGCAAAAGAATGTAAATGTTATGTAAAAAAAAAGTAAATCAAATTCAGTATTAACATTTTTGCTGGAGAGCGATAAGTATATGGTCTAAATCCATTTGAAAAGTTTTCATTCACAGGTTTTAACATATACATATAGGCTCTTTTGAAAGTATTTTATCAATGTAAAAGCATTTTTTAAAACTATTTTTACTTTTATGGCTTGCAAAAGAATGGGTGCTTATGTGCCTTACAGAATTTTGTTGTTGCTTGAGTAGACTAGAGTAGGAGACTCCAACTGACAGAGTCCTGGATTCAACAACTTTGCGGGCTTTAGGGTAGGAGAGATTTTGAGTTACTTTAACAGCAAGGATTTCCTTCTCATGTATCCAGTTTGGACAGGAGCGGGAATATGCTGTATGATCACCCTTGCAGTTTATGCAGCGTTCAGAGTTTTGACATGAATTACCGTCGTGGCCAACTTCTGTGCAGCATGCACAGGTAACGGAACCTCAACAGGTAGTTGTGGTGTGACCATAACGCTGGCATTTAAAGCAACGGAGGGGATTAGGAATGTAAGGACGGACAGGACAATTCAAGTACAACAGTGCTACTCGACTCATGGAGCGAGAATCAAGTGTCACAATGCTGTTTGTCATTATCTTACCCGCTCTCTTGAGCAAAAAAGGTATCTGGTCAATCAAGAGCCCATTTTCCGGTTGCCCGACGGGAGGAGGCTACAGCCTGATTTAGTTGCCTATTGCAACGACCATACCTTGGTGATCGACTCTCAAATTATAAATGACCAGTTTTCTCTCACCGCAGCTCATGAGGCCAAAGTGGAGAAGTACTCGGTCTTGAAGTCGCAGCTACAACCCTTGCGGCCCAACGGGGTCTTCTTCACGAGTTTAACACTTAACTGGAGAGGTGCTGCCAGTTTGGATTCCTTTAAGTTCTTCACGTCGTTCCATCTTCTCCGGCGTACAGAGTGGAAGGTTCTAGCAGCCAGAAGCTTTCGGTGGACGTTTTACAGCTGGAGGTCTTTCCATGGAATGAACACTGCTCTTCAGCGGGGGACGACCTGCCCGGCAACGAGAAGGGTCCCATGATTTTATGTTTGTGTTGTGGGGAGAGCACTTGCCCCAATGCTAAGTGTGCTTATGTAATTTCGATGTGTTTACGCGAATATTTTGTTTTGTAAATACTCAATAAATTATTTTTTAAGCAGCTTTAATTCTTGATGGTAAATTAGGACTATTAAAAGTCAGAATGATGTGCTTCGTAGGAAGCACCTGCCCATTCTGACAGATAGTTATACGACGTACTTCTATGATATCTTGGTCTTTTAAATTTTGTAATAGTTAGTCTTTAGTAGAGAATAAAAGATCTGGCTCGGATATTATACCACGGCTTGTATTTAGAGTTTTATGTACTTGAACAGTAACTGAAAAAGAGCCTATTGTAGAGCAATTTGAGAGAAGATGTGATTGTTTGGCTGTAGAAACCTCAACAAACAAATTCCCAGATTGTAATTTTTTGAGGGAATGACCATCCCCCAAGACAGACTGGAATGTTTTTGCAATGAGAAATGGTGAATCCTTCTGAAAGAGCTATCAGAGAGACTATCAGTATGTTTAATGACAAAAAAACGAGTGTATGAAGAATTCTGTGCAATTTGTTGCTCTCCCCATGGGAGAGATATGGAATTATGAATTATTTCCATCCATATTAGAAAGGAAATAAGAATTCAGACCCCGGCCGCACCACCCACTACCGAGCCCAACAAGAGGATGCACAGTCGTGCACCAGTGCTAACCAGAGCCTATACGGTCACAAAACACTCCTATGCCAATCTCCACCCTTAACAAGATGGCTAGTAAGTGTCCGATCACTTGATCCCCAGCCAGTGACAGAAGTCAGCTGACCAGCCGATTGATGGTAAGCATTGGAAAAGAGTTGACAAATGTCTGAAAATCCTTGAAGAATATATTGAAAATAAAATACATGGTAGGTCAGTCAAATTTCATAAAGGAAAAAATAACAAAAAATACATACTGCATCCTGTCATCAACATAAAGAGGGGGAAAATATCTATCAGGATTGTCTTCATATATTTGAAAATGTTTGGCAGGTGAAATCAAATTCTATCCCCAATAAAGACTATACTGTTTCCAAGCTGCATGATTGTAATCCTCAAAAATGTAATATTTTATATCAAATATTTGATTATTGTATGATGGCACATGCTTTAATTATTGCATTGAGAATACTTTGAATGCAAGAACATTTACGCAGTAAAAATTCACTCACAGCCACATAATGACAAATCCTCTTCAGGGTTCATCTTTTGCAGTCTCTGAAAAAATATATCTAGTTTTTCTAAACCTTTGAATGTTACAAACACAAGCAAAGAGATGGTTGTCAATGAACTGTATGGAATTTATGTAAGAGCCAGTGAAAAGTCAACTATTAATGAATCTATTGGTAAAAAGATTATTAATTCTCTAATTAATATCAAATCATTATTGGAGACTCATACTATCTATTCTATGTTTCATAATACATATTATGATTATAAAAATATGGCAATTCTTAGTAAATTTATTGTTCCTGGCAAGATACACTTAGCATCTTCGCAGTGTAGTACCTGGTACAGGAACATTAATAGGGTTGTTCCTGGACCGACATCCAGTCACCTATTTTACTCCACTTCACCACTTAAATTATCTTAATTAGAAGAAGTTTAGATAAAAGATGCAAGACATGTCCCTTTGCTTCACCATCACAATTTTCAGATATGGGTTATCTTCATTTTGTAAAGCTTTCAATGTAGTCTATAGTATAAAGAATAACATTAACCAGTTTTCACTTAACCACTGCATGAAATATGCACTTTCAGTTTTAAGTAGAATTTTCGCCGTTTAATTGAAAAATTTTGTTGAATAGAGTTTGATTTAACAAAGCAACGGATTCCGAAAAAGGCCAAAAAAATTTTAATATTACTTTGGTTTTCATTCATATAAGCAGCAATTATGGTAATTTTTTTTAGCTTTGTGACTTCGCTGCACCACTGTCTACCGTCAGGAACTCATAAGTGTGTAGAATGCTTTATACACATTTTAGAAGGGTGCTCCTTTTCTCTAAGCGATGATTCTTCTTTTGAAGGATACAAGGGAAAAATAATTTGCTTCAAATGTTTCTACAAATAAAAAAAAAAAAAAAAAAAACCCACAATTCAAATCCAAAAATATCTAAGGCCACAAGTCCTAATGAAAAAACAAATTTAATAACAATTCAAAGTGTGTAGCCTGTGCAAACAGTGATCTACCGTCAGAAGCCCATAAGCGTGTAGAATGTGGATGCTTCATACCCATTTTAGAAGGGTGCTCCTTCCCTCTAAGCGATGATTTTTCTCTTGAAAGATATGAAGAAAAAAGAATTAGCTTGAATTGTTTCTACCCCAAAATTCAAATCCAGAAATATCTAAGGCCACAAATTCTAATGAAAAAAACAAATTTAATAACATTCCAAAGTGTGTAGCCTGTGCAAACAGTGATCTGCCGTCAAGAGCCCATAAGTGTGTAGAATGTGGATGCTTTATATACATTTTAGAAGGGTGCTCCTTCCCTCTAAGCGATGATTCTTCTCTTGAAGGATACAAGGAAAAAAATTCTTCATAGTTTCTACAAAAAAAAACAAAAAAAAAAAGAAAAAAAAACCCACAATTCAAATCCAGAAATATCTAAGGCCACAAGTTCTAATGAAAAAAACAAATTTAATAACATTCCAAAGTGTGTAGCCGGTGCAAACAGTGATCTGCCGTCAGGAGCCCATAAGTGTGTAGAATGTGGATGCTTTATATACATTTTAGAAGGGTGCTCCTTCCCTCTAAGCGATGATTCTTCTCTTGAAGGATACAAGGAAAAAAATTCTTCATAGTTTCTACAAAAAAAAAAACAAAAAAAAAAAGAAAAAAAAACCCACAATTCAAATCCAGAAATATCTAAGGCCACAAGTTCTAATGAAAAAAACAAATTTAATAACATTCCAAAGTGTGTAGCCGGTGCAAACAGTGATCTGCCGTCAGGAGCCCATAAGTGTGTAGAATATGGATGCTTCATACACATTTTAGAAGAGTGCTCCTTCCCTCTAAGCGATAATTTTTTTCTTGAAAGTTATGAAGAAAAAAGAATTAGCTTGAATTGTTTCTCCCCCCAAAATTCAAATCCAGAAGATTCTGCTCTTGAAAATTGGAGACTCCAAAAAGAGATTGAAGAGTTCTTACTTCCAAGTACAACCTGAATTAGAAAGATAGATTTTTTTTCAAAATCTACGAGAAAACCATTTGGTGTTTTAAAAAGTGGAAATTTAAGTTTAAACCAAGCAAAATTGATAATTACAATGTCATACTTACTAATACATGTACATATAAACAGTATTTTTCAAACATTAGCAACTGTTTTTTGTAACAGTGAAGCATAAGAATATAAAATGAAAAGTGCATTAGAAAAAAACATATTCAAAATTATCTCTGATATAGCATCTGCTAGGATAACATCAAAAACTTCTAATTTAAGAGCTGCATTATTAAAATATTTTTGTTGAGTTCATATATTACCTAATGCTATATAATTTAAGTAGTGGTGTAGGATACTATTGGACCGGCATTAGAAAATCTTTTTCAGAACATCCATCTGCAATAGAAACTGTGCACTGTAATCACGTAAATTGTGGGCAAAATACAATTGCTAAAACATACTGTCATTTGTGTGGTTGTAGACAATCAGCAAATCGAAAAAAAATCATCTTAGGACAATTGCAGACATGTGAAGGTATTTGGTTCTTAAAAATTAAACATTAAATTTTGTATGGGACACCCTCTTATTTTGTTCTATGTATAAAATAAAGATTTTCACAAAAATTTCAAAATGTTAAAACAAGTTTTAAAGGTCGCTACCAAATTTTGAAATCTTAAAAAAATTAACAAATTTGACAAACTTTGCAATAAAATTATAAATTATTAATACACTGGTGAAAACAATTAAAGGGACAAACGTTTTTTTAAACAAAAACGAAACAAAATAAGTTATCCCCATATGCAAATAAGGTATCAGATGATAGTTAAGTTCCTCACGGACACACCTGCCACGCAGTGGTCTGTGTCGTCATAAGGCAGTGGCGCTGTGATCGCGTTTGTGCAGAGGTGCCTCATTTGACTGCCGAAGCTTGTAGTGTAAGGACGTTTTGAAACATCGTAGCATAACCCAATCCTTGTTTTTTGAATTTCTTTGTTTACCCATTGTTAGTATGGCTAGTTGTCATTGTCTAGATGATGCTACAAGATGGCGAATTGTTGGAAGACTCGAGGCCGGCCAATCACAGGCTACCTGTTGTAATAACCTCGGTGTTTCGAGAAATGTGGTGCCCAATCTGTGGAAACAGTTCAGTGAGACTGGAACAGTGGACCGCCGACCTGGTCAAGGCCACAAAAGGGCAACAACGCCGGCTGAAGATCGTTATTTGAGACTTCTAGCCAAAAGGGATAGGTAAGCGACAGCGACACAACTGTCTCGTCACCTGTATAATGCAACCGGAACTTCCATTTCATGAATAACAGTCACCCAGAAACTTAATGCAGGTGACCTGTATGCCAGGTGCCCTGTAGTCTGCATCCCTTTGACTGTGAACCAGAAAAAACGCCGTCTGAACATGGTGCCGAGAATACCTGTCCTGGACAGAGGATAGTTGGGGGCAGGTTCTCTTCAGTGATGAGTCGCTATTCAGTCTGGACAGTGACTCGAGACGTGTTCTTATCTGGAGAGAACACAGGAGTCTATATAGGCCCTCTGACAATGTCGAAAAGGATCACTATGGTACAGATGGCCTGATGGTCTGGGTAGGTATCATGGCAGACGGGCATACCGACCTTCATGGATTTGATAGAGGTACTCAGACAGGTCAGCGGTATAGGGACGAGATATTTGCACCCTATGTGAGACTTTCCACGGGGCATATGAACCAAATTTCGTCTTTATGGACAATAACGCCTGTCCATATAGGGCTCTGAAGGTGAGCGAATATTTCTAATCGGAGGATATTCAACGAATGGAGCGGCCTGCGATGTCCAATGACCTTAATCCTATCGAACACGTATGGGACGCCCTTGGAAGATCAATTGCAGGTCGAACACCAGCTCCAATGGCCATCGATGAGCTCTATGATGCCTTGGTGCAAGAGTGGGTGCAGTTGCAACAGGGATTGGCAAGGACCCTGGTAAACAGTATGAAACGCCGATGCGAGAGTTGTGTAGCTATTACAGGCGATCATACATCCTATTAGACATGTTTTTCTCTGACTGACAGGGTGTCGGTCAGCTGCTGTGCTGGACACGTGACCAGTTTCCTTATATAGGGTACAGGTGGTGCCCATTTTTCTATTCCCATATATGAATCTTATATCGAATGATAGTTTGGCCAAGTTTGGTTTTATTTGCTTTTAGTTTTTTTTTTAATTGCAAAAAGAACATTTGTCCCTTTGTTTTCACCAGTGTATAAATTCATAGTCATCGCCAAATTGAGTCATAGTATGATATTAAACTGTAAAGACTGTCATTTATTTCGAGTTTCAATGTATTTACACAGTTTATTGTCCAGACACAGACAGGAGTCTCATGTGTATACTATTTCTCCTGAACTTGACAGCATTGTGAAGGCAGAACAATAACATTCCACCTTGAAAAATAGTTCTTGTTTATTTTTTAATGTTAAATAGCAAAAATGCATATTGGCTCATATATCCAAATATAGGGGCCGCAGTAAAAAACCAAACCAACTCTACCTTACAGTTTTGTATTGGGTGCATGTTCATATTATTTTGTAAAGTTATTAGCAATTTTATTATGGCGAATAATTTAAGTTTGCTTATGTTATTAATTATGCAAACATAACGCCAAATTCTAGAAATGTAAAAGAAGCTGAAAGGCTTTTAAATTCAGATTTTGTTATCACATTCGCGGCTACAAGAAAAAAACAAACTGAACTTCATGTTTTAGCCATGTGCTTAAAGACTAGTGGTATGAAGGAATCTCCGCATACCATTAATGGTACTCTTTTTACAAAAGAATCAGAGTACAAAATAGGTACTTTCCACTGCTCAAGTAAAGCTGGAGCTGCAGCTTGTAAACATAAGACTGCAGTACTGCTTTTGTATTACCGGTTGTGTTTTAGTAACCAGAACATTTTTACTAGAATTCATCAAATTGTGATAATGTTAATATTTTTTATTCATTTACTATTTTATGATTGCCTAATTTGACTGATTTTATAACAGTTAAATTTTAATAGACATTCTTACAGAATTACTGTCCTATATTTTGCTTATGTGATAAGTTTCAAAATTCACCCTGGATCAAAAATGGCTTTGTCACCATTCGTTTACATAAGGTAAGGGGCTATAAAAAATGTCAGATGCACACTATTTTCTTTACCTGCTGAACCAACCTTTCGAAATATAATGAAAAATAAGAAGAAAATTCAAAGTTGTTCTTACAGCGATGAAATGAGTCTAGCCAAGCGAGATGAATCTAGTCAAGCACAATTTACCTAATGTATCTTAAAATTTTCTATTGATGAGTTAGCTAGCCCACTCTTAGCACCATTAAGAAAAACTAAAAATGCTAATTATACAACTAGACCACCATAGATGGGTTTTGGGATTCAATGTCTGTTGTAAAGGAAGAGGAGATATTCGATGATATCAACTAATGCCCATATTTTTCATTAATGATCAATCAAACCTCAGATATTAATAACAGAAAGCATATGACTGTTGAAGTAAATATCTAAAAGATGGCAAGAACAAAATTTTCTTTTTATACAAGATTCAGAATTAGCTGATGGTAAACCAGATATTATTTTTACCGCATTGACTCCAATCATTGACAATTGGGATGATACTGAAAAAATGAGTAGATTTGTGAGTGATGGAGCTTCTTCAATGGTTGGACATAATGAAGGAAGGAAATCTTATAAGTGTAAATATAATAATGCATGACACAAAATATCAAAGACAGTCATGTGCATTTTGGTTATGATCATTTTTTTGTCATATATTGGGTGCCATCCCAATTAAAAATGTATAATGCTTATTTCAAAAATAGTCAGCTGTCAAGGGTATGCATTGATGCTACAGGTAAAGGAAGAGAATAAAATGGCCTTATGCAGAGAAATTGAAGATATTTTCTTATATGAAGCTGTAGAGAACGACAATGTGTCAGGCAAAAAGTATTCAGTGAGCAGTATGTTATCAGAGGCTCACAATAATAATATGATACATCATTGGCTGGCAATATGGTGAAGAAATGGAGCACTCTCTCCAAAATAAATTGCTTGCGATCATTCTACTGCTCTGTTATCAGCAGTGGTCAGAGCATTCACCTAATATGGGACTTTGAAAGATTACATAGATAATTGTGCCACTGAAATAATTCGACTGAAAATTCGACAGAATTCCTGAATGTTTCATAAGATATGATGTGGAGCATACGTTAAAAACAGTTTCTTCATGGCATTATCTAAAAGGGAAAAGCTAGAGAGTAAGAAATTTATTTTTTACAAGCATTTCTCAACCAATTCAGTCCAAGTCCATAGCAGATATCGCTGAACTATTGGATTGCTATCTTACCAGTTGCTCTGAATGAGACTGATTGTTTAAATTTATTGACAGGTGAAAAATCAAGAACACCGAATCGCTACAGGGAATAAGAAGGGAAACATAGAAAAAAATACTGATTTTTTTTTACTAAATATTAACAGTGTTGAAAATATTATCCCAAATTCACAGCCTGAAAAATGGTACCAAGAAATATTAAAATCACAAAGAAGAAGGAAGACATGATAATCTATATTTTTTACCAAAGAAAATCAATGATATAATTAAACGTCTCTCTTTATGGTCAGCCACTATGTTACCGTTTTTTAGTACAGCTCAACAACAACTAATAGTGCTCCAGTTGAAAGCAATTTCAATACAATCAAAATTTGCATTTTTTCTCATAAAAAATTACCTTTGAGAGCAGACGTATTTGTTGCTATCCATTTGCAGACTTGGGAAGGGGAAATGAAATTAGTTGCCTCTTCTCAAAAATTATTTCCAGAAAATTTTCAGAAAGAAATATTAAATAAATTTAAGGAGGATGATATAATTCGAAACAAAGAAAACACAAAAGAAGCGACTGCAGCAAATTTAATTGAAAAATCATAAAAAAAATGATACCTCTTCTTAATGTATAGTGGGTGCTGATGACAATATACCTTCAGATGCACAAAAATGTATTTGTGAAAAATCAGTGCACCTAATAGGAGGATGCTCCTAACAACTTTCGGATGGGTACGAACAGCACAGGATATGCAAATCTTGTTTTGAAGTACACAATAATATGAAACAAGACAGAGTATTTGAAAATCTCGAAGATTGGCACTACCTCCTAAAAAAAGGAAACATGCATTGTATTTAGAACCTAATCAAGAACTTCGGATTAATACGAAATGGAAATACAAATTTTAAACCAATATCTTGTAATAGATAAGTCACGATTATTTCAAATACTTGCGCATATGATTCCATTCTACAAATACTTGCATGTGCTTATTCAGACAGTGAAGATTAAAATTTTAATATCTTATTGTCATCAAAGACAGATTACAGATTGTGCGAATTACAGCTATAGGCTCTATAACATCAAAAACAAATTTCATTAGAGCAGCATAGTTGAAAAATGTTTCCAAATCTTACCCCCCCCCCCCCCTACCAAACAATATTTTAAGAATTGAAGTGGATTGTACAGCAAAAACTGCAGCCAAAAGTATATATTTGAAGAATTTCCCTCAGTAACTGAATCTTTCCGATGCTCAGAGAGAGGATTGTGAAACAAATACTCAGGTTCCAAGAGAAATTCAAGTAATATATATTCTGTCGTCATCAACTTTCGATATTCTATGGAATATCATTTTAGTTGCCAAAAATCATTTCGCATTAAGTATAAAGGACTGGAGTAATGTAAAGATGCTATAGAAACCGTATACCCCATTAGACGACCTCAACTAATCATCAAATTAATAAAGGAACATTTCAATAGTTAAAGTGATACAGCTAGGGTATCATAATTAAGGCAAGTAATATTCCAGACAAATTAGAATTGTCTGGTTGGTTGGGGTTTTATGGCGCAAGTCCTTTTAGCGTCCTTTGGTGTCAGTATTTTTCGACATGGCAAAAGCTTATGACAAAACCTGGCATTATGGAATCATTTGTGACCTTTTAACTTGCTCTTTCTCAGGAACCTTCCAATTTTTATCAAAAACTTCCTCAAAAATCGACTTTTTCAAGTTCGAATTGGTGGAATTTTATTTAGTTTTTATGAACAAGAAGAGGGTGTACCTCAGTGCAGTGTCCTGAGTGTCACCCTCTTTGCAATCAAAATAAATGACATCCTGAATCAACTACCCTCTTCTGTGAAGGAAGATTTATACGTTGATGACTTCAGGATTATGTGTATGGGACAAGATATGCGTTTTATTGAGAGACAACTGCAAATTGCAATCAAAAATATTCTTAACTGGACAAATAAAAATGGGTTTATTATTTCTCATAAAAAAACCTCCTGTGTGCATTTCTGTAGATGTAGGGGTCTGCATCCAGATCCCAAAATCTTTATTAGTTTTTCTCAAATTCCTGTCGTGGACAATATTCGTTATCTAGGCCTTTATTTTGATAATAAACTGACTTTTTTATCACATGTTTTATAACTAAGGACAAAATGTGAAAAATCGCTTAATTTACTTAAAGTGCTTTCAAACATTTCATGGGGAGCAGACTGTACATCTCTCCTTAAAATTTATCGTTCTATAATCCGTTCAAAAATGGACTATGTTTACCAGGTCTACGGTTCAGCACGTAATTTTGTTCTTAATAAACTTGACACTGAGCACCATAGCGCACTCCGTGTTTGCTCTCGTGCATTTCGTACCTTTCCAGTTTTAAGTCGACTGCAATGAACCACCTTTACACCACATTCGTGAAATGCTCTCGTTAGAACTTTATTACCGTATCCTTTCTCATCCTGGCCATCCTATTCATACATACATTTTAAACACAGACAATGATATTCTTTATCAGCATCGACCATCTTGCATCCCATCTTTTGGTGTCAGTATTAGGAACATTACTGATAATAGCCCTCTGTGTAATATCGAGGTTGCTCCATTCTTTTAAAGGATACGATAGGAACAACTTGAATCCTGTTGTTTTTCAACAGTTATTTGCTGCATACAGATCAAATTTTAATGACTATACTGATATTTACACGGATGGCTCTAAGAGTGGAGATCTGTTGGGTGTGGGGTATTTATGAAAGCACTTCTTTAAGCTATCGCCTTCATTCTTCTATTTCTGTCTTTACAGCTGAACTGATAGCAATAGAGAGAGCCATGTTGCACATATCTCATCATCATAGCTTATCCTTCATTATATATACAGACTCAAATAGTTCTATTGACGCAATTATATCGTTTAAAAAACATCCTTTTGTCGCATCCATCCTAGATTTTTATAATAAATTGACACGACGTGGTTATAATATTTTATTCTGCTAGGTACCTGGACACATGGGTATTCCTGGCAATGAGAAAGCAGATGAGGTGGCAAAACATGCTCTATATCTGTTACACCATAATGTTCCTATCTCAGACGTTAAATTACTTATAAATATTTTTATTCAAAATAAATGGCAAGAAAGTTGTGATTTAGAAAACATTAATAAACTGCACCATATCAAACCTATAATAATGATCTGGCCTCTGAGTTATCCAAGAAAAACGGATGTTCTACTGACTCGTCTGAGAATTGGACATTCAGAGATCACCCACAAACATCTTCTACTTCAGCAGGACGCACCCATGTGTACCCGCTATTACTTTGATATCCTGACCATCCGTCATATTTTAACTGACTGTACGGGCCTCCGGTACTTGTATAGAATGTATTTTAATTCCTCATCACCAACCTTGACAAATTGGGGAAACACCTCATGGGACACTCTTTACTTTTTTAAAACATGCAGGATTTTATTTTGAAATATAATTTTGTTTTTATCTCCATCATTGGTTTACAACTCGGAAAATGCTGCACACTATTATGACATCTGGATGGGAACCCCATCCAAGCCTCACTTTTTATTGCATTACTTTACTTTTATACTCTACTATTGTTAGGACTTATACCTTATTTTTTTACACTTGTCTGACTGCATCTGGATGGGAAAACCCATCCAGATTGCTGGTTTTACTGTTTTCTTTCACACTTTTTGGTGTTTTTTAATACTTATTTTGGCGCAGCATGTCCCTTATGGGATTTTGCGCCATAAAACTAACCATGGGAAAACCCATCCAGATTGCTGGTTTTACTGTTTTCTTTCACACTTTTTGGTGTTTTTTAATACTTATTTTGGCGCAGCATGTCCCTTATGGGATTTTGCGCCATAAAACTAACCAACCAACCTAGTTGTTAGAGTAGGACTATTGAAAGTTAGAATGATGTGCTTTGTGGGAAGCACTTTCTCATTCCAATGAATTGTTATACAGCAATATTTTGATCTTTTAAAGCTTCTTTTGTAGACAGTAAAAGGTCAGGTTCGGATATCACACCATGGCAGGCATTTAGAATTGATGTGCCTTAACAGACACAGAGAAAGACCCTATCCTATTGCAGTTTGAAAGAAATTGTGATTGTCTGGCTGAAGAGACCTCAACAAGAAAATCTCCAGAATGCAGTTTTTTAAGTGAACAGTTGTCACCAAATACAGAATTAAATATTTTTGCTATAAGAAAAGGTGAAGTTCTCTTAAAAGAACTTATGAGAGACATTATGAATAAAAGAGTATGAAATATTCTGTACATTTTGTTACTCTCCAGATGGGAGAGAAAAGGAAATTCAAAATTTCCATGTATATAAGAAAAAAATAATTCAGTCCCGGCCACACCACCCACTACCGAACCAACAAAGGGATACACATTCATGCACCATGGCTAACAAGGGCCCATATGGTTACAAGACACTCTTATGCCAGTCTCCACCCTTAACGAGATGACTAGTCATTGCATGCTCACTTGATCCCTAAAGCCAGTGACAAGTCAGCGGACCAGCTGATCGATGCATACGGGACCAATATGCACCTCCCGTCTACATGAAGCAGAGGCCAAAGCAGTGTGTTGGTTTCCCTCAACTGCCAGGATCCCTCTTTCCAGGGTCACAGGTCGCCACGCATGGAAAACATGTGGGTGGTTTACAATTCTCCATGAGTCGATATACAGTATGATATAGGCTCATGCAGAATTGCCCTCACCTACGAAGAAGAAACCACAACGAGAGAGAAAGACTAGAGAAAAAGGAAAAAAGATTGCTCAGTTGCCTGGGGTTGCGAAGCCCATGAATACCTAAAGAAGGTATCCTCCTGGAAGGTACAATTGTCGGGAAAAGTTTTCTATTTCAAATGTAGCAGTAGCCTTTTATACTAAATTGGATAACATTGATGAAATTGTTCACTAGCATCTGAATAAACACTGGGAATTACCCAATGACATGTGGGGAAAAAAAGTGAGCATTTTTCTAATCACAGAAAATTCCTTTTAAGTGCTTATTTTATAGTTTTAATTTTTGAAAATTACCTTTTCCCTAAATATTTATCAGAACTGTGTATGTTTTTTGTTATTGAATTATTGTTCCCTGATTATTAATAAGATGTGCATTTTGTTGTTATTCAATTTAAAAAACTTACTTATTAGTGAATAAATTTGTGTACACTTTAGAAATTTTTATTTCGGGATCCAAACATTTTTATGTTTTATAAATCCATATATATGTTTTATCTATTATACATATACTGTTACTGGTTTTATCAGAAATATGTATCTCTTTTTTTTTTTTTTTTTTTTTTTTTTTGAGAATTATGAATGACTTAAGAAAGACTCCATTGTTATTCCTAAAAAACATTCTTTCAAGTGGCATCACAAGTGAATGTTTACTATTTAGAAGTGGTTTTCAATCTTATAACGTGTGTTCTTTTAAAATTATTTCATTTTTTGATCAATATAAATTGCTATTCTTTAAATTTTTTTTGTTTGTTTTCTAGGTATCTGGACCATGTTAGATAAACAAAATAAAGAAAGATTGCTATTGCATGATAATGGTCTGCTTCATCTGAAAGAATTTCGGTTTTTGCCACAAGTGCCTTTCATATTTACAAGAAGATATGTGGTTTATGGACAGCATCTTTGATTTAGCCCCAAAATTGTTCACGCAGTTGTTTGTTATAAAAGTTAAAAAAATAGTTTATTCGCAACAGCAGCCTTTTGCGTGTTGCAAAAAAAAATGCAAACTACATGTGAGGAATTATTCCAAATACAGGATTTGTCACAATTCCCTCCGGTGTTTGGAAGGCTTATAAAAAAAATATTACCAATACAGCAACAAAGTTGGCTTTACTGGAGAAAGAAACATTACAAGTTTTTTTCACAAGTCAATTTTCATTGTGTTCTTTGTAACAGAATCGATCATTCGCTTTTGAATAACATCATCATTTTCTCTCAACTTCATTCTTTTAGCACCACAGAGGAAAGATGTTTACATCTGCAAACCTGTATGGATTTTGGACTTTGGTAGATTTTACGTTGGTGGAATTGTGGCTCTCTACTGTACTATAAATAAAGAACTCTCTTCCTCTTAAGCAGAAATTGAAGTTTTTTAATTTTGCTAAATGAATAAATCGGATATATGTATCAATCAAAATATCAGATATTTTTTAAAGTGTATATATAAAGAACTCTCTTGCTGCATTAAGCAGAAATTGAAGTTTCTGAATTTTGCAAAATGAGTAAATCATATTACTGACATTGGTATTAAATCAATATTTTGCTATATATCAATCTCTCTAAGCCCAGTGTTAATGTGTAGTAATATAGAATTGTACACATTTTTAACATTTGAAAAATTATTTAATCAATTTTTTAAATTATCTCTAACAGAGCCCAGCAATTTTTATGACTGATGATTCAGCTGCTGAAAAAAATGCTTTGCAGACTGTATGGCCAGACTCAAGACAATTGTTATGCCATTTCCATGTTGCGCAAGCAGAATGGAGATGGCTAATGTCATATATGAGTGATGTCAGCCCAGAGGAAAAGCAAGAGGTCATGAAACTTTTTCAGGCAGTAAGTTTCCTTCTGTTATGTATTTAGTGAATTTAGAAAAACTGCTTGAAGAATTATTGTATTTTTTCATCTTTGCCACCACTTAAAGTAATATGTACATTCTACTTTTAATATTTCTTGTTGTTAAAAAGTTTGTGCAAGAAACATTACCTTTATTCTATTAAATTAGCTACATTTCCAGTGTAGGGAGGGGTCTTCATAAAATAGAGAAAATGATCTTAATGAGAAAACGAAACTTGGCAACATTTTATGCAAACCCATTCCTTCTTTTATTCATACACCCAATTTTTTTTTCAATTTATTTACATTAAAGAAAGCATTTATAATTTTAATATACAAGTAGAAATAAATAAGTCGTAAAACATACTTGTACATAAATAGTTTACAAACACATGTACAAACAATCATAATAATTCATTTTTCTTTTCACACCTGTATCTATCATTAGTCAACAAATCATGTTGTAAAGCCGCAATTATGCCCAGGCTCCATTACTAAAAAAGTATTTTAAAACAGGGCTCATGTAACCCTTAAAATTTCTAAATTTTGTAACTATTATTTTACCCGCAAAAATTCTTAAGGTTCTTTCAAAATTTTCACCTTGTTTCTAAAAAAACATTAGGTCACTGATTCTGTAAATCGGGAAATATTTCGTGATTGTCAAAGCACACCACTTTCCTTCACTTTGTTTGGTTGAAAATCGTACCAAGTTGATTCCGTCCTAAATTTTCTGAAATTTTTATTTGAAAAAAATCTGTTATCAGTCTGAAAATTCAGACAGAACAAAGTTTCACCAAAACTTATTGTGAATTTTGACAAATGATCACCAAAAAAGATGCAAATTTCATTAAGATCGCAGGGGGAAAAGGAAATTTCAACAAAGAATTAGGAAGGAAAAACACAAATTTCATTAGGATATTCCATATTTTGGAGTGAAATGATTTTATAATCATTTAGTGGTTTTATAAAAAGATTATTTTGATGTAAAGAAAAAGTTAAAAATATAAAATTTTGATTTGGTCAAAAGTGATGACGATATCAAAGGACTCACCCCCCTTCCTTTCTCCCTAGAGTTATATTTTATAATCAAGTGCTAGACCCTTCCTTCCCTCCCTAAAGTAATAAGGTTATATATGTACAGTCCCTATGTTACATGTTTTAGAAATGAAGGTTTTAGATTTTACTGTAACAGTATTCAGATTTTCTTTTTAGGGGATATTAAATAGTTTTCTTCAATAAAATTCCTAATTTAATGAGTATTATTTAATAATTTTTCTTAATTTAAGTCATGTATGCAACAGATAGAGAAGAAATGAAAAAAAAAAAATTATGATGAGAAAAAAGAACCCAAAATTTGTCAAAAGATTTTTGAAATTCTTTGAGAGAGGAGAGGAATGGTTAGCTTTCTATAGGTTAAACTTGATAACTAGAAGTCACAATACAAACAATTTATGTGAAGCGACAATCCGTGTAATAAAGAAAATAATTCTATCAAGAACAAAGGCATTCAATGTGGTTGCGTTAGTAGATTTTGTTATAGATGCTTTCGATAAATATTTAATCTCAAGACTTATAAAGAAATCAAGAGGGGGGAAAACCAATGATAATCTATATGGTGATCTATGCTCAAAAATGGAAACAGTTAAGGTGGAGAACATAATGAAATTGGAGGAAAATGTTTATTTGGTGCCAAGTAGCACACGGCTAAAAATCAGGTACATGGTAAACATTGAAATTGGGTACTGCACCTGTCTTAATGGTAAGACAGGTGCTTTCTGTAAGCACCAGTGGTTCGTAATGAACCACTTAACATTAAATTACCCAATGCTCCACTCCTGAGTGTAGAAGACAGATACTCATTGGTTCAAATGGGCCTAGGACCACAATGTGAACTATCTGAATCATTTTTCATACCATTTTTGCCCAATGGTGATGACCCTGTGGTGCGTCTGGAAAATGAAAACTCAGCTGAAAGTTGTAGTGCTGACTTCTTACATTTAAATGCAAAAGTACCTGCAACTGAAGAAATGATTTAAGAACAACTGCTTTTCCAAACGAGAATACAAATACTTCAGAAGAAAAGGAAGATTTTTTGAAGCAAATAAAAAGACTTATGGCATTTAATGTACACAAGAAAACATTGTTAAAATTAACGAAATGCATGAAAAGTATTAATAGTGATGGCATGCTAAATGAAAAATTAGAGTAAATGCTCCTTTAAGCATTAAAACAAAAAAAAATTAATGTCCAACCTACTGCCATAAACAGACGTAGGAAAGGTATGCCAAAGAAGAGAACTCCTGTTCCAGCAGGCAAACCACCAAAATCGAATTTCAATAAAAAACGAAAACATTCGCTAACAGAAAATATTAAAAAAAAATTATCTAATTCAAAAAAAAAAAGTCTTTACATCATTGGATGGAATAAGCACTGGCCTCCAAAAGTTTAAAGGTCGGTGACCAGATGTTTTCGATTGTACATGGCTTGTGAAATATCTACGGAAATTCTTAAAGATTTTTGATTTAATCTTTTTTAAATAGAGATTTAGTTGCAGGAACATGCTCAAAATGGCCTGTCATTGTAGAAAATAATTGTAGGTATTGATGACCAGTTGTGTAAGCAGAGTATTTGTGAAAGTGTACAAAATGTTTTTTGTTTATAGCATACAGTCTTCAACCACTATTTAACACCACTTTCTGAAAACTTGAAACACATCATTTTGATTTTTAGTGTAGAAAGCAGTTAAATTGTCGGCGATGGATCCAGGGCTATTTGTTGCACATTTGTAGCTGTGAAATAAGTGAACTGTCCATTTTCTAGATGTACCGCTAAGTGATCAACTTCTGGACTTCGTTCATGTATGGGAAACGAAAGAATTTGCCATACAGCTTCAATGATACTTATGTATCTTCCAGCCGGATACTGCACAATTTCATTTATATGTATGACCGCATTCCAATCACTTCTTTCTGATTGCATGCCAAAAACTGAAATGTTGCTGCCTTTATTCACATATTTGCAAATGTACTTGATCGATTTAACGGAGTTACAGTATTCCACGTTTATTTACGCTTTGTATGTTTTTGATAGCTACGGCGAATATGGAACAACCCAACGGTTATCTACTTCGATGTCACCGTTTCGCATTTGTATGGTTGCTAATTTACTGTTATCTTCAGCTAATCTGCTTCTGTATAAAGAATGCCCATTGTTTTCAGCATGCATTTAATTCATCATTGCCATCACCGATGAAATACATTTGTAGGAATTTATGTTGACCATCTTGGAATGGAAGCAGGAAGAATCATTATCATTTGCTTTTCAGTGTGAAAGTTGGCATGTTTGAGCTATATGATTTATGTGCAGAGCGATGTAATTTGGAAGCTTGAATTGTATTTCCTGACGTTAGATAGGAAAATCCGATTCTGTGATACATCGAGCAAGCAAAGTTTTTAATGGCTTTGGTGGTTCGCCAAGTTGAAGCAGTTTTTGATTTTTCCAGCGGCAGAACACATTCTTATAGTTACACAATTAAATTTCAGACCTTACAATACGGACACACTTCAGTGCTGATGAGAACATGCTGGCTCAAACTATAATCATCAGCTGGATTGCAACGGAATACAACGCAATTGTAATCGCATGTTTGCTGAGCATGGATTGTGTTTGGCGCTGATCTGCTCTCATAGACATCTTTCAACCACTCTCAGGCTCTCGCGTTCATTCTGATGAGAACAATTGCATTCATTCTGATGAGAAGCTGTAGAACACGCTCGCCATGCTCGCAACCATCAATCTTCAGGTCTGGCTGCACGTCGTTCTGATGCTTCCTCGGCATGTATTTGACCCATTCTTTGTCTATTTTGTTCATTTGCTGATTGCCCGTTCTTCTTCAGCTTAATTTGAAATTACTCGTCGCACTACTTCTACTCCACGAGTACGACAACTTAAGTGAGCCAGTGTTTACTATTCAAGCAATTCTTTCAATACAAAAAAAAAATAAGGGCACATATTTTTAACTGGAGAGTGAGGGGAAGGAAGAAGGGTGTATATTTTAAATACCAAAGAGATGACAATGTGTAACACCCTACTCAAACTAGGGAAACTGATAAAACTACAAACAACTGCATAAAACTTTTACATCTATGTGTAAAATTTAAATTTTGAAACAAGACTTGTGAGAAGGGGGAGGGCATAGATAGAAGATGGGGCACTGCTGTGAACGTGTGCCACAGGCCAAACACTAAGTTGATCGGTTCTTTCTCAATGTATTCAATATTTTTTTCAAATCAAACTTAGATTTTTGTAATGGTTATTTTCTTCTGATGGACATCATTTTCATCATTCAAAGTTTTCAGACATACCTGCAATCATGTAATTTCTTGCTATTCATCTAATGAGGGTGAAACAAAGAGAAGGGAAAGGAAAAGAAAAAGATCGCTTAGGTGCCCGGGGTTGCAAAGCCTGTGAATTCCTAAAAGAAGGTATCTCCCCCCTCCCCCTGGTGGGCAAGAATTAAAGGAGCCCCTAGATCAGTTTAAACAGATAAAACTGTTGCATTAATTGTAGATGGCTGGAGTAATGTGCATAATGATCATATAATATCAACTTCCATCAATTCAAATGACAAAACTTAATTTTTAAATGCTATTGATTGTGGAAGTAATAAGAAAAATGCTAATTATCATAAAGAAATAATTCAGGATGCAATCATAACAGCAAAAAACAAGTACATTTATAAAGTTAAGACAATAGTGACTGATAATGAACAAAGTTATGGAGAAAATTAGAGAAAGTTTAGAGGAAGTAAATGAAAATTTCCTTGCATATGGATGCTTATCACATTTGATAAATTTATTAGGACAAGAATTTACACCTGACACTCTAATGAAGAGTGTTGTTGTTAAAAGTACAAAATATTTTAAGGAATCATCACATTCCAGCAAGTGTACTAACCCTAAAATGCTAACCTTTATATTTTGTACTTAAATACTATGTGTAAAATTTGCTCACTATATTTAAAATACATTTAAGGCACATTTAAAAAAATAATTCTTATATATATACTCATACATTTTACTATATCTATTACTATACTTATTGCCGCATATTGGTGTGCACAGTTCCTGGGTGTGTTAGTAATATTTATGCAGGTTAGTATTCTAGGGTTAAGAGAAGAACATGACATGAGACGTACTACAGAAGTTAAACCTCAACTTCCAAGAGATACAAGAGGGAATAGCCAATTACACTGTGTTGACTTTTTTACAGAAACAGCCTTATTTCCAAAAAATCGTTGAAGAAAATTTAACAACTAGGGATATAGTTCAATTGATAAATGACTATAATTTATATAAACATTGTCAAGATCTTCCTTTTCAGTTAAAAGCCTTTAAGCTTAGGACTAGACATTCTCCAAAACGACACTGCAACATTAGCAGATTCTTGAGAGGTATGGTCGAATTTGCGTAAAGAAGAGACAGTTGAACCATATTGTGAACTTATTAAGGACAGAATGGATCAAGATTTGAAGCCAGGCCTGGAAACAACTTGATACACAAGCAAGATCATGGATACACTGCATCTTGGACCTTTTTTGTTACAACCCATGCCAAAGGACCAGTAGATGGCATAGGTGCACGCTTGAAAAGAAGAGTGTGGTACTGTACGATGCAGAAAAAAGATGTGCCTTCCAATGCCTATGAATTCTAGAGCATTGCTAAACAGGAGGCTAAATTAATAAACATTCTATTTGTACACGAGTCTGAGATGGTAGCAATGCTGAAGAGTTTCAAGCTTGAAATTAGATGGCATGCCGTGAAATTAACACCTGGCCAGGGTTCCCAGCAAAACATGACTGGCAAATTCCCTGACTTTCCCTGACCAAATGGACAATAGCGAAATTTGCTACTTATTTTTGCAATCCTTTGTCAAAATTAGCGATTTTTTTCCCCCAAGATTATTTGATGAATTTTGCGTCATTTTTCATTTTTTATCCAAGACTTTAGAAAACATTTGTAAATAATATATTTTGAAATTTCCCTGACTACTTTGAAATTCCATGACTTTCAGATTTTCCATGATGCTGGGAACCCTGCTGGCACGCAAAGAATGCATAGTTTTCATGTTGCTAATAGCAAAGAGATGATGGTACTCAGGAGAATGAGAAATCTCACACATAATATACAAGCACAGCTCAAAACACTTCCAAGCCTAGAAGTAGGGACATGGATAGCTGTTTTCTATAGTAATGATTAGTGACCAGGACAAGTAATCACAATGCTGCCAGAAGAGAAATTGTTGGAAGTCTGAATTAAAACCTATTTCTACAAACAAATTTAAGATAATGCAGAAAGCAGAGTTTGAAGAAATTGATCTTGGCACATATTTGTCTGTTTTACCAGGAGATCCACCTCCAATTGATTCTTCAGCAAGATTTTTTGCACACAAAGAAATAGCCAGAAAAGTCCAATCTGTCATAGAAACAATTGAGCAATGAGATTGTATTGTTGTTGCGTAGTTTCTGTTTCCAAGAACTTTATCAATATTTCGCATGAGACAAATATGTAGAGTTCGAAACATGCTTGTAAACAAGCAGTTATTCAATAAAATTTTAAAATATTTTAGGCCTTTTAAACTATTATTTTCGTGTGTAGACATATGTATGAACTGAAATAAAATGACAAAACTTCAATTATAGAAATGTTTGCTAATATCATACAAAATTTCAACTTAAGTAAAAAATTCCATGTCTTTTGCATGTAAAGTCTGCAACATGCAATATATATATCCCTATATTTTATATAAATTTCAAACAAACCTAAATTTTTTCTATGCTAATAATATAATTACATATAACAAAGTTTAGCTTAAATATGTGCACCAATGGAGAATATGAGGCTAATATACGTGTTTAGTCCGTTGTTATGTCATAGTAACATAACATACTATTTCCCCTTATAAAACAATTTAAATATTTAATTTAATAACAATTACCCCCTAAAATTTAAATACTTCAAATTAAGGAAATGCTTATAACATTATTTATCTTCCTAACGATCTCTATTTACTTTTTAAATTCAAAGTTTCGTTTTAGTGTTGCCAATCTCTAATAAGATATTTCAAATATAATTTCTAAACTTTTTCAGCTATCAAAAATTAAGAAATAATATCTAACTTAATTTATATGATTTATTTTCAATATCAAGATCGTTGGGAAATAAGAGATAAACTTTCAGAATTAAAATAATCATCTGAATTCATTTATAAAATAAATATACGTTTTAAATTAATTTTTCCCATTTATAATAAATTTTATCACTTTAATTTTCATTCAAAAACAATTTATTTTGATTCATTTTTCAAATAATATTCCTTTTGAGTTCGTTTGAGAACGTTATCATACCAGCCAATCACAGCGCTTGCCGCTCACTTCGTTTTGCCAAGCGACGCTATTTTCGGTCTCTTATGCGCTAGCCTTGGAAGAGAGAGGATGTAGGAAGCAACCGGCTGGTGTTGCCGTAATAAAGAAAAATCGGCACATCAGTCGGTTAGCTTTCCTATAATTAAGTAATTCAGCAATTTTAACCTCACAATAACAAGACGCAAATAGTGATACTCTTGGCGACACAACTCAAAATATTGTACTCAACAAATATGTCCAGTTCAAGAATTTTTGAAGGATGACAGCTACATCTTCATATCGGAATGTTTTGATAGTCTAGCATCACGGCAGTGATATCTTGGATATCTCTAATATGAGAGATCAGCGAATGAGATCGAATCCACAATAAGTTCGATTTTTGGAAAGTATCCCAATTTCCCCATTTTCAACAAACATCTTCGCTTGTAGCAGGTGAGAGTATTTTCCTTTGACTTTATATATGGAGATTCTACAATTATTATAAGAATCGTTCCTTCAACAAAAAGGAAACTATGAATAATTTTATGGCTGAGACTTACTTTATGCTAGTTTGTAAGGAACACTATTGAAATAAAATAAGAGATACCAAACTCCTGAATAGTGACATTTTCTTTCTGGCCAGGAACATATTCTTGTTAAATCTGGAACATTTGAATGTTCTGCATCCAAATTTTTGAAGTATATCACTATTAATTATATTCTGATACAAATTTTATGTTGCTCTCAGATTCTCTATTGAAGATAGTTAGCATCTACAAACTTATGTTATTTGTAATGATATAATTTATTGTTTGTAAACACTTTTCAATACTGTATTAATTTTGTTCCTTTTTACATCTGCACAGATAGTGTAAACGTGCATTGAATGATTAAATATAATGAATAAATATTCATTGAAAATTATATTTTGGTGTGTTTATTGCATGCCTGTATGTTTTAGGATTGTTATTTCAGGTATATCTTGAAGATCATTGAAGGGTGAGATTGATTATCAACTTTCTTTATTTCAGCTCGATTATCATATTAAATTATAGATAGAAGGGGATTAATATTAATAACTTTAAATTAACTTTTCACGGCGCGGTGTACTACTACTTTCGTTCCGGCCAAAGTGGGATGTTGGGTGTGTGGGTTTTGAGAGTTCTGGTGTGAATTTGAGATAATTATATATGAATTAATTATCTTGAATTCATTTCATGCTCTCGGAATTCACATACCCAGCACCTCACTTAACATCCGTAACAATTAAATAGTATGAAATGCCTCTTTACAAATAGACTTAGCTGAGAACTATAGTGCAGTCTCTCAAGATGAGGTCCAGAGTACTCACTAGACTAATCCTCAAATAACAGTTTTTACATGCTCTGCATGGTTGAAAGAAATGTCATTCACTCCTTTCTAGTAATCAGTGGAGAATTGCAGCATTATAAATATGCTGTATGGGCATTTTTAAATGTCATTATTACTAGTCTGAAAACAAATTAAGCAACTCAAAAAGGTGAAAAAAATTTTTGATAGCTGTGCAGCACAATTTAAATACAAATACATTTCAAACTTGTGCTACTTTATCAAAGATTTTAAGCCACTTCTATTGGTTGATAAAGTCAAGAGCGTTGGTTTTGATTAAGTCCAGAAAAGTTTTAGTTAAGTCCCGAGTACGAGTCGGCAAGAACCAAAAAGCCTGGAAAATGAAAATGTAATGCCAAAAAGAAAGTTACCTTATTGGTGTAACCCATATTTTAAAAGAATGGATGACTGGGAGGCAAAGCGTGATGCAGAACAGAGGAAAAAAGAAGAGCGTCAAAAAAGATGAGATGAGAGAGAGGAGAGAAGAAGAATGACAAAAACGACATGAACATTGCCAGGCATTAAAATTACAGATTCTTGATGTACTTCAGGAAATTAAAAATAGTTTTTAATCTTCTTTACAGAGACTTTGTATTAGTTTATGTATATAATATATGTTAAATAATTGAGGTGGGATTCTGTTTAACCACAGCTCCAGTTGAAGCAAAGTTCTCTTCAATTTTACAGAATGACATATCCCGAACGAATCTGGAGAACTGAGTTCATCCAGCTAACCTTATTGATCATAGCATCTGGTCTGATATAAGAATCAGTTCAACTGAATAAATTGCAGGTTATGGAACTTCAGAAAAATGCTGGATGTGTAATTTTTACCGGTGGCTTCTTTATTTTGCTTCAGGATACTGGTCAAGAGTCAACTTTCTGTGAAAACTGTAAATCATTACAACTTTTTAATAATTATTTTAATTAAACTTATTTTTGGCTTGCCATACCTACTCAATTTGTTCCCATAACATTTTACTATCGATTTACATTTAAAAAAAATTCAATTCCACGATGACGTGGCTTTCAATGTTACCGGCTCCTGGACTATTAGTTTTTTTTTTTTCCCTTATAGAGCATGAGTTCCCAACGGGGGCGGTAACGCCCCCCCAGTGGGCGCTGGAGCCTTCCAGGGGGGTGGTGACGGGTCCAGAGGCAAATGGGGGACGTTAAGACAATCAAAGGGAGGCGGCGCCATGGCGTACCTACCAATTTAAGATATTAATGTAATAAAACCAATTTAAGATATTAATGTAAAGTAGCTGACTTCCTCGGCGTTGTCTGGGACCATGATGAAAACCTGAAATATACCTTTAAATGAAAATCTACAATCAAACCTATAGTTAGGCCCCATAAATCGAATTTCTTTTATGAATGTTAAAAAATTTGTCCGGTGCTACTGATGGTTCTCCAGCAATTACGGGGCATCATAAGGGTTTCTTAGCGCATTTGAAATAAACAGTATCAATTGTACTCTCTGTACATTATGTAACTCATCGTATTTGGTTGCAAAAAGTCTGAATGAACAACGGCATATGTCGCTTTATGATGTTATTTAGGTAGTCAACAAGATTAAAAGCATTTCATTGCATGACAGATTATTTTGTCAAGTTTCTAGTGAAAACTTGATGAAGATTACAATCGCTTGCTGCTGCACACAAAAGTTCATTGCCTCACAATAGATATTTGTCTGAATCGGTTTTTTTTTTAATCTATTTGGGCGCAATACTTAACTTCATTGAAAACAAGAGGTGAAAAACAGCATGAAAAATTGATTACATCCAAAAATCACATAGCTTTTTCGACACTTGGACATTCTTCATGCTGAATTTCGGGAACGATTCCAGGATATTTCAAACATGAATATTCCGAGTTGACTTTTAGTTCCTTTCGCAAATGCAGATACAGTAGAATCATTAAATTTAGAGGAGGAACTCATAGAACTCACTAACGATTAACTAACAGTAAAATTCAGAAATGGATACTCAAGAGCTACAAAAATCAATACCAGCTCCCTACTCTGGATTGTGGGTAAGATATTTTTAATTGCCAGAAATTTTTCCTTCATTTTATTTGGCTAAGCATGGGTTCAATAAGGAAGCTAATTTGCTGTCTAAGAAAAGGAACAGACTGCACATCACTGAACGTGGCAATTTGCGACTGATGTTAATGAAATTGGAACCCAATATTAACAAATTGTTATAAGTCTACCAGCCTCACCCATCTCAATTTATTACTTATTGTTTTTGTGTTTATTTTTAAATATTTAATAAACAATTTTTTACTACATTTGATGGTCATTTTAATTAATTTCTACTTTGTGATTCTTAATAGAAAGGTACACAGATTAGGTATAGATAACATCCAACAATATTTTATGTTTGGCATAATTAATTATTATAGAAGAGGGGGTGTTAGAATATTTTTTTCTTGTAAAGGTGGCGGTGGTCCAGAAAAGGTTGGGAACCTATGTTATAAAGGATGGGGCAGCAGTCCAAAGTTCCTTTTCAAAGACTGTGCCCTAAGCCAAAATTCTCAGAGTACAAGTTACCAATATGGAGTATGAGTATATATGGTAAGAGTATGGGGGTTTTTCAACACCCATTTTTCAGATCCCTTTTGTCATAATATAAGAGCAATTTTCTCTTATGTTATTTAGTTGTATGGAATTACTGAATTAAAATTAAATCTTTTAATGTTCAAATAAAGGGGAAATATGTATTCGATGGAATTTATTTCTGTTCCTGTACTTTGTCAATTTTGGGACACCCGTCACAAAGAGAAGGCCAGGAAGCAAAGGGGGAGGACCAAATTGAAATTTTGACTGATTGGGAAGGGGGGGGGGACCAAATTGAAACTTTGACCCGGGTGCAGTTCTCTTTGCACAGTCCTGGTAGCAGTCACTAATAATTGCAAATCCCCCCCTTTGAAAACATCAGATTTAAATATTGAAGACTATGTTGTGGTTTCCCTAGCCAGTAGCTAAAAACACATTAGCTTCTACTGCTAATGTCTTGGATATCAACTTCCGTCAGGAAGATATAAACTTGAAATAAAAGCTAATGCGTGGTTCGAAAAAATAATATTAACTGAAAACTTTTCTACCATTGAAAAAAAGTGTAGTTCCCCCATCACTTATAACATGTAAGGGGCACTACAAATTTTAAACTAACTACATAAAGATATTAGTTTTATTGAATTTTGTTTGGATATTAGTTTTATTGAATTTTGTTTGCATATTAGCTATTTTCAAGTTTATAGCCTATACCAGGGACGGCGAACCTATGGCACGATGCAGATTGTTTTTGGCACAGCATCGATTCAGTGGCACAGATGTCATACGCCCCATATTGGCGTGATTTTTTTTCGACAACAATTTGGTGAAAACATCAACAGCATAAACAACAACATCCGGGTTACCATATCAAGCAAAATAACGACACTTCGGCACCAGTTAAGTACCTGTTGCGTATATGACATTGGCGTCAGAAAAAAAAATCCCACCAATATGGGGCGAATATGACATCTGTGCTGATTCAGTTTCTACATCAAAATATAGTAGAATTTAACAAAATGCATTAATTAACCTAAATGTTGTCTCTGTCTATCTGAATTCAATAAGTTCGGTTAGTTGTCATTGTTATACAGTTAAAAAAAACGGGAGTAGTTCCATATCCTGTACCGGAAGATTTGGCGCGCTTTGTTTGGCAATAAATGTTTCGATCTGGTTTAAGCTTGTTCGTCGGATTTTGGATCGTTCGAACGGCTTTAGGGTTGCTTTTTTTCGGAAATGCCTTTTTAAAACCAGCGTTATAGGTGACGGGAGATCTTGAAGCTTATTGGTTTACTAGTATCACGTGTAGCATTAGTCAGCGTAATTTCGAATTAGGTTAGATCAAAGCGGGTTAGATAAGCACAAATTCGGATGAGTCTCCACGTCTGTCAATGTATTTTAGTTGTAAGGCAAGTCTCGTTATTTTTCCAAGAATGCGGAAAAACATTTTTAAATCTGTATGTTATTTATAATTCAATGATTTTAAACCATTTTAAAAAATAGAAAATGATTTAAAAACATGGATTTCTAAATAAAATAAAGATTTAAAAACGGAGTTTGTGAGCGATCTTAGAAAATTTCTTCCGATGCAATTATACAAATTTTAGCAGCATTCTAAATAAGTCTAAACAAATGTGCTTTTTGAGATGAATACTTGTTATTGTTTTATTGTGTGCATTTACACACCTTGTTTCAGGCTCTGACTGCGATCCCTTTTTGTAAACATTAAATTATTGCTGATTGTTTGTTTTTTTGTGTAAATATTTTTAAATTTTTTTCTGAGACGGTTATTTATATTTATCCTTTTACTTTTAATTTATATTAAATAAATTTTTTTTTGGCAGTTGTGAGAGATATTTTACCTACATTAAAATTATAATAATTTTTGAAATATTGTTGAAATATATAAAAAGTTTCTGGTAAGTTTTTTTTCTCTTTTTTATTATCCAAAATGTTTTAGGAACGGGGCAGCGGAACGGGGGGCAGAGCACCCCTGACAGTAACAAGTATTCATCTTAAAAAGCACATTTGTTTTGATTTATTTAGAATGCTGTTAAAATTTGGATAAATGCATCGAAAGAAATTTTCCAAGATGACGCAAAAACTTTGTTTCTAAATCTTTGTTATTTATAAATCCATGTTTTTACATCATTTTCTGTTTTTAAAAATGGTTCAAAATCATTGATTTATAAATAACATATAGATTTTAAAATTATGAGCTTGTTCACAGACGCCAAACGGAGCGCCCAGGCGAAAGAAGATATTCTGCATGGAGTGGGTCTCCTTCAAAGTGCGGAAATTTGAAATTAAAGAATTATTTGAATTAATTACCTGTTTGTATAGCTCAGAATAAATGAAGCTAGCGACTATACATCTTTATCCTCCCAAAAAATTGGTTTTTGGAGTAGGAATGTATGTTTTTTTTTTTCAATCACACAAAACCCCAAGACATTTATCACGTGATCTCTTTTCGCCTGATCAACGCTGAAAAACAACAGATTTTCTGCTCGGACCGAGATCACTTGGCCCATAAAAAATTTGTGGGCGATTTGATCACGTGATTGGGCTTTTTGTTGAGTTGTATATTTACCTGTACTTTTCTTGTTATGGCTACGTTAGAGATTTATGCAGTGTAAATAAACTGCAGTTTGGATTTCTTTTGAATTAATTTATTCAAAAAACCGCAGTTCTGTTGCCAATCTTGTGTTCATAACCTTTTTTAATTAAAAATTGTTTTAGTATCTGTAATTATGAACAATAATAATAATTTAGGTTTTCTTTGCGATGTATGCTCAACGTTATTTCTTGACATCGAAACTCTTCGTTCACATGAATGTAAGAATGAAAGTTGTCAATTGATTGGGCCAAAGCAAAATGTCCGCTGGACCCCTAGTATGGTGAAATGTTTCCTTAGCTTATATCAAGAACACGAAAAAAATTTGTACCAAATTACTTACAAAACAAGACAAGTGAGTAGTTAAAATTTTATTTAATAAAATGATCAATAGTATATAACATTCTGTATTTTTCCTGAAAATTTTTTAATTTAGGTAATATGCGTGCTTTTATTGAGATTAATCTTATAATTTATTCTCATGCACGGTGAGCAGCCACAATCCATATCTGGGAGGGATTTCGAATTATTGTTGCTTATAAAATGAACAGGTTCATTTATTTTATATTTGCATATAAGGTAATGTTTAGAAAATATATTAAGTATTTTTTACACATCATATATTTATCTTAACAGAAGGAGTTCTGTATATATTTTATTAGTTTTTAAATACTCTGGGAGTGGTTTTAACTCTAAAATCCCCCCTCCTCCCTCTTTGCTGTACCAGTATAAATTATTAATATATTGCTTAAATTTAGTGATATCTTTTAACTAACAATATGTAAACAGAGAAGAAACAGATATAAATAATTTTAAAAAGTTTGAAATTTAGATAGTTAATATTTTGAATTAAACTGGTAATTTATAATAATTTAAAATCAAATATCTTTAGAAATTGTTGATGGATCCTGGCTACATTTCATTCCATTGAAAAACTATCGTGCTATTAATGTTTACATGTTGCATATGTGTTTTATAAAATTATTTTGTTTTCTCAGGATCTAGAAAAAAAAAAAAAAAAGAAATATTTTTTATGTGTGATTATTAATTTTGTTTTATCAACAAATCCAAAGTATTAAGGGGGTCCGGGACGCAAAAATCTTCAAATTTTCATTTTTTTTTAATTGGATTAAAAATTTCTCTGCCGTTTTCTGCTTAAAATGATGTTTAAATCATGTTTCCATCTTAATTAGAACAAGAAATATTAGTTTTTTTGTTTTGGTTTGTTTTCAAAATCTGCCTTTCAAGCTATTGTTGTCAAGGAAACGAGTTCTTGTGAAATTGCGTTTTTCTTCATGATAGGTTTTTTCACCATTTCTCATATTTGAATTCTTATAACTCGAGAACCGTTAAAGATACAGGGTTGAAACTCGGAACGTATCTTTTTCAATTATTTTACTTTACTTTTGAGCTAGCATATTTGAAAAAAATATTTACTTTTGAAAATATGATTTTTTTTTTAAAGTTGCACCACTATTTTGTAATTTTTTCGTTAAATATTTTAAATTTTTTTTTTTAAATTAATATTTTTTAAAATGCTGGCTCTAAATTAAAAAATATATATTTCTGTTTATTTAAATGAAAAACAATTTAAATTCTACAAATAATATTTCGAGTTATAACGATTTTAAGTTATACCACTTTTTTCATAAATTTTAAATTAAAAATTTTTTTTAAAAAGCTATGAGAAGTTTTATTATTTGATTTTATTTACAAATGATATGGTTAACCATCACAAAAAAAAAAATCAAAACTTTAACTCAATAAATAAAAAAAAATTAAAAATGTGTCCCCGGACCCCCTTAAAGGCAGGGTGCGACTTTTGACATCCTGACTTTTACAATAAAGTTTAATTTTTAATTGGAAATGGGAGTCTTTAAACCTTAACTAGTAATGTCTCGATATTGAAGAATATTTCCGTTCAAATCAATAGACCCCTTGCATTGACTATTGCGTTGCTATTAGCAACGACTGATACTATAGCTTCAGGAGCACAGAACTCCCTGTTTGCCGTTAAAAGCACGTGGTATCCTTCTCTTTAATTTAGAGCTTCCTTATTTTAATTATTATAGTGCAAATAAGTCTAAAAAATCAAATGGAGAGCACCATATTTTTGCCTTATATTTGGGAGCCATATGAAGCGATTTTAGGCATGTGACATCATGTGCAACCCGTCTATAGGAGTATTTTATTTTTTATAACAATTTCTATATTTCGCCTGTTTATTACAACTATATTTCACAGAGAAATATTATAAATACGGGTGACATTTTCTATGATTTAAATAAATGCTTCCAGTCGTGACGTCAGTCATGACGTTTTGCTTGTAAACTGACTCCAAACAAACGGTCGCTAAATTGTATTTTCTATTTTTTTTCATAGCTTTATATTATAGTTATTCTCAGAGCTAAAAGTGTTTTAATACTTTATATGCATTGATAACCTTTTCAAAGAATTACATTGATAATGAAATATGGCAACCGTTTGTTTCCAACAAATACGTCATGAGTGAAAACGTAAACAACACTCCAATGTTCTTGACTGGTAGCAGTAGAAATCTGTTCACCCGATCCACAGAACGGGCGAAATCAACAACAAATAAATTCACTCCATATGCCCCAGTCTCCTTCGCGCCCGGTCGTGGTTGCTGAACAAGCTCTGTGTTTTTCTGCTATCTTGGAAAAATTTTCATGTCGCCAAAACAGCATTTTGGCGCAATATTTTTTGCCAAGAGGCACAGGATATGGAACTCATCCCAAAAAAACTTAATATCAGCATTTTTACTTATAATGACTCAATCTTACTTTTTTTTTTTGGGGGGGGGGGATGATTTCCTAATTCTCAGTTATTCTTAAAATTTTGTAAGCCAATACTGAGCTAGATTAGAACACATTAAGTTATAGTAAAATTACAATAGGGGAAGGTGGTGTACCTTGGAGGTGTGTGTACCTTGGAGGCACATTGATTGTGCAGCTATCTTGAGTAATAAATTTAAACTTAAATATTAGTTGCATGTATTTGTTACTAAAGGCTCATGGGAAGTTGTTCTATTATTGATCAACACACTTGTTTCTGCTGTAAAAACGAAAGTTTGTTTTCAGTATCAAAAAGTTACTTTTCAAGGACATTCTTTTTCTTCCATAACTGTAAGTATCAACTTTCGTTTTAAACTGATTATCACGAGTTGAAGAGCACGATTTCATCTTCATTTATGTATGCTTGAAAATGGCTAACTCTTAACATATGACGATATGGAAGCCATTTTGTAAAGCACTTGCTTGTAGTGTACCTTGGAGGTAGCTAATGTTGTGTTCCGTGGAGGTACCTCCAAGGTACACACTTGCTAAATTTATTAATAATTAAGAGTAAAAGTTGTTAGAAAGTATTTCTTTACTCTTTAATAACCAATGTGCTGGGCAAATAGACCTAAGTGTAAATGTTAGGCTATTAAATTGCTGAAGTTGTAGGCCTAAATAAAATTCAAAAGTTCCTGAAGATATTCGTCCGTATCCAAAAGCTCAACCACGAAAACAAACTAACACAGTTGTCCCAAGAAAAAATCATGCATTCTATCTTCAACACCCATGAAACTTCAAATCGAGAAAGATAAAGCTGAGAAGAAAAATAAGAATCCTAAGAAAGAAAAGAAAACTTATAAGAAAGTACCCGTAATAAAAAAAATTAACATTGACTTAGAGTCAGAATCGGAGGAAAATGTAGATGAACCCTCTTACGAAGAGTCTAGTCAATCTGAAGAAGAATTTGATGATTTGGAAGATCCAGATTTTGAAACTATTAAAGCTGGAGTTTTTATTTTGGTACAACTTAGAGGTAAAACTACTGGAAACACTTTGTAGCAGAGGTATTAGAAGTCGCTGACACATTTTTAAAAATTCAGTATTTAAAAAAGGACACAAACTCACAAAACTTCATGAGGGAAAATGAAAATGTTTAAGAGTTGGGTAAATCATATGTTGTCTTTAAGATGCCACATCCCATTGCCACAAGAGGTTCCGCAAGACAGCTCGAAAAATTATCATTTGGTATCAACTTAGATCACCTGAATGTGGAATAGAACTAAAAGTGTTAGATATAAACAGGGGGTGGTGAACAGTGGTTGTTTGTATTTGATTAAACTTTTATCATGGCTAAACTGTTCAAATTTTATTATTTCAGTTACATGAACGATTTTGTGTTTTTAAAATTGTAAATTTAAACTAATTACTTATATTAGCCTAAAGTAGGCCTTATAATAAATCCTACTACTGTAAACAAATAATAAACCAACTTCCTTTCATGCTGTGTAGTTCTTAATCTGTTATAAACAAATACCTCCAAGGTACACCATACCTACCTCCAAAGTACACCACTGGTGGTGTACCTTGGCTGTATTAAAAGCTATTTTTAAAAAAATTATAAAGGAGTAAAGAAATATATTTGGACATTTCATAAAAAAATATGTAACAGCCATGGTCCTTAAATTTTTGAAAAAAAATGTTTTACAGATATTTTCCAAATACTTTTTTTGTAAAAAATCAAAGTTTAAAATTACCTCCGAGATAGGAGATACACCACCTTCCCCTAACTTGGAATTCATTCCAGACACCAAAAGCTTTAAATTCTGTGGCTTGGCATTATTTTGACTTTTTTTCTGCGAGCCATTCTTTTCGGAAATAAATAATATGGCAAATAAGTAAAAACATTTTATTAAATGAGCCCAATTCAACTTGCATTCTCTTAAAATAACTAAGTACAAAGCTGATATAAATTATTAGGCATCTAAGATGAGACAACAGAAATAACATTTTAAAAATAAATTTCTAGAGTAACATTCAATACTACCCTTTTTTTTTAAGCTAAAAACAACACTTCAGTAATTTTGATTCAGTTTATATGATCCATTAATTTTTTTTTTTTTTTTTTTATTGTTGACATGTCAGGATCACGTAAAATATATTTTTGAAGAATATGGCACGTGGACGTGAAAAGGTTCGCCGTCCCTGGTCTGTACCAACAACTTTTTTTTTTTTTTTTGTAAATAACTTGCAAATTGTACACTTTACACAATGTCACACCCAAAACAACAGAAAAAAAATTCTTATGCAAAAAATTAATAAAAAAAAATTATAAAAAATATGTATTCAGTTTAATTTTAATCTCTTTTACTAGAAAAAAAAATTGCTTTAAAAATGAAACATTTAAATTCTCACAGGAATTTTAAAACATGTGTACCCAAGTGAAAACTCGTGTACTAATAGAGTTACACCTATTTCCATTTCAATTATTCTCTGAAATGAATTTTATTGTAAAATTATTTTGAGTTTATAAAAGCACACATACACAGTTCTTTTTATACATCAGTTGAAAGCTTAAACCATAATACTGAAGGAAGCATTAATGCCTATGATTAGGTATGAAAGGTAAACAAGATAGAAAAATAAACAGACTAATTCTATTTGCATTCAAAATTCGTGTGCATTTTAACGCGAGAAATAATGAAAGTACTCAGTATTAATAAATCAGGGTTCATATAACTTGGTTAAATGCAAAAACATTGTTTTTCATTATTACGAAACGAAGTCATTTCCCTCTAAGTTCAAATATGTACGGAAAAGAAAGGGCGTTCACGAGAGGAGAACTGATTAGCGGATTGTCCAATAACAAAAAAGATTGGAACATATGGAGTGGTCTAAGAAATGAATGAATGCCAAGGAGCTTGAACTACAGCGCCTAGAAGATACAGTGTGGAAAACGGCTATTCCTATAATGCTTTAAAAAGTGCTAAAAACTTGTATCCCATAAATCTCCAACAATGCTCAGCGGCAATATGCTGATACGAGCGCCATTTCGTAACTCTTTTCAATATAAACACTGTGTTTTCAAAAATTATAGAATGTTAAATATCGGAAACTATAAATATAAGATATTTTAGTCTGTTATAAGCTAATTTAGTTAAGGAATGACGTGAAATAAATAAGAGTCTCTTTTAGAATGACTATCCTTTTTAAATCACTACGATGGCGCTACGATCGACATCTTGTTATTCAGCATCGTTGTACATTTATGGGATTCAATTTTTTAGCACTATTTTGTAGTCGTTTTCCACACTGTATCTTCTAGGCGCTGTAGCTTGAACTAAGAATTCCAACAGACAAGAATGCAGATTAGAGTACAGACTTATGAGAGTAGTGACATGTGATACTCAGACTGTGCTTAGACACACGCGTTTGTCCACACTATGACAAACCTAGGCTAAAGCACAGATATTTTACACAGATAGACAGGGGTGTAGTGGAGGGTATACGCCGTACGCCTTCTGGATTATTTTAAAAAGCACCGTATATCCTCTGTTTCTTCAATAAAGCTATAGCGTATACCCTAGACATGATGTTCATGACTTTGGCATATACCTTCTGCCCATAGCGTATACCCTCTGGGTTTTTTACGACTACATCAATGCAGATAGACAGATATGATAGAGGAGCAGAAAACCAAACAGGCGCGAACAAATGAGCGGAGCTTGTAAACATAAACTGTCACTCTCAGACTTGTGCTATCACTGTCAGATTTACCTATTGCAATTTTTTTTGTTCGATACTGACAGCTATTTGAATGTCAAATGTTTTTCAAAAGCTCATTTCAGAGCTATATGTCTTGTATATAATTATTGTATATTTACAAGTGCTCTCTACAGAGTTGTTTTTCTTGCAATTAATTATTGCAAAATGTCAAAAAATCAGTTAAGAAATACTGGTGCTGCAAAAAGAAGTCGCTGGACAGCTTCCGACAAAGCATTTGCTTTTAGTATTTATTTAACATCTGCTGCAGCTTACAAAGTCTTGAAATGTTTACTTATACTGACTTGTATAAGAACATTGAAACGTTCTGTACAAGGTCTTTGTGAAAATACGGCATTTTGTAGAGAAATATTTAAGATGCTGGAAAAGAAAGTCAGCATTTAAATGAAAAAAGTGTGGAACAGATGAGATATTTAATCTGTGTGGAAAATGCTATTCAAACAGTGCTAAAATCTGAATCCCTTAAATATTCAACGATGCTGAAATCCAAAGAGTCGATCGCAGCGATATTTACGAGATTATTTTCAAATTTCATTGTAAAAATTGTATTATTGGGAATTAAAACCGTCTATAGAGGCGCTGCTCGCAGCCTACGGTATAGTTCAGTTGTCCCTTTAACTAATGCTAAAGTGCCATTGAAATCATTCTTTATTGTAAATGCATTTGAAAGTTTTACATGCTCAAGTTCATATAATTTTTACTTTGTCATATAAGACAGAACACAAATGTCACAAGAAATCTGAAATTATGCAAAAGAATAATCAATCTGAACAAATTAAAACTACATGTAATTTAATATACTTACACGGCATTTTTCTGAAGCGAGAAGCTATATTTTTTCTCCACCAGACGGCATATTTGACATTCGACCGCTTGAATCGCCTAGACTACAGCGTCTAGAGTACCTACCCAGATAGCATTTTTTGCTTTTTAAAGCCTTTTTTCAACCATACTACGTAAATGTCTGAATGCTTTTTAAAGGCTTTGCATGAAAAGTTTGTAAATCTTTTGAAAAGGATCAAAACACGTTGCGTTGACGCAATCTGAGGTAGTTTGAAAGTGTTTCAGGATAAGCATGCAAAAAGGAAGAAACGAAAGGATAGTTACAGGAGTTACAATCAAAGATAGATGAAAGGCTTTTATTACAAGCATGCAGAAAAAAAATGAAAATGAGGTTTTATAAATCTTATTTGATAGAAAAATGAGATTTTCAGCTAAATAACTCAACTTAGAATTTTTCTGAGCTGTGCATACTTTTTTGTTTGTTTGTTTCTGTGGAAAACTAAATTTTAGTCAAATATTATCTATAGATTTAAAAATACTGGTTTTTATTAGCCCACATGTTTATCAAGTTACTTATTTTCATTTATTAATTTTTTTAAACTTTAAAGTAAGTGATAAAATTTGAATATACTTTATTTTTTAAATTTTAAAGAATTACTGTTTTTAAGACTATTTCATTTTTGTGCAATTTTCGATTATTTTTAAATTATATAACAGAATTCCTTAGAAGGAGGGATAGCATACCCATGTTCTTTTACTATGTATAAAATATATATTGAATTTTTATCAATTCGCTGCATTACTATATCATATTTTAATATTTAAAAAATCCTAAATTATGTCAAGAGGATACTTCACTCACGCAGATACACCTGATCGCTAATGTTAATCCTTTGGAAGTTTTTTTCTTAATATCTCGTTTACATTTCGATATTTTGTGCTTTTTTTTTACATTGGATACCTGAGGTTGATCTCTACTGAGGCCTTTTTTCACTTTTTCGACTTCGTTTACCAGTTTTTTTTTTTGTTCTTTTTAGGATATTTTCATTTTTGGAACTGCTTCTGCAGCGAAAGTATTCTCATGCAAAAAACACCTTGCAAAAAAAAAAAAAAAAAAAAGTCTTTGTACAGATTAGCCAGAGGTAACAAGTAATAAAATTTTAAATATGGAAATGCAAATGACATATTTAAAATATTTCTCCCAAAGGATTAACATAACATTAACATGTATGTGTTTATACATGAAAGAAATAACACCCTAAAGAAAATTTTCCTAAGGAAAAATACTTTCATTCGAAATAAAATAATTCTAAGTAAAATTTTAACTATCAGCAATGAAATTATTGAATATTAAATATGTGAAATTTTTCACATCGCTAACTAAGTGTAATCCAACAGTGCATTGGGAGCGCTATTCCAAGGATCCGAGTTCGATTGTCGACTTGGAAAATCTTCACCCTGTTGGTTTACACTTAGTTAGCAATGTGTGAAAAATTTCACGTATTTAATATTCAACAGTCATTCTAATACATATAGGCATAGTCTTGAAAATTATTGGTGGGGAACTTGAAATTAAGAAAAGCAAAGGGATATTTTTTCTAATGACATTTATTCCTGTAACAAGAGGAAAAGAGGAAATGCAATAAAAATAATAAAGTAAAAAAACTAAAAGCTTTTTTATATTAGAGGTCAAAAGAAAAAAATTACTGGTGGGACTTCAACATACAACTCTACGTATATGCTTATATATAATAAATACTATATTTTTAATTACTTAGCATTTGAATCCAGTTCACTGTTTAGGATCAAATAATTTTTGTATATTATGTATACATATAAATAAATCTGTGTTTACCTACAATAAATAACACATTAAATAAGTGGAATTCCATTATAGCATACATTTTATGGCTATAGCAGATTTCAATTTTTTTTATATTACTACTTAATTAAATTCTTAGTTCTTTCATTTATTTCTTAGAATTTTCAATTATTTTAGAGAATATAAGCAGATTTTAAGAAATCCTCCATAGGACTCTTGATTGGTGAGCACAACAATCTTTTCTCTGAAAATTGTTGTATGATGCAAAAAGAAATTTCTTTAGAAGTTCAATGATGATCCAGCATTTTTACATTAAAATAGAAATTTCTTGCTTACATAAGTTTTATGTAATACAATAAGACAAATTATCACCACCCCCCAATCCTCCTCCATTTTTCTTCTTCTTTTACAAGAGAAATATTTTCCTATATGCAACAGAATAAATAGTAAACTAACATTAATTTTTTTAAGTTATAATTTAATTCACTTATTTTTTTTCTTTTTCCATTGAAATATTTTTTAATAACTTTAGTATGAGAAAACGAAAAGTATTTCTCTATATCAAGGAAATATTCTCGAAAACAAATGAAACATCATTCAGTTTATTAAATTCTATTTATTTACATATAAAGAATTGATATAGTTAATCAACAGGAACTTCAATAAAATCTCTACTTTCTTCTTGATTCATTCTTTTCTTTCTAGAAAATAAAAAAATAAATATAAACACATAAATCAAATATGCATAGTTGAAAGTACAGCACCTAGAAGATACAGTGTGGAAAACGACTACAAAATAGTGCTAAAAAATTGAATCCCACAAATGTACAACGATGCTGAATAACAAGATGTCGATCGTAGCGCCATCGTAGTGATTTAAAAACGATAGTCATTCTAAAAGAGACTCTTACCTATTTCACGTCATTCCTTAACTAAATTAGCATATAACAGACTAAAATATCTTATATTTATAGTTTCCGATATTTAACATTCTATAATTTTTGAAAACACAGTGTTTATATTGAAAAGAGTTACGAAATGGCGCTCGTATCAGCATATTGCCGCTGAGCATTGTTGGAGATTTATGGGATACAAGTTTTTAGCACTTTTTAAAGCATTATAGGAATAACCGTTTTCCACACTTTATCTTCTATGCGCTGTAGTTGAAAGTATACAAAGTACAGTGTAATATTTCCACACTATAGTGTGGCAATATGCTATCCAAACAGTGCTAAAAATTTGTATCCCTTAAATGTGCGACGATACTGCTAAAATCCAAAGTGTCGATCGCAGCGACATCTGCGGGATTTTCGTATTACATTGTATAGACTAGCGATAACTTGCAGTTGTAGAAGATGTCGCTACAATCTTCTTATTTCAGCAGCATCGTTGCACATTTAAGGGATACAATATTTTAGCGCTTTTTTAGCAGATCTCCACACTATATATTCTAGGCCTAGACTAGCAATCATCTTCCAGTTTTAGAAAATATCCTGCTAATGTCGCTCCGATCGAATGGTTGGAATTCGCCATTGTTGGACGTTTAAGGGATTCAATATTGAATCCCTTAAAATATATATTTTAGCACTTTCTTTAACTATGGACTTTATTCCAAATCTGGGTTCGAGGCTGAAAAAAGTCACGTCATACCGATAATTTACCCAAAGAACTTCTAACTGATAAGAAGGGAGGCTACTACTGCTTTCCGCATGAACTGTTTCACTGGATGGCGAGGGTTTTTCATTACGTCTACGGAGCCTTCCCTTCTTTACGCTAGAAGTTTTTACCTTGACCACGTGATCAAAACGTAGATGGAATATCCTCCATTAGATGGATAGCCGATTTCCACATTATCTATTCTAGACGCTATACTTAGGCTTTAACTATTCCAGAACTTGGCCTGGACGAGTGAATCAAGTTAACAAAAATATATTTGGCGACAATCGCAAACTTTCCAAGACGCCTTGGCGATTCAGTTTTGTCCAAAATCATCTCAAGCAATCAAATCTTATACCCCTTATGTTTTTTCTCTCATATCGTTACAGTATAGCGACTAGAATGCATAGTGTGGAAATCGGCTACCTCTGTAATACTTTAAAAAGCACTAAAATATTGTATCCGTTAATTATGCAACGATGCTGCTGCAATATACAGATCGCAGCGACATCTGCAGAATATTTTCTACAACTGCAAGATATTGCTAGTCGCTATAATATTGCTAGTTTATACAATGTAATACTAGTAATACAAAAATCCCGCAGATGTCGCTGAGATCGACCCTTGGCATTTTAGCAGTATCGTCGCACATTTAAGGGATAAAATTTTTTAGCACTGTTTGGATAGCATATTTCCACACTAGGTATTCTAGACGCTGTAGTTACAGCATCTATACAACGTCTAGAATATATAGTGTGGAAATCAGCTGTCCCAGTAATACTTCAAAAAGTGCTAAAATATTGGATCGCTTAAATGTCAAACGATGATCCAAAGAGTCGATCGCAGCAACATTTGCAGGATATTTTCTAAAACTCCTAGACGATTTGGTCTAGACGGCGACATTTCTATTTCCACTAGACTTCTGTTCTAGATTACTTCAGGACCTTTCTGATTGGCTAGCCAGATTTAGATAAAGTGGCCAGACGTCTGGCTACCGTTTGGACATGTTCGGATGTTTGTTTTCAGCTATTTTGTTTTTGATGCTACATAAGTTTCATTTGAATAAATTATTTTTCACTTTTAGATGATGAAACTGTTATTTTCTACTTAAAAGTATTTCAAAAATAACTGTATGAAACAAACCTGCATCATTTCCATACTAAAACTGTTTTTCTTTTCCAAACATTTTAACTCTCTAAAGACCAGAGAGAAAATTTCCCTTATGCCTCAAAAGACCAGAGAAACGGCCCACAGCCTTCGAAAATTTCGCCCCCATCTCATCTGTCTAGCGTAAATCAGTGGGTGGGATTTCTGTTCAGAAGTTCACCGCCTGTGTTGAGAGGGAAATTGCGACAGATCGGGGTTGTGGGCAAAGGGAAAAAATATCCATCACATCACGGTTATCAAAGGAAGTAATAGTTAATTGATGATGCTTTAGTCTGACCCTTCTCAGCAGTGCTCAAGTAATTAAATGATAAATTTAAATTAATGATAAAAACATCTAAAATTGTATTGTCTGTGGCAGATTCCTTTCGATTCTTTTAAAAAGAAGTGTTTTTGTTCATCAGAAATAATGACAACTTGCTACATGGCAATTAGATGTGTTAAATTTAGGCTGCATGAAACCAATGTAAAAAAAAAAAAACTATGTAAAAAAAGAAAGAAAGAAATGAATGAAAATTGGAAATAAATTTTATTTCTTTCTACATTTAGAAAATATTTATAATATTAATTTTAAACATGGAATCGTATTGCACTGAATGTAATTTAGACAAAAATTGCGAAATTTACCTTGCAATCTTTACAATTGATACATTTACTTTGGAGTTTTCGCAATAAAAATGCACATTTTTAATAATGCTATTTTCATTCGCGAAAGTTTTTGCCTTTTAGAAATTCACTCACTAATTTTTGAGCCGATTTAATATATTTTGTATCTTTATTAATTGGTCGCATTTGTAAAATAATATTTCTCTATTACCAAGTACGCTTTGTTTTAAAAATCATGAAAATTTTATTCGAGTAAGTATGCGCTTTTACGACGATTAATTAGCATTATATTCATATTAAACGTACGTTTCCTTTTTTTTCCCTCACAAAATGGCATGAATAAATATTTAATAATCATTATTATTTCCTCTCGCCCTTAAAAAATAAAATGAAACTGTTGCAACCATTTCAGTTTATTAAGAAAATATCATTAATAAAATTTTTGAACTCATATGTAATGTTGAAAATAACTTTTTTAAATTTGTAGAGCCATTTTGAGATAGCTGTTCTCTTGCAAATAAATAATGTTTGTTTAGAATCACAATTCATGCTATTTTCCCAATCAAGGTATAAAGGAGTGCATCTATAGGAAATAATACCTAAACTCAGATTATACTATATGTATGCTTAATGATGCTATATTAAACATGATTATTTATGACTATTTAGCCCATTATTAGTGCTATATTACGCATGATTATTTATGATTATTTAGCATATCATTTATGTTATATTAATTTATACATAAAATTATGTTTTCAGGGTTTAATTTTGTAAGGTGTAATTCACACAAAAACAATTTTATGTGAAAAAGTGCATGGTTCAAATATTTTTTGGCTCTTCAATCCAAGAACATATACACTGCAAAGATGATTTTGAAATGTGTGAGATGGTGAGATCAAAATATTTTGATGTTTAAATTATTGAATCCGGATGATACACATGATTAAAAAATGACAAATTAAGGAAAATATTTCTTTAAAGGCATTTTTTAAATCAAGAATTTTAATAAATTTAAACACTTTATTATTGTTAAGACATTAAAAATATAACTTCATTGTATCTCTTATCTCATATAAAAGCTTTGCTTAATTTTGTTTTTGTTTTTTATCTTGTGATGCAGCGCGAACCGTCATCTGAAGGAACCTTTAACTTCATGTATCTCAGAATGAATTTTTTCATGATTTGCCAACTTTGAAACATATATCTAAAACGTCTTATAAAGTATTCAATAGAGTTTCTGTATTATATTTCTAATAAATTGTCTTCAGGATTTATTATTTTGAGTGAGAATTGCGAAAATATGCTAATTTATGCAAAAGTTACGCGTGAAAAAAACTTTATTTTTTTCACTTTAAAATTTATTATGAACTTTATAAGTATTATTTTTAAGACTTCTGACCACAAGTTAAAACTACACATTATCTGTATACAACAGGGAAAAAATTATGCAAATCAGGCAAGTGGTTCAAGAGTTATATATAAAAAAAATTAAACATGTTTAAATTCTTAAATTTAAAATTTTTTAATGTTTTAAAGTTTTCAGTATTTTTTACATGCAATAAATTCCTTACATAAACACATATTTCACACACACACACAAAAAAAAGGAAAAAAAAAGATATTCAAAAATATCAGGTGCATTCTCACAATCTTTTGACTTTCATGTCCCTGAATAATAATTTTTATTTTAATACACTTTTTTGGTTTTTTTTTTTTAATTTCATATACTGGAGAACCTCCCATTGCATGATTGCATAACAATATTAGCGAGATAAATAAGTTTTGGACGATGTTGGAGGTCCAAATACCAGGAAAACTCCTATACCGTCCTATGTCCCTGATGCTGATTTTTAAGTTTGGAGCTGTCTGTATAAAATTGTTTCAATAAAAGTAATTTAATGTAACTTTTTTCCGAAACTGGGATAATTGTTTTATATAAATATGTAACAAAAAATTAACCTGCACACATTTTTACGGTTGATATTATTTTTTGAACTCTGTCCCTGGGTTTTTCATCCTTATCGTCCCTCTTGCTAAACTTATACAGAAAATCACTTCAGATGCAGCCACATACTTTTTTTCAAGTTTTTCTCATGCAGAAGTACGATAGAGAAAGAATGTCTAAAATTATTTGATAGGAAATTTACTGCAGAATTTAAATCAACATTTAAATATCAATTTCAAGATCGTGGCTTTATTGGTAGTCTTACCGTCCCCAAGGTTTATTCCTGCACTTTTCGAGGTAAATAAATAATAAAAAAAAATAATTTAATCCAATGTTAACAACTGTTTCTAAACATCAATGAACAATTTGGCTATCACTTAGTTTTAACATGATTTGTCTAAAAATAGGTGGCAATTTCCCTTACCGTTCCATCCTTGTCGTTCCCTTTTTTTCACATTTCGTCCCTTTTTTTCTATACCGTCCCCTTTTTTTACCTTACCGTCCCTTCTTTAACACCCCTTTAAGACAATGTTATGCAAAAATTCTGCAATTAAAAGTACTGCTACATTTTTATTATTTCTTATTTGAATGTCCTGTGGGTACTATGCAAATTCATTATAAGTAAAAATTTAGAAGAAAATAAAACGTTATAGTGGTAAAATGGTAAGGAAAATTAAACTCGCAAGTTTAACTTAAACCTCAGTTAAATAAAATATTTTTCACTGCTGACCATTTTTTCTTTATTTTGAATCATTAAGGCATTCGTCTATCTGATTAAAATGTTATTTAAGGAAGTTTAATTTCACCAGATTTTTTTCCCCCGAAAGTCAAAAGATTGTGAGAATGCCCCATCTACACATAAAGAAACAGAATTTTGTGCCCCGCATTCCTTAGTCTTATTAGCATGCCAAGTAGACGTAAAATTCAACTGTTTTCAACTTTCAGGTATACTAAAATATCAAAGGAAGACAAAAGTCTTCCTTTTAAATGCCATTTTGTTATTAACCACAAACGGTTGCAGAAGAAAGGGTGATAATTGTAGTTGCAGAAGGAGCACTTTTTTGCCTTAACTTAGCCTTATGATATCCAGTTGCTCCTTAAAAGCTCTGAATGCTGTTTTAATTTAATTTTCTTGATTTTTTTTTCAAGCAGTTTAAATCTTTAGAATGTATTATCTTTTGGTTCCGACATATTTTAAAGACAGATTTCTTAAACATCCTTGTATTATTTATTTATTTTATTTATTATTATGAAAAAAAAAGTTAGAATATGTTATCACATAGTGGCTGGTTAATTCTGTTTTGTAATTCAATGTCGTCATAGGATTAAAAAGTCAAATAAATTTTATTGTGTCATTAGGTAAATAATAAGATAAGCTCTGATAAGATGAGAGGAAATTTTTTTAACGATGAGATTTTTAGGGTTAAGTAATTTAAACTGCATTTAAAAAAATAAAAATATTCCAAATTTCTCAAAATTATTGTGAAATACACACCTTGCACTTATTAAAAGAAGTTTTGTATTTTCTTGGAGAGGAAACTCTTTTTTAAAAAATCATAATCCAGAAAACAATAGTAATATCTTTGTAATCATTAAATTGTCAAATGCAAGAGTTTAAAATTATTGTCTTTTATTTCAAAATGGTAGTGGTGAAACAATTAAAAGAAAATTAAAAATTCATCTAATAATAGTCTATGTTTTATCCATGGATATGCTTTCACGTCAAAGATACAGCTTAACAACAGCTTCATTTAAAGTAGGCATTTGTCTCAGACAGTATACAGTTTTTTTTTAATTTTGTTATTCATATTAGTTAGAAGGATGCAAAAAGAAAAAAAAATAAAGCAAGCCTCCCATACAACCAAAGACTGCCTCCGGACGTCCTATATGGTCCTGTATAGAGCCGGGCGGTCCGATACCCGTCAGATCCTGTACAGAGCATAATTTGGACGTTCGCAGGACGCCAGAATCCGGACGAACCATCCACGATCGTCCGGTGTTGTCCGGAGAACATCCGTGTCACCTGTACGCATGCGCAAGAAATTCTGACTTCAACTGCTCTGTCCGTTTGTTGTTGAAATGAAATATCTTTTAAACAACTGTGTTCTATCACTTATTTCTTTTAATAATGATTGAATTAATCCTAAGGGTAAGTAAACTTTCGAATCTTAACTTTTTAGAGTGAACTTTTGAATTTTGCACTAAAATATAAGGCTTTTGTCGTAATCTATACCATGAGACAGGCAAATTTTCATAGAAAACATATAAACAGTTATAAGCATTTTTCATATAAATACTCGAAATAATAATGTTGTATGATCGTAAAACAAACCTTTGTTCATTATATTTATACTGTGCTGGCAAGATCTAGACAACTATTAAAAATTAGGTTAATGAATATCTTAATTTATCTATAAATTCCCTAGCACAAGCTAACAAGAGTGATGGGCGCACCCTTTTCTCCGAACTTACTTGATCCAAAAGAAAATCTATCTTATAGGGGCCTCTAATTATAGAGAACCTGGTGATCGTAAAAGCCTAGTTAGTTAATAGATAACCTACGGTCATTTACCAAAAAGGTTATCTTGAATAAATAAGACAATGCGTTGTGAAATGTTTAGAAGATAACTAACCTATGGCCAATTGGTTTGAAGGGAAATATATAATAAAATCAAAACCACTAAATATAACTCCCCAATTTTCAGACAAACCAACCCTACAAGATAAATTTAATTATGGCTTTTACATATATGGTCTAATAATAATATTAAGCAGTCAGGTAATTTCTAAATACGTAAAATAAGTAATTAGCAAGACTTTTAACAAATAATAACAAAGAAGGGAATTAATAATAATACATCATTTATTTACACCACAGGCAAATTATATTAAGTTACAATTAAATAATTCATACTTTTACCATCCAAAATAATAACTCATGAAAAAAAAACACTAATTTGGATATTAATTGAAGTTGACAAGTTCTCCTGGGCACCCTATTCCCAATTCAAAACATTTGATATTAAAACGGTACACAATAGAAAAGAGAACATCCATAACATCGTACCTTTTTCCCCATTGGGGTCACAAGATCCTTTTAGAGTTGTAGACTTGACAGTATATATATATATATATCCAAAAGTTCTTTTTTTTTGTTTGTAGAACCACAACACACATATTCGTGTTCCGTAATTTTAGTTTTATTTACACTAAATTCCACCCAGGTCTGGGCCAAAAGCAAAAATGTTTAAATCATTTAAAAAAAAAAATTAACACTACTATATTGCTCGTCATAGACAGAGCAAGTAAACATGGGCAGATCAGCCAAAAGGGGCTTGAAAAAATAACCACCGCACTCTGGAACTCTTTTTGTACATCTGTATTTTTTTCGAGAAAAAGAAAATCTCTCTCTGTTAAAAATTTGCATGTGCGGCCCCGAGTGGTGGATGCGAATTAACATATTCAGCATAATTAAAATCTCCAACCACTCGCCGCTGCCTGGACCCGCCTTCGTGTCGGCCAGTGGTCAGTGGGTCCCCGGAATGCACAGGGCCTTCCGACCCTCCTACATCCGATATTTCAAACCCCACTTTCTCACGAGACCGCGGGCTCCCACACGAAGATCCTGCAGCTGTCCCATAAAACATGAGGTCATAAAAGTCCCTCTTTTGTACCAAAACTGTCCAATTCTTTACTTTACATCGTAATATCATACATACAGATAGTAACTGGCAATTAAGCTTTCCCCTTAGCAAAACACTTGCCTGGGAAAATACTTAATGCTCTTGGTACCCATCCTTAATAAAATAATAATAATGTACTAATAAATGCATACATAAAAACAATAATACTGTACATTGAAAAAAAAAACTTGAATTAAAAAATTAATCAATTAGATAAAATAATCACTTAGATAAAATAATCACTTAGATAAAAAAAACTTGAATTAAAAAATTAATCAATTAGATAAAATAATCACTTAGATAAATATATACATAGATGATATCGACAGTAAACTTATTCATATATATATATATATCTTTTTCCTTCAAAAAAATAGTTCAAAATATCCAAAATGTTGAAATCATGCCAACATTACTTCCCCCCCAACACAAAGCACTTGAAAGTCCATGTACAGGAACTATAACATCTTTCAAGTGGACCGATGTCCTTATCAAACACCGAAAGCCTCTCCAACGGCTGGACGTTGCAGATCTGTAAGGCACTGGGGCTTCTCCTCTATGCTCCCTGATTCACCTCTTCCGTAGTGTTCAAAACTCTGTGAAGTCCGTGCAGAGATATGAATGTTCATTATCAAATACACGCTGATGTTATCTGTATAGTTCATTAAAATATGCCTGTACCCTAAATTGTACATTGTACATAAGATGAATATTCCTTCTTATTCTGTCCACGGTTTTATGCAGATTTGTATACGGTCCCTAAAGCAGTGTTCCCCATAACCATCACAGCCGCATACTGCATGAGTTCTGTCTCTCTGTGATGAAGGTACAGTCCCTGAATGTTCCCAAAAATTGTATATATGTGTACCAATTTAGAAGAGAAAACAAAAAGTTAATCATAAAAGATAAAATCCCAAAATTAGGAACCTAATTAATTATGCCAAAGAGTTTAAATACTGATCCACAAAGTTTAGCACACTTTTTTACACAAAGCAAGTATTCAGTTCATGACTACATAAGTACAACATTTAAAATATCCATATTAAGAAAGGTTTATAACACACAATGAAACATACTTACCAACATAACTTTTTACACCGAATAATCATTTAACTACCAAACAAGCAAATATATCAATACATATTCTTACATTTTTCAAATACTTTTTTTACAATTATTTCACTACCTTTATAGTTTACAACACACATATATTTTTAAAACTATGCAACCACAATATCTAAAATTGATTCTCATATAGTAAATTCGATACTTTCATTCAGTAAATTACGTGATTCTCTAAACGTACCCTCTAATTAAAAGTTAACCAAATAACTATTAATATTCTCTCAAATATAAGAAACTCAGTCTCAAACTTAAAAAAAACAAAACAAAAACAGCACTTCCACCCAGAGAAGGAGATAGAGATAGTAGAAATTTAAAAACAAAAGAAAGCAGAAAAGAAAAAAAAACAGTATTTCATATTATTTTGTGACTGAATCCTTTATCTGAAATTACAAATTATGAGTGTAAGTATTATCATGTTACTTTATTTTAAATAAATTACTTAAACACTCTTCTTCTATTTATTCTTTTCTTTCATCTAAATAAGTGGATTGTTTCCACTCATTCACCGCTTCACTACTCCCTTTTCCTCAATAGGTACTTTAACCACCCTAGCAAACAGTGCAATACAAGCTATCGTAAAATTACAATTTCTAATAGCGTCAACAAAAGAGGAGAAAGAAGAAAAAAAAAATATCCACTTTTCCAGCTACCCGTTACCTGTCATCGATAACACTTAAAATCGCCCATTATAATGTATCGAAACAGGCTGGAAAGTGATAATTCCAGAGCGGCCGAAGGTCACTCCTTAATGCCAAGCCAAGTCTAGTACAAGCTGGAGTGGCCCTTAAGAGAGAGGCGTGGATATTCCGTTTGCAAAGTAAGTAACAATTACTTCTATTAATCCCTGTAATACATGTATTATCTTTACATTACTTCTCCGTACTCCTTAATCTGCACCCTATACACCGCCTACGCAACAAAAACAATTTCTTTTCGTACTATTTACTATAATAATTAACTATAATACAAGTGTTTGTAATGCAAATACGGAAACCTAGTAGCCATTTTGCTGCATCAATGACATTCCACGAAACCAGTTTCACTTCCTCCCGTACGGAACTGTAGCCTGTTTTCTTACAAACAGCATCTGATATCCTTATTTGATTACTGTCTCCCCTATAAATGTTAGTTCCATTTAGACCTATGAAAAGTGCTAAGAAAAACTCGATATACTTTCTTAAAATATAACATCCAAAAATGTTATTCCTGTTCATTGGAATCCCTCACTTTTACTGACACCTGTATAAGACGAAACTTAATTCGTAACTAATAAAGTTGAACCGCGCCTTCGAATTTACAGTATATTGCAGAATAAACGGGTTCTGTGTACTTTATATTAAAATATCCTAAACAATTAATTTTGTATTCACCCCGAGAGAAAAAAAAAGAAAACAAGGAAAAAAAAATTATCAATAATAACTCTACAAAATACTCTTATCTAAAATATATAAATATCGTTTTCAACTGATACTCTTAAAATTGAATTAAAACCACGAATGTTTTTTCTTTCTTTCTTTCTTTCTTTTTTTTTTTTTTTTTTGTTGTTGTATGTGGAAACCCTTATTTTTTTAAATACAATACCCTAATACCTGCACCCAATCTATATTTTTACAGGGGAACCCTGAAGAAAGACATGATCCTCTTCCACACAATGCCGGCCGGCTAAAAATAAATCTCCGCCTGCAGAGAATATCAATGCCTGGAAGCTGATCAGCCCTCTTTCCGCTCTCCACACAAAAATGTAAGTAAAAATTAATTTAAATAATGATTTAATTATTATTCCACAAGAGAAAACAAAAATTATAAATAGAATTTTTTTTTTTTTTTTAAACCTACAGTGTTCAATAATACATTTTCTTTTCATTTTAACCTAGCTCTCCCAGTTCTGATACCCCTGGTAAACCCTTTTATGTACTCTATATTTTCTCTTACGTGTAGATTTTTTATGTTACTTAAAAAAACAAAACAAAAAAAAAGCTGTATTACCTCGTAACTAAAATATATATATATACCAAAAGAGTCCGTAGAGAGAGAAAAAGAAAATAATAATAATTAATTTTGTTTTTCTTTTTGCGTATTTACTTGTATTATGAAATTTATTTTGTTATATTTATTTAATTAATTTGTATTATTTCAAATTTAATACATACTAAAAAATAAAAAAAAGATATACCAATAGATAAAAATTCTTATTAATTTAATTGCAACCTACATTCGTTAATGAATTTTTTACCATCCAGTATGCACCACAATTGACGGGATTAAATTGTTTAAATCTGATAATAGTCCTTCCTTTTTAAAAATGTAAATTTTGACTAACGAAAAGAGGGGGAAAAAATTATCCTCTACTTTAATTTATTTTATCTTAATTTGTTAAAGATATTTTCTAACCCAATACCGTTTAAATGTCCTATATATCTATACGTAATGTCTTTTTATGTACTATGCTAATACTATGCGGGTTATTTCAGTGAACAAGAAGAAGAAAAAAAATTGTTGCTCCTGGTTAAAAAATTAAATCTGGCGCTCGCAATGTGGCGAACCTTCCTGACTGAATCCAGGATTTCTACAGAGAGCGAAAACCGGTAAGATAAAATTACCATTTCTGCATGCCTGTCTTTGAATACATTTTGCATGTTTCTCTGAAATGCACGTAGATGGCGCTAGGCGACTGTTTATTTACATTTGACCCTTTAAATTTTCGTGACCTGTAGTAAACATTGCCCTTGGGGTGTAACTGCTACCTTCTACACACCATAACTAGCATTTATTAATAAAAATACTTACTTAGGACAATATGAATTGTTTTTCTATTTATACTAGTAGAATATATATATATATATATACATAAGGTATAAATAGTATTAATCTTAATTATTTATTCATTATTTTTTTTTTTTTTTTCGCACACTTAAATCTTAAATTATTTCTTTTCGGTGTCAAGCAATCTGTATTCCGAAAAGATGAAATGCAAAACTGACACCAGAATTTAAAATCAAATTTAGAAGAAAAAAAAAGTCTTCATTATTTTCTTATTCATAAAAGGGGGGAAAAATCCAATTGAATTTTCTTGATGCCAGTATGTTTAAAACTATGTGTCCGCTAAAGAGGCCACAACATTTAAACTTCCAACCGCATGCCTGCTGGTCAATTTATTTTTATTTATTTAATTTCTTACTGCACGTACTCTGCATGACAATTTTTTATCTGTTTATTTATCTGATTTTAAACCGCATGCCTCTGCATGACAATTATATATATATATATGAAATGTGATAAAATGCTTTCAGGCAAGGTGAAGCAGATGTTTGTCCCTAATTTACTATTTTTTTTTTTTTTTTTTTTTTTTTTTTTGCACAATACTATCTGTTTTGTATTTAAATACAATATGAATTTGAATCTTATATATTGATGTGTGTGTATAGGGAGCCCTTTTCCAAACCTACTGATTTTCTTTTTTTTTTGTTTCTACTGCTTATCAGTTTATTTGATTAAGATTTTATTTCTATAAATATAATGTATCCATTTCATGCGAATCGTTTGTAAAATAACTGGAACCGTAAATACCCTTGTTATATATTTACTTTTCTTGGGAAGAAAAAAAAGTACATCCCCAAAAGAAGTTGCCAAAACAAAAAAAAAATGTATATACATATTTATCTTTGGCTCTGCCCAGTTTTATATTAATAATTATTTATAAAATATACCCTACTCTGCTGTTAATCCATCTTCCACAGTTATACTAATATCCTTATTAATTTAGGTGTTGTTTAAATACCACCACCCCCCTTTAAAAAGTGCAAATCCCTTTTAATTATGCATCCCCAAAAATTTATCCTGCAACATTTTTTATCTATGTGTGCAGTTCCCATAGAAATTTTGAAAATCCCCTTTTCCAAAATTCCGCTGTCATGAACCAAAAAGTAAAAATATTGAGTAGTTATTCACTCCCCCTTCATCCTCCCCTTTTTCTTAACCCGAATTCCTTCTCTCGTTTCTGTAAAGAGAGATCGTGAACTAATGCTCCAAAAAGAGGATGGGGAGTTCTCCAAGAGAGAAAAACAATCCCTTCTCTCAATGCCTTTCCTGCCCTGCGCGCGCACTTATTGCGTGGTAAACAGAAACTAACTGACAGCGAGTTATTACCTATTACATTCCTTACTTACTTATCCGTACGGAGTGACCCTATGCACATACTTTTGCTTATGTTATATAAATTGTATTTATTACTTTATTTGTGTAAGAGAGAGGGAAAAAAAAAGAGTTGTTTTATGTATTCCCTTTGTGTTTTAACTTGAATTCCGAATATATATATATATGTGTGTATATAAAAATAATTATTTATTCTTGTTAAAATGTTGTAGAGTTCCCTATTTATTATCTTGTAGACACCCCCCCCCCATTTATATTAAAAAAATATCCTTTTTTTTTTTTAATTAGAGTCCACCGGATTTTATTAGGACCTAAAACAGTGGTGTGTAGCCCGCAAAAGGTTAACTTAGAGGCGTACCACATGCTTTTTACATGTATCCATTTGTCTAATGACTAGTAGTTACAAAACCAGTGTTCAGAGCCCTACTTTAAAATCCACCACAACCAAAAAAAATATTTTTTTTTTTTTCGTATGGCCAATTTGGGAAAAAAAAACATTTTAGTCATGTATATCCATTTACCAACCATATAACTTACCCCCCCCCCCAACAATAGTAATTATACCCCAATAATACAGTAACTTTTCCAATTTTTATTATTATTTTTTTTTTTTTTTAATTATTCATTGATAATACCATTATTCCAAGTATTGTAAATATTATAAAAGTGAAATATTAAATTTTTATATTTTACAGTAATATATCAAAAATTAGTCAAAAATCATAGATCTACTATGTTTATAATTTTTTTTCACTTTATTTATGGATTTATACCATTTTCCTCATTAAACTATTTCTACTAGAAATTTGCTTAACTAAATAATAATAAAAAATAATAAAATGAAGTATGTTCTTTGCTTGAACCTTTTACCTAAAACTATCTAGCCACTATTTTAACCACTTGGTTAAAGGTGCAACTAACTAAAATATATTCCGCAGGAATCGTAATTACAAAAAGTTTAAAATACTAACTAAAATTCCAGAGAACATCAAAAATCATCGCTATTTACAACCTAGTATGCCTAAGCAAAACAATGTATATTATAAGTTCTCCCTCTTCCTTTTTTTTTTCTTCACTTAGTGATAAATCCGCTCTATGTGTATTATTAATAGACTGGAACCTAGTAATTACCATTCTCCCAAAACGTACTCCCAGACTGTTACAGTGTACCAGAGTGAGAGAGAAAGAGGGGAAAAAAAAAACACACCATCCTATGCTTGTGAGCATTTGTCTACTATTTATATATATGTATTTTGCTACATATTCTACCTATTTTACTATTCTACATGCTTTAATATAGTATAAATAACCGAAATATGCAAAGCAAAGACACTTTTCTTATATCAATATATGCCCTTAGATATAAAAATTAATATTTGAATAAGAACCTTTAAGTGATATGTTTATCACCCTCGCAACTGTTAAACTATCTAGATTCATATACTATATATATTAAAACTTACACACTAGTAGATACATAAAAGCCGTTAAACTACCTGTTTATCTCCATCGCCTATATTAAACTACATTAATTGCCATGTTATATATACTAAAACTTACACGCTAGTAGATACATAAAAACAATTCAATAACAAGTTTATAACCCTAAACCTCAAAAATATAAAGCACCTCTTAGGCCATGTGAATCACTACACTACATATACTAACTTAAACACTAGTAGATACAGAAGCACAATTCGGTGGCCTGTTTATCACCCTAAAGAACAAAAAATAGAAACCTATTTCGAATTATCTGACTAAATATCCTATATACATTAAACTTAAACACTAGTAGATACAAAAGAACAATTCGGTGACATATTTATCATCATAAACAGAAAAATAACAAGTAAACTTTGAATTATGTTACTAAACACACTATATACACTAAACATACATACTAGTAGATACACCAGAACAATTCAGCTCCCGCCCGTCTTTTTTTTTTTTGTAATACTTTAGTTAGATCAACCTCTACTTCTAAAAAAACATAAAAATGAAGAAAATTTAAAATATTTTTACACTTCTTCCGTACTTTCTTCATCGTTGTCGTTCGTTTGAGGTAATTTAATTTTAGCACTTGGCTTCCACATGTGAGTAATATGGCGTTGAATCTTTTTTTATTAGGTTCGAGTATATGTTTCAAAATATAATTATTGCGTCTTGCCACCTTTACAACTTCATAAGGACCGTCGAACTTAGGATGTAACGCCAATGGGCGTCCAACATTTTTTAAGTATACTTGATCCCCAATTTCCAATTTCACAACTTTTTCAAAATCTTTGCCCACATATTCTTTCGCCATTCGTTCTTGGTTTGCGAGTGCAGTTTTATAAACTTCTTTCATATGTGCAATGCGTTTTTGAACAAACTGTTGTGTACATAACATATCCGGCTCCTCTAGAGCTGTAAAATGGTTGGCCGTTTCTCTAGCGAAAAACAGCTTATCAGGTCGGTATCCTAAAGCTCTGTGCATCGAAGTATTATGCGACAGAATAAAGAACGGCAACCTTATATCCCATTCCGTTGTTGTTCTTGCCATTGCACTAATCGAAGACTAACTCTTTGTGAGTCACTTCAAGAATTCCATTCGAGGAAGGTTTATAAGTAGAGCAAAAGTGGAGGTTCACCCCCATTGCTGTCATAAATTCTTTAAAAAGGGTTCCCCGAAAATATTTCGCGTTATCCACAATTAATTCTCGAAAGAGACCAAATGTACTAATGTAATTTGTGAGTGCATTTAGTATCGTTTGTGTCTCTACATTACGCAATGGTATTGCCTGTAAAAATCTTGACGCAACGTCAATGATCGTCAAGATAAAACAGTTTTTTTTAAGGTCTGTGGTAGTTTGCCCACAATATCCGTATGCACCACTGAGCCTATTATATGATCTTTCTCCACTTTCTGTAAGGGAACCTTAATCATTTTATGCTGCTTATTTTTGTTACAAGGTATGCAAGCTGCACAATAATTTTTTACATCCCTATACATCCCAAACCAGTAAAATCTTGTTTTCACTAATTCATATGTTTTGGGAAAACCAAAATGTGCCTTATGAGCTTCTTGAATTATTTCAAATATTAATTTATTAGGAGCTATCAGCAGTGGTTTATCTTTATACCGTTGCTTCAATATTAGTACTTTGTTGTCCTTTAACTCAAATTTCTTAGTCTGGCGATTTGGTTTACCATTTTCAATTTTCTGAATAATTAATTTAAGTTTTGGATCATCATTTTGAGCCTCTCTTATCTTTTCTTCAGAAAGATTAGAATTAACTTTAAATAAATCATTTTGTAGTTCATTTAAAGCCGTTATATTATTTATATTTCTTGAGACGAAATCTGCCGGGTTCTCTTCGCCAGGAATAAATCCTATCTCAAAATCAAAATTCCCTAACCTCATTATCCACCTTGCTATGATATCGCTCTGTTTTTCTAACTTAAGATGATCAGTCAAAGCTTTAGAATCAGTGAGTATTGTAAATTTTTTTCCCAAAAGAAAATTTTCAAAATAAACACAAGCATCATGAATCGCTAGTAATTCTTACTTTATACTAGGATATTTTTTCTCAGAATCCTTTAATTTTCGTCCGTAAAATTCAATCGGTACATAATCCTCTCCCTGTTTCTGTGCTAAGATTGCAGAAAGTGCTGTCTTAGATGCGTCCGTAATTAAAAAAAATTCCTTGTTGAAATTTGGCGCTTTTAAAGTTGGATTATGTAAAATAGCTTCTTGAATGGCCAAAAATGCTTTTTCCGCCTCTTCGTTCCAATTAAATTTTACTTTTTCTTTGGTCATTTGAACTAATGGATCTACAATTTCCGAATATTTATGTATTAACGATCTAAAGTAATTGGCCATTCCTAAAAGAGATTTGACACCCTTTTTGTTTTTAGGTCTTGCCAAATTTTGAATTTTTTCAATATTCTTTTTCGAAGGAGAATAACCGTTTTCATGAACCCTAAAACCTAAGAATTCAATTTCATGTTTGCATATTTGCATCTTTCGTGGCTCTATTGTTAAATTGTTGTCAATCAATTTTTTTAAGACCTCTGCAATTAGAGTTAGCATTCTTTCCACCGAATTCGTCGCAATAAGGACATCATCTATAAAATATGTGACTTCCTCTTTATTGAAGTCGCCTAAAACTAAGTCCATTAATTCTGCGAAAGTAGTTGGACTGACCTTCAAGCCAAAATTCATTCTCACTGGCTGAAACTTGCCAAATTCCGTTATAAATGCTAACTTTTCCCTGTCTTGTGGTTGTAAATTTATTTGGAAAAATGCGCTGTGGAGGTCCAGGACTGTATAATATTTTTTTCCGCTAATTTTCTGCAACAATTCACGAATATCAGGTATCGGATAAGCATATCCTTCTAATATTGCATTTAGTAATCTATAATCACAAGCTAAACGATATTTTAACTCCTGGTTCTCCGCAGTCTTCTTTTTTACAAATAATACCGGAAACGCGTACGAAGATTTGCTTTTCTCAATAATATTTGCCTCCAACAACTTTCTTATCTCTGCTTGTGCATATTCTCGCACTGTATGAGGAATCTTATAAGGTTTAGACTGTATAGCATGATTGTGCGCCAATTTGATTTGGGGGGTGACTAAGGATGTCTGACCTAACGATTTGTAAGATTTCGAAAATGCATGTAAATGTTGCATCAAAAGGTTCTCCATCTTTTCCTGTAGTTCTTTGGGAAGATGCGCAAGATCAAAATCTTCCGGTGAAATTTCTGTTTCCCTCAATTTACGAACTTCCTCAATACTTAAAGTATTAATCTCATGTACCTTACCGTCTATAATATTTTCAGGCACTTCATCCGTTCCAAAATCAATGTCTAAAATTAAATTCCCAAATTTTGTACCCTTCTGTAGAATAATATTCTTATCCGAAATATTCTTAATTATTACATTAATAATTCTGTTCTGAGATATTTCGTGTACCGAGTTATAACATTTAATGCCCAAATTATGAATATCTGGCTCAAAAAGTACCATACTGTTTTCTTCTATAAAATCAGGACATAGTAAAGTAGCGATTTTTTCTTGCCCTGCAGCAATATAAATTTTGTGCACTGATTTTACCCATATTTTGTTTCTCTTACTCTCCTTTTTAGTAACTACATTTTCTACTTCTTCAGTAATTATAATATTTATGTCCTGCACTGGTAATTTGTTATCATTATGATTGAGTGGAATTTTTGCATTTTTAAATTTCAACATTTTTTTTTCTATGTCAATCACCATTTGATTTGTTTTTAAATAATCATATCCCAACAACATATTATAAGATGCCTTAAAATTATTTTCTGTTACATAAAATGTGCCAGAAGTAAATGCATTCTGTAATTTAAATGACAATTGTATACAATGTGTAAATGGAATTGATGTACCGCTAAAAGATTGTATTCTAATCCTATGGCCCAAATATTTAAATTTTACATTATTTTCTTTTATTTTTTCAAATAAACTGGCTGAAATTAAAGACACTGCTCCGCCCGTATCTAAAAGAGCTGAAACTTTTATTCCTTTAATATCAAAATTAATAATTGGTACATTTTCCATTTCTTTATCACTAACACTCGCTATAACCTTCGTATTTTGGGATCTGAGGACAGATTCCTGCTCCTCATTCTTAGTATCCCCAGATCCCCTTATATGTTTCCCGAACGTTGTTTATTTCCCGTTATCTTACGTCCCTCTGTTTTATTTGATGTACTATTATCCCGATTCGCATTATTCACATTCCTATAATTTTCCTGGGGATTTATTTGACCTTGATTTTGTGGGTGATACCCCTGCCCATTCGGAAAATTCTGCCCATAGTTATAATTAGGATGAATATTTCCCACACCATAATTACCATAACCTGAAGGCTGTCCCTGTGGGACATAATTATACTGATAATTTTGACCCATTGGCAATGAAGGAGGAAGAGGGGGTGGAGGAAAATTCCAATTACCTACACTTCCGTACCCCTGAAAATTCCGAGACTCATTATTAGAGCTTGTAAATCCCTGCATATTTTGTCCATGTGTTGGAAAATTCTGTTGATAATCATTATTCCGATACTCTCTTTTATTATTTACATTATAACGACATTCTTCCGTATCATGATTTCTTAAATTACATATATTACAATACCTCGTATTATTTCGTGAATTATTTTGCCATTTTTCTGTTGGCTTACATTTTAATTTTTCCAATTCAGCTCTCAACTGATTTAATTCCTTTTCTTGTTTTTCATTTTTTCTTAATAATGATTCGCAAAATTCAGTTGTTGTACTTGTACCTATCGCATTTAATTCCTCAAACTTAACCGACAAAAACGCCTCTTCCACTGTTAGGGCAATTTCGGTTGCTTCCTTATACTGATCAATCGCTCTCTTTCTTATTTCCAAAGCAATATCTGGTTTGATAGATTCTAAGAATCGGTGTAATTTCATCAAATCAAATAATTTCCGCGCATCTGCCTTGTTAGAAAGACCCGAAATGTCAAAAAATTTCGCAGCTACCAGATTAAATCTCACAATATAATCCGACATACTCTCCGCTGGTTTTTGTTGAATCTTTGAAAAATCATTATGTGATTCACCGAATGTTTTTTTTGTGTCAAAGGTTTGGATCGCTTTTTCTTTAAATTTCGCATAATCGGTTTCCGAATTTAGTTCTACATCCGTTTGCAACCTTTCACGTGCCGTTCCGACAAATTTTGAGCGTAAAATTATTAATTTCACTTCATTAGAAAAGTTCGTCTGGACGGCAGCTCTATCGAACTCCTGAATAAAATAATGTATATTACATTCTTTCTTCCTATCATATGGTGCAATCACATTTAATAAATTATCCGTATTCGCCTTTTCGGTATCCGTTTTAGACATATTTACTTTATTCGTTGAATTTTTTAACTTACTCTGTGCAAGACGGGTACGCGCTTCAATAATGAAATTATTAAATTCCGAACTGGTACGCTTTTTAATTTTAGACTTATTTCCCATGCGCTAACATTATTTTAAATAAATTGGGTGTAAAATTTCCAATTGCAAAAATTATTAATAATATGAAATACCATGAAAAATCAAATATAAAATGTAAAGAAATATAAACACACCATTCAAAGAAAAACCCTTAGGAATAAGAGAACTAATCACAGTACATATAACGCATACTCCAAAAAAAAATAAATAAATTCTTCCGAAAAATAGAGGAAAAGAAAAATTAATGTAATGTATATAAATCTTTCTTCAAGTGCACCATCTCAGCCACACATAACTGTATATATATATATATTTTTTTTTTTTTTTTTTTTACATCTATGTATTTCTACCTTTTCTATCAGTTGCACTGATAAATTATAGAAAAATTTTATTATTTTCTTTTTATTTATTTATTTTTTCTTATTTATTTTTTCTTTTATCATAATAATACCCCTCTATTATTATTTCTTAATGCACATGTATAATATACAATTACTCATTATAATTCAACTCGATATATTTAACAAACTCCTAAACCTGAGAAAAACATATATAAAAAGTAAATATATAATTTTCAATAATATATTTTCTCATATTATCATTTGTCATGACTGAACCTTGTTATAAAAGTTGTGCCAATCTTTGTTTTGTCCACAGGAGAACTTTGTCATTCGAACAAAACAAAAAAAAAATTTAATATGTAGGATGAAAAAATTGAAATTATCTGCATAATAATTTAGACCTAAATATCCTTAGAATTTTAATACCTAAAGTATACAAAAAATTATTAATGTAATTAATTTGACCCAAAATGTAATTATAATTAAGATAAAACAATAATAACCTCACGTTCCCAAAGGAAGAGATCACGGTACCACCTAAGTATCGGGGAAGCCCATGCTGGCAAGATCTAGACAACTATTAAAAATTAGGTTAATGAATATCTTAATTTATCTATAAATTCCCTAGCACAAGCTAACAAGAGTGATGGGCGCACCCTTTTCTCCGAACTTACTTGATCCAAAAGAAAATCTATCTTATAGGGGCCTCTAATTATAGAGAACCTGGTGATCGTAAAAGCCTAGTTAGTTAATAGATAACCTACGGTCATTTACCAAAAAGGTTATCTTGAATAAATAAGACAATGCGTTGTGAAATGTTTAGAAGATAACTAACCTATGGCCAATTGGTTTGAAGGGAAATATATAATAAAATCAAAACCACTAAATATAACTCCCCAATTTTCAGACAAACCAACCCTACAAGATAAATTTAATTATGGCTTTTACATATATGGTCTAATAATAATATTAAGCAGTCAGGTAATTTCTAAATACGTAAAATAAGTAATTAGCAAGACTTTTAACAAATAATAACAAAGAAGGGAATTAATAATAATACATCATTTATTTACACCACAGGCAAATTATATTAAGTTACAATTAAATAATTCATACTTTTACCATCCAAAATAATAACTCATGAAAAAAAAACACTAATTTGGATATTAATTGAAGTTGACAAGTTCTCCTGGGCACCCTATTCCCAATTCAAAACATTTGATATTAAAACGGTACACAATAGAAAAGAGAACATCCATAACATCGTACCTTTTTCCCCATTGGGGTCACAAGATCCTTTTAGAGTTGTAGACTTGACAGTATATATATATATATATCCAAAAGTTCTTTTTTTTTGTTTGTAGAACCACAACACACATATTCGTGTTCCGTAATTTTAGTTTTATTTACACTAAATTCCACCCAGGTCTGGGCCAAAAGCAAAAATGTTTAAAGCATTTAAAAAAAAAAAAAATTAACACTACTATATTGCTCGTCATAGACAGAGCAAGTAAACATGGGCAGATCAGCCAAAAGGGGCTTGAAAAAATAACCACCGCACTCTGGAACTCTTTTTGTACATCTGTATTTTTTTCGAGAAAAAGAAAATCTCTCTCTGTTAAAAATTTGCATGTGCGGCCCCGAGTGGTGGATGCGAATTAACATATTCAGCATAATTAAAATCTCCAACCACTCGCCGCTGCCTGGACCCGCCTTCGTGTCGGCCAGTGGTCAGTGGGTCCCCGGAATGCACAGGGCCTTCCGACCCTCCTACATCCGATATTTCAAACCCCACTTTCTCACGAAACCGCGGGCTCCCACACGAAGATCCTGCAGCTGTCCCATAAAACATGAGGTCATAAAAGTCCCTCTTTTGTACCAAAACTGTCCAATTCTTTACTTTACATCGTAATATCATACATACAGATAGTAACTGGCAATTAAGCTTTCCCCTTAGCAAAACACTTGCCTGGGAAAATACTTAATGCTCTTGGTACCCATCCTTAATAAAATAATAATAATGTACTAATAAATGCATACATAAAAACAATAATACTGTACATTGAAAAAAAAAACTTGAATTAAAAAATTAATCAATTAGATAAAATAATCACTTAGATAAAATAATCACTTAGATAAAAAAAACTTGAATTAAAAAATTAATCAATTAGATAAAATAATCACTTAGATAAATATATACATAGATGATATCGACAGTAAACTTATTCATATATATATATATATCTTTTTCCTTCAAAAAAATAGTTCTAAATATCCAAAATGTTGAAATCATGCCAACATACTGAAATAGTATTATTTTTAAAGATAGATATTTCCTGAGTCACCAAAACATTGTTTATGACCCATTGTTTGGATGTTGTGTTAGATATAAAAATGCATTAAACATTCATTTTGTTGATGACGAACAAGTAAAAATATTCATAAAGCTTTAAATTCAACTTTTAAATCTATTTAACTATTAAATTTATTTATCTTTAAAAAATCTAATAAAAATACTCGTAAAGTATATTTTTATTTCAAGAATAACCTGCTTATAAAATTAATTTTGTATAAGATACGGATTTTTAAATTCTCTAACTAAGCCTACATGTGGCCCAATAGCAAAGATCCAGTTGGGGCCACTCTGTGACACTTTAGCAGCTTCAATTTGCCTTCATTTATACATATATACTGTATTAAAAAAGTATGTATATACTAGCTGGTTTTTAGCTTGCTTTTTTTTTTGGATGGGGGGAGGGGGTTCAGTGAGACATACAGAACCCCTGAAAAAAAGATAAAGTACGCTGTTTTAATTCCTCATTTAAAAAAAATGTGTTTTTATGTTACATTTCTGTATTGTTTGTTGTTTTGATGTGTTTAAAATCTGTCTTGCATTTTCAAAGAAAAGATTTTTAGAATAGCTTATTTCATCTGTCTGTTTTTCATTATAAATAACATTTTAGCCTTGTCTGTGTTCCCTCTAAGTCATTATTTAAAGACGCAGCACCTGTCTTTTTAAAATCGGCAAAATACACCCTGCCTTCTTTTTTTAATATAGTGAAATCACCCTTATTTTTGCAAAAATATCTCATAAAACTCTTCAACAAATTGCAGTATTTCAAAATCCGTGTGCCCTAGAGCTTGCAAAAATTATAGAACTTCCTTATTTCTTTAGGAAAACAGGTTATTCAATCATTGTAATCCAATTGTGTTTTTTAAATTTTTAATCCATAAAATCATTTAATGTTTCTTTGTTTACCATTACATAAAAATCGCTTTTTTTTTTTTTTTTTTTTTTTTTTTTTTTTTTTTTTTTTTAAGCAATCACTGCTAAACATGGTAATGAAATTTCTCTCGAAAAAATAGTTCAAAATATAAGAAACACTCTGTATCTCAAGTTGAAACATCATGTAGGTGCAAATATTTGCACCTGTTTAATAATAAATGTTTTTGAATCGTGTAATCACATTGTTTTATTTATTTTATTTAAAGTATTCTTCCCTGTATTTATTTTCCGTCTACAGTAAACACTAGGCCTGGTGGCAAAATTTTTTCAAATTCTTGCTCCATCCCATATATTTTGTTAGTTCTGCAAGCCCAGTAGCAGAAACAATGCAGCACGGCGGCGGGCACTGTAGATTATATTAAACCTTGCAGATTAATCCACCAAGTTAAAAAGAAATGCTGGGGTTAAAAAATAGCTGAAATTTGCTTTAAGTCGCTAGATTTATAGTATCCTTATATTATATTTTCTTTCTAAATGGAAATTTTGCTTACTTTAAGTGTTTTTGTCATTTCTTATGATAGTAGGCTTATTGAGTCGCAGAAAAATTTTAGTTTGCTGCAGACTGATGCAGAAAATTCTGCTTCTGGGTCAGCAAGTGTACATGGTCTTAAAATTTAAAAGTAAATAATACCATTTTTCAGACATAACATTTTTATTTTGTAATTTTTATTGGTACTTTTGTAATAATTTTAACTGGATGTCTAAACTCATTATTAATTTCAGTACTTCTCCGTTATCCCATCAATCACTTTTCTTAAAAAAAAATTATTGCCAAAAAATTTCAACAACTAATAAATAAAAAATAAGAATGTTACCATTGAAATTGAAAAAAAAAAAAAAATCAGAAAAGCTCTGTTTACTAATTTGCTAACTATCAATTTTAAACGATATATTTTATAGTATACTGTTATTGAAAACCGAAATAAAAATCTTGGATATTTAATACATTATTTTTCATAACTATCCCTCTCGTCTGATGAATGTTTTGATATCAATTGAAACAAATCTATTATATGAAACTGTGCATCATAAAATTTGTTCAATAGTTTTTCCTCTTTTAATATCATTTTGTTGCTGTTTAAGAACATAATTGTTATTTTAATCAACAAAATATCTATTAAATCAGTAAAACATCATTAAAAACAGATATAAACACATTTGATATCAAGTATATGTGCCGCTACGATCATGTAATTTTGGCATTCAATTTTATAGTTTGATGGTAGCTTTTTTGGTACTCCTCCATTATCTTGTCGACTGCTTTCAATAAAAATAACTTTGGCCAAAATAGTAAAGGTCAAAATTAGCACCAGCCACCGGCCACAGGGCCAGTAAAGAGAAAAAGTGGCTAATTGAAAAATTGTGTTTCAGCGGCCACGTTTTACAAGGAGAGAATAAAATTTTCTTGTATTCATCAAGGATTGTACTTTTTTTTTGTTCCAATATATTTATATTAACATATTTATTTGGGCTATTCTCTTTTAGATGAATACTTATAGAAATTTTACTGTTTAGTATTTTTAAATAAAAAAGTGGCCACTTAAAAAACTAGTTCTACCGGCCAGTGGCCACTAATGAAATTTTCCAGTTTTGACCTATACAAAATAGGATTAAATGCCAAAGATATATGATTGTAGCGTTACATTCACTTGATGTCAGATGTTATTTTAATCCATAATATTATATATGATGTGTTTATGTCATCTTATATGTGATATCTTATATGTGTTTGTCATCAGGGAATTTTTAATTTGACCTTTTTCTGTATGTTTAATGGTGTTTTATTGGTTTACTAATTATTTCATTAATTAACATAAGAGTAAAGCTTTTAAATGGTGGCACTATGATATTAAATGAGAAAGAGCTTGAAAAATTTGTGATTCATAGTTACCTACAATAGATCCATTTCAACTGACCATTACAAACATTCACCAGCCGATAGAGATAATTAAGAAAATAATGTAAACAAATAAATATCCAAGATTTCTTTTTCTGTTTTAAGATATTGTTAATTTATTGTTTAACATTATTGATAGCTGAAACTTTAGTGAGTGAGTCTTTTCCAAATTTTTTGTTATTGTTTTATTTTGTTTTTTTTTGTGCAGGGGAGGGGGGGGGGGGTGTCCTATGGCTTCATTCTTCCATTTGTTTACTGTGTATTACAAATTTTAAAAGTGGAGTTTGTTACGATAGAATAGTTTTTTTTAAATTTTAATGAAAAGGGTCAAATATCCAAGATTCCTTTTTCTGTTTTCATTAATTTTATTGTTTAAAATTACTGATAGCTGACACTTTAAAAAGTGTGGCTTTTCCAATGCGCCAATTATTTCAACCCTGATCGTGAAAGGGATTTTTATTGAAAATAACCATGCGATATTTCTAAGATATTTGTAATTTTATGCCAGAAGTTTAATATGAGTTTTATTTTATTACTTTATTGAATAACAGTTATTTGTTCACTTATTTTAAGTATATATTTGTGATTTAATAAAATAGTTTGAAAAAGTCTGTAATTTTCAAATGTTATATTTTTTAAATGCTCACTGTACTATCAATTTTTTCTTTAATTTTTCAAATGTTTCAATTCACATGATTTTCATTTTGTGCCAACTATTATGCTTGGCGACAGTGGTGTCTGTGTAACAGAAAAGTACCTCCATTTGTTTATTAGGCATTACATACAGTTTGTTAAGATACAATAGTTTTTATTATTATTATTATTTTTTTTTTAATGAAAAGTTGTCAACGGGTAGAGCTTTTTATTTATTTATTTTTTTAAACCTCGCACAATATTATTATTATTTTACGACTTTATTTATAAAATTATATACACAGACATGAAAATTAATGGTTCAAATTTTAATGTAATAGGTATCACTAAAGTCAAGAATTTCTTTTAAGCAAACAATAATGTTGATTATTTTCTCACAGCTTGTTAGTTTCTCTCCTGCATAATGCAAAAGATGGGATAATTAATCTGTTAGTCACAATGCTTGTTTGTAACGAGCAAAGTCATATAATTTTATTTTACTTAAACTTCCAGAAGTTTTTCTAAATACTATATTAAGTAATCAAAATAAATATTCCTATATTTAATATATTCCTGCTTAGATTTCCTTACTGTTGCTAGTTTATTTTACAATTTGATTCAAATTAAATTTGAAACCATTTTTTCTATTACATTGTACTTTACTTGACAAAAATTTTAATCTTATAAAGCTTAAAAGCCTTATCTTTCTAAAAACTGATTCATTATCTGTATTATATAAAACTAAATATATTTAAAAACATTTATATGTTTGTTTACATCTTGAATTTATTTAAATATAATTTAAAAAAAAATCAATTTATTTAAATCACGATTAAAACTAAATTGATTTAAAATAAATGAACCCTGCGATGGAATAATGCAGAAGTACTTTAATTTCTTTGAATTTGTTTAGATCGAATGTAAAGATAATAGAAGCTGCTTAATGCCATGTGTGATAATTTATATTAAATTTTATTTTGAATTGATTTTGTATTATATTTGTATAACTTTTGTATCTCCAGTTATTTTATTTATTTTTTGTAGGCACAAACTGTAGGATCCAAAAAGTCCCAGCATGGATAAATGAAGGTTAAAAAGATACTGCAAACATCCAGCAGTCAAAGCTCAGTTCTACATAAAATGTTAAAGAAATTAAATTTCAAAATTGGTAAGTTTTTTTTTTTTTTTTTTTTAAGTATTTCTGAATAAGGGTCTATAACAATTAAAATTCATATCAAGTCTATGCATATTTGTATCTCCCTGTTATATATTCTTTAATTATACTTTTCTGCAGCAAAATTATAATTGATATTTTTTATTGATTTTTTTTAATTGATTATAATTAAATTACAATTGATTTTTTTTTATTGACATAACTGCAATTTTAATGTAATCAAATGATAATCATAAAAAAAACATTTAACTATTTTTAGTTCAAATGTATCTATATATTAATTAAATTAAACTTTACAAAGAAAATATAAACAATTTTTTGCAACAAATTTAGTCGAAAACAACTTTTATAAGTAAGTGAAAATCCATGTTTTATAAATTTCATTAATAAATATATTGAGAAAATTAATTATTATTTATTAACATGTATAAGGTCAGGTGGGGTGGAATGGGTAATACTGTTTTGTGTCTTAATTAAAATCATGCTATGTACAAAAAAAATTTGTAAATCATGTATATAATTTATTAACCATTCAACTTCCATTTTAAGTTTAGAAAAAAAATATTGGCAACATTTAACCCATTTAGAATCGTTTTGAAAGGGACATGGGGAATGTCAACGTCATTTAGTGCTACATTAACTTTATTGTATTTTTTTTAATTTTATTGCAGAAATAATTTTTTTATTGCATAGTTTGTACATAGCAGTGTCCTTTATTGACTGAAACAAACATGTAAGAAAAATTCTTTATTTTTTAAAAGTTACAATTAAAAATGTAAAGTGGGGTGAAATGGGTATATGATTAGGCTTAGGGAAAAAATACTTAGGAAACAAAATCTAAAAAATATTTTAATGCCCAAGGGATTGAATCGTCAGATCCTCGTACTTACATTGTAAAATTCCTGCATAAATCATCAATAGGAAATTTCTATACCTTTCCTAACAAAGATGACAAGGTAGAAATCGACAGTAAACAACTTTCAGAAAGCTTAGCCAACCAACACTTAATAATTAGGGACATTATGTATTTAATGAGAAAAAAATTGGCCAATATAATTGTCAATAAATATTTTGATGTAATAAAATATATAATACACTGGAATTTGGGTTATTGGTTGCTTTGAATGCCTTTTAAACTTAGTTACCCGTTCCACCCCACACTATGGGGTGGAATGGGTATAAAAACAGTCATCAGAAAAACTTTTCTTAACATTAATAAATAATCTTTTGAAAAACAATTACAATGAAAATGTGATGTCTATAAATGCAATGTAAACACTGAACCATTGCTTTCTATAAATTCCTTTCCAATTAGGAATGATTCCATAATCACTTCAAAAATTTGTATTTTTATACCCATTCCACCCCACCTGACCCTATTGAGAATCTAAAACTTAAAGTAAAATGTAGTTTTGGTTTGGGTTTAGACTTGGCAGTTATATCAAAACTAAATATGTGGGAATTGAAAATTATGTATTATATGCGTTCAATTGTGGTGTCATTTTGGTGAGAAACCAGGTTTGCTGGCTTTTTTGGGGGGGAGGAAGGGGGTTAACCACTTTTAAAAAGCTGGCTTTTATTGAAAAAAAGCCGGTTTTTATTTTTTAAAGTTGGTTTACAGCTAATTCGTTTTAAATTTGGATCAATTAATTTATAATACGCTTATAAATATTTTCTACTGAGTAAATTATAAATTTCTATTAAATTTTCTCAAATAAATAAGTCTTTATAACTGCTAGAAAGCAACTGTGAAGGCATTATGTCTGAAAAAATATATACATAAATAGTGAAAAGAATATAAGTTAGACTCCAAAAAAATAAATAAATTTTTGAAAATCTTGTTGCTAAGCATATGCTATTCATAATATTTTTAATAGTGAGAAAATGACGTTTTTATTATGACGATGCATAATTTTAAATGTTTACTCGAAATAAAATAAGACTCGTATATTAATAGTTCTTAAAATTAATTAAGTAGTAAAGCATGTCACTAAGTAACCATTGTCCTCTTTAATTTTATAAAGCTGTAAAAATGAAAAAATTCGGGGTGGGTTAAGGGTCAGTCAGTGTAAACCAGATAAAGCAGTTGGTATGGCGCTTTTCAAATTTACCTAACATATTTGCAATTCTAACTACAAATCACTTGCAAAACTATCTAAGTTTTATTCCAGTATTAATGTCTTCATTATTGAGAAATTGGGTTATTTATTAAATTCTAAATCAATTAAATGTCATTAAAACTAATTAAAAGCACTTTAAAATGTGTAGTGTATAATTACAATGTTTCATTGTATAAAAGCCAATTATGGCCAAAAACAGCCGGTTAAAACCAGTAAAAGCCAACGGCGTGGCTTTTTTAAAATTTTAGCCGGCTTTTTTGCAGCCCTGTTAGAAACCTACTCTAAACAAACAATTGCTAGATGTTGTATTTTCTATTTTGATATCTCACAGCTAAGTGTTTTAATATTATATGTGGGGTTAGGGGGGGGGGGGTAATTTGCTAATTTTTATAGAATGAAAGATTTAAAAATAACATTTATAATAATGCCAGAACCACAATAATTTGTTCCTTTAAAATTTCATCATTTATATACTTAAAAAACAATATTATGTAGATGAGGGATCTATAACACAATCCAAATTTGTTTTTGAACTGCAGGGATATTGATTGAAACTCTTTGTATTATTATTTTTTTTTTCTTTTTAACTAGTTCTCCTGGAAATTAGTCAAATACAACTGAAAAATAATTTCAACAGACACATGATATATTACAAAAATTGGTATTAAATTAAGTTGGAAAAGCTGCTCTCAAAATTCTGAGACTGAAACGCTAAACTTTTAAAAGCTGGCTTTTTCTTCTTTTTTTTAGAATACATTCATATAAAGTGAAAATCATTTTGTTTTTTGAGAAATTTAAAAAGTTTTTATTTTATATTTTTTAAATTAATTTTAATTATGATCATGACGACGCAACTTACAAATAAACTGTTTAAGATAAAAGTTCCGATCAAGGGGGGGGGGGGGGGGGAAGTGATAGAAAATGTATGTCAACTGGGAACCTTAAGGCTCCTGTCCCTGCCAGCGAAGGCACTCAAGAGCTAATGTGAATCATTTGGGGAGGGATTTTTCTAATATCTCATTTGCATTTCGACATTTTAATATAATTTTTTTTGTATTGGATAGCCGAGTTTCCATCTCTACATTGCACCTTTTTTACTTTTTCAGTTTGAGTTGCAGATATTTTTTAGAATGACACTTTCATTTTCAGAACCGGTTTAGAAAGTGAAAGTAACTTTATAAAAAATTTCTGAGACCAAAATCTATGATTTATATTTAAGAAAAAGTGAAACAGAGCAAATGTTGTTTGAAGTCAGTTTCTGACCAAAATGTTAATACTGACATCATACTAAAGTGTCTTTTGTAAGCCAGGAGGGGGGGGGGGGGGAGGGAGGGAGGGTTAATTTGCAAATTTTTTATAAAAATTACCAATTTTTGTAGAATGAAAGATTTAAAAATAACATTTATAATAATGCCAGAACCACAATAATTTGTTCCTTTAAAATTGCATCCTTTATATACTTCACAAACAATACTATGTAGATGGGATCTATAACACAATCCAAATTTGTTTTTTAACTGCAGGGATTATTAATTAAAACTCTTTGTATTTTTTTTTAACTAGTTTTGGAAAATAGTCAAATGCAACTGAAAAATACAGGCAAAGTTCTTTAATCCGCACAAGTTGGGACCAAAGGTTGTGCAGATTATGGAATATTGCGGATTATGGAGTATTATGGATTACATCTCATTTTCTTATTTCTGGACACTATTTTAATTCATTATTCATTATAACATGAAAAGAAAAATGTGAAATATAATAATTAATTTTTCTGGACACTATTTCAATTCCATATTCAGTGTAACATGAAAAGAAAAATGTGAAATATAATAATTAATTTAATATGCTATCTCAAAAAATGCATTTTTCAAATTCTTGTATTAAAAAAATTGATTATATTCACTTTTATATTTAAAAATTTCAGATATTTCTTTTAAAAAATCATTTTTGTATCAAGAATTTGTAAATTTGTTTAATTGTTTACATTCATTAAGCAATGCGAATTATAGAAAATTGCGGATTATGGGTGTGCGGATTATAGATCCTTGACTGTAATTTGAACAGAGACATGATATACTGCAAAAATTAAATTGGAAAAGTTACTCTTAAAATTCTGAGACTGAAAGGCTAAACTTTTAAAAGCTGGCTTTTTCTTCTTTTTTACATTCATGTAAAGTGAAAATCACTTTGTTTAGATTAAAAAAGCTTTTAATATTTTATATTTTTTAAATTAATTTTAATTATGATCATGATGACGTAACTTACAAATATACTGTTTAAGATAAAAGTTCCAATCAAGGGGGGGAAATAGAAAATGCACGTTAACTGGGAGCCTTAATGAAGCATAATAAATTTGATTATGTGAATAACCTTAAATATGTCAAAGCAATTCAAATTTTCTTACATATGTTAATTCTCAAGTAATTTTTTATGCATACGTTTTTTTTTTTTTTATTTAAGTAAAAAGATTGGGAACTTTTATGTTTGCCAGGTGCAAATTCTGCCAACCGCAATTTTTTTTCTCGTCAGTGACAGCTTTTATTTTTTGCTATGGAAATTAGAAATAATACTTTGATCATGAAATTAAATATTTTGCTTTGTGGTCTTCTTTATAAATTTTTGTTTTTATAAAACTTCTTTAAAAAGACAGTGTGAGAATTTTTTTATTTTTTCTGTATTTTAACTGATATTAGTAAAAGGCATGTATGTAATTTAATGAAAATTATGTATTTTAAAATGAAATAAGTGAAGGGTTTATATTTAAAATTAAATGAATTCAACACTAAGTAGGGCCATAAAAGGATTTTTTGTCAATTTATCACCTGATATACTAACATAAAAGTAGTACCAATTCCAAGTTAGAAATTAAAAATTCTCTTATTTTCTTTTACACAAAATTTTGTTTAACTCCTCTAGCCATAATGATATTTTACTCTGAATTTTAATGTTTTGAAAATTATTTGTTTCAGATGCTGTTCAGAAAGAAACTTATATCAAGGGCACACATTGAAAGAGTATTAAAGGCATAGTTACAACATGTATAAAAGCGTAAATGTTATGTAAAAAAAGTCTATAAATGTAAATTAAAGTACTTTAAATGTATTTGTTGGTGTTGTTATTTTACAGTATTTTTTTCTTTCTTAACAGTGATTTAAAACGTATGTACTTCAGCAATTGCATTGTTTAAAACTTAAAATTCATGCATTCTAAAGCAGCAAGTAAAATAATTGTATAATTATTTTTAAATATTACATCCATACTGGAATAGAAGATGTAAATAGATTTAGTTACAGGAGTTTATTAAGTATTTTGTAAAGAATATCATGATGTGAAGTGATTTTAATATATATTTTTTATGTGTTTAATGGCAAGCTTTTCATTTATTTACTATAAAAAATAATAAGGAATTCAATGGATCTCAGACAGAACAACTAGATTGAATGTACTGTTTATTATTTCATTAAAACCAAAACTTGACAAACAAGTTATCAGGTAAGAAGTTTTAGATATAATAGAATCTAATGGTATAAATATGAAACTTTTATGATCTTGTGTGTTTTTACTTCAAGCTAAAGGGAAGAGAAAATATACCTAATTCTACCCTACCTAAAAATAGAAGTTTTTATTGCCCTTGAAAAGAATGCCTATTTAATTGCTTTCATATTTAAAATCTGACATCATAAAATGTTATCATTATTTTCTTTTGATTTATCCTAAAAATTAAATACTAAAAATTTTTGGTTTGTTTAAAGTAAATGTAATATATATAATTGATTATTAACAGAACTTATTAATATATTATTAACAGTAAATATTGAGCTAAATGCTTACATACTTTTAAAAAATGTAATGTATTTCTCTTGAATTTTAATTTAAAGAAATGTAATTAGTTCAGAAAAAATATATAACAAATACAAAACATATTTGTTACTTGAGAATGAAGTATTTTCATTCTGAGTTTTCATTATTTCTTCGCCATGGAGTAGGTAATGTTCTTTATCTGTTTTTATAAATCATGAAAAAAAAAATAGTATGAGAAAATTGATACTGCAGAAGAATCGATAAAAATTCTGAGAATTTTTTTGTTAAAATGTCATTTAGTGCATACTCAAATTTTTCATTTTAAATGAAAACTTCTTGCACATTCACAATTTCAATTTTGAAACTAAATACATGAAATTTTTAAACAAGTTTACTACATTTTTCAATTCTCTCAAATGAGACATGTCTTAAATTGTGGTTGTCTAAATACACGTACACACATGAAGTTTGCAGACATTATTTTAATATGAAATTTTATTTCTTTTAAGTAGGGTCTGTATTAAGTTGTAACCGATGTTTTCGATGGTGGTCTTTCCCCTGTTGTATCTCAAATATCTGATTAAAATAAAATTTTTGACACTGTTAAAAAACAAAGATTTTACACTCTTATTTATTTATTTTTTTAGAAATATTAAAATTGCTATTTAACTTTATTTTTACCTATATTAAATTAAAAAAACTGCAAATTTGATGTATTTATGAATTTAAATGACTGTGGAAAAGTATGAGGAATATCAAAAGAATGAAATTAAATTTATTTAATACATATATAACAATTGGTGTTGAATTCAGAGGGTGGCCCAGGAGGGAATCCTCCTCTTCTCCATATAGAAGGTTTGAGATTTATCCCTTTTAATGAACGAAAGTGCAATTTGACCCCCAGATCTCTAAAATACACCCCCCTCCCCTGCCTGGAGCCACAGAAATCCCTCCCCGAGAGGTCTGAATTCAATACCGATAACAATATTTAACAATTTTTTAAACCGTTCTAAGAAAATGAGGAATTTTTTATGCATTCAGCTATTACTGATAAAATTTGTTATTTTTCAAAAATTTCAATTCAGTTACTTTTTCATCACTAATTTTACTGCAGATTTTGCTTAGGAGTAAAATTCATTTGTTAGAAAAGTATATTGAGTCTAGACCAATAGACCCTTGCAAGGCTTTCGCACTGTAATCTTTACTGTAAATTAAGTGCATTTTCCCTAAATTTATATTTGCAAATTTTTTTTAAACCAAACAAATTGTACTAATAGGAGTATACTATGTCAAAAGCTTTTCGTATAAAATCCAACTCAACTTTGTGTATTTACCTAAAAAAAGGGGTGTTGAAATCAGAAAAAATGTGTATGATGATATTAATCTAATAGTATAAAGAAAATTCAGTTTGTTATATTAGATATGGGCGAAGAATCCTATCCAATGATACCCCATTCATCGTATGCTACTTATTAGTTGAAAAAAAGAGATGTTGATAACAGAAATAATAAATAATTTTTCTCTTGAAATGAACTAGTATTTTCTTCGTATTCATTTTTCATGCTTATTTTTAAATATTTTTAGTATAATTTATTTATATTGAAGGATTCCTATATTTGCGAAAAACAACAGGAAAAATAATCATACAAAAAGAAATCTATTAAAATATATTTTTCAATAATATAAATATAAGATTTTAAAAATAAAAAAAAATGAAGGGGGGGTTGCAATTGCCCCACCTGTCCTTTCTAAATGATGCTTCTGATTTTTATTAATTTTATTGTACACTGACATTTCTATTAAAAAATGGTGGTAACCTGGGCAACAATTGTCCAGGCTACCACTATTTTTTAATAGAAATCTTTCAGTGTGCGCCGTCGCTCAGTTTAAGTTAAAATTAATAGAAATCTGAAGCCTCATCTAGGAAAAACAGGGTGGGGCAATCGCCCTCCCTTCCTATTTTATTTTTTTATATAAAGCGTCCGCTACTGATCCGAAGAGCATCCTATGAATGCCGCGTGCCGGACGAGCAGGGGATGCAAATTCTATTTGTTTTATCTGGTCCTATGAGCGTCCTACTGTCATCCTATGAATGGCTGAAAATGACGTCCGAAGGACGTGATTAGGTGTCTCTTTCTGCTCCCCCGCGGACGTCCGCCGGATAACGATGGGATATTGTAGGACGTCCGACGGACGAGGCAATATACTGCATAGGACGTCTTTTGTATGTCCTCAGGACGTGTTTGTGCTGTATGGGCTATTTTTATTTGAATGACTGATTTCTTCTAATAGAAAAAATAATGCTTCATTGGGGTTTTTGTGTGCCTAATATTACAAATATATATATATATCTCATTCCTTCCAAATTATCAAAAAAAAATTTTTTTTTTTTTTTGAAAAAGAATTGCAGTAACATTTATTAAAAATAACGTCTAACCTTTAGCTTCTGTAATGCATTTATTTAAACACATTGACAGTATTCACGTAGCAGCTCACACGTATCAACTTTAGTTATCAATTTATAAATTCAAAAAAAAAAAAAAAAAAAAAGAAGAAGAAGAAGAAAGAAAAAAAAAAAGAAACATATTTCTGATATATTTTTTTTTTTCAAATAAATTTATGAAAGACTTGAGATTTTTAACCGTATCACATGTTGACGCAGCATAAATGTTATAATATTATACAAGTATTATAATGCGTTTAAATTTGTATTTGACTTTGGCAGAAAATTAACAGATTAAACGATAAACATTATTTCTGGTTTTGCGGGAAAATTTTTGTTAACCAGTCAAGCGCACATCCATGGGTGTCATGGAGTATCATGACGCCCATCTAAACGAAGAAAGATACAAAAATACATAAAAAAAAATTATGTGAAGTTAGTTTAAAGACAATCTCGCTCAATACCGCAAATTTTTCTGACGCACAGAATGTAATTAAAATGGAAATATATAAAACTCGTTCTTTAATCGTCAGCAATCAATCAGCGTTTTTCACTTTTGCAGCTTTTATGCAGCTTCAATTATAACTAATTGCTCCCTTTTAATAATCTTTTCGTGACTGTAGAGTCGCAAAAATCAAACAAAACAGCTAGCTTTTTTTAAACTTATTTGAAAGATCTTGCAATCTTGAAACTTTATTCGATTTCTTAGTATCTGAATATAACTTATGAATTTTATACATTTACGAATATATCTCCAAATGTTATTAATTTACGAATATACCTGAAAATTTAATGCATTTACGAATGAAAATATAATTTTGTTATGTGTCATGAAACAGAGAATTTAGAATTGTAGCAAACATAAGCTATAAGAATTTATATTATAGTTATGAGCCCCTCACTTTCCGACAAATAGACATGACCCCCACCCCCCGCTCTTTTTTAATAGAAAATTGGATTCGTCCTTGTAACGAGTACTGCAAGAACACTGTATTCGAGAAAAACTAAGGAATTCCATTCTGTGATGCGCACTGCATGGGGTCCAATCGGCCGTCTTCAAAAAGATTTTTGATAAAAGAGAAGAAAGTGAAAACAAATAGGTACTTCGCTTCGAGCCTTCTTCCTTACAAAGCGTGGGGAAAAATGTCACACGGCTTACATTTTGTTTGAATAGTGATTCACTAAAGAAAAGAAAAAAAAAACATTTTTTTCATTTTCCTTAAATTTTATGAATGAATAATTTCAAGATTGATAACTTTTAAGAGAATTCGAATTCATAAATTGTCGAACAATTTATATAATATTTTTGCATGAACATTTTATGAAAAATTAACAATATTACATTTTAAAAATAAATTGATGTTTCTTTATTGATATACTTTATCTGTAAACAAAATGTAGAATGTGATCGAACTAACTTTTATAAAATTTATTTGGATTTATTTATTTGTTATACAAGGGGAGTCTGCTCCATAAGATATCGCTTACTCACATCCAGATCCAGAACGATCGAAAAGAAGGTAATTTTTTATGTTTCAAAAACAGTACCTGATTACAGAAAATTGAATGATATTATCAAGAACGTTGGGGATCTTCTGTTATCTTTTTGCCATGTACATGGATATTTTTCAGTTCCCAAGGCCGCATCCACCCCTATCATGACACCTGACAGCTGTTTTCGTGATAAAGTAAGATAAGTTTCAAATTTCAAAGTCAGCTTGTATAAAACAGTTAAGTAAAAACAATGTCCGTTCTTCTCAGACTTTTATAATAAAGCTACAGACAATCCTATTCCTTTGGGTCAATGCTATAAGAAATGAATGTGTTGAGGGGGGAAAAAAAACCCTTCAGTACCGCGCTATTGAAAAACACTGCAATTAGATGTTTATGCTTATATTATTTTTACCTCTAGTTTTAGATATTTTCAGGAAGTGGTGTAGGATATACATGGAATTCTTTTAATGCAACTTCATACATATTGTTCCATATTATTTATAAAATGAAAGTTGTTTATTTTAAATAATAAGCATATATAAATTTTGTAATATGTATTTATCGAATAATAATTTGTACAAACAAAACCTAAACTATTTTTCTATTATTACTAACTATTTTATTTAGTATTAGATGGAAAAATTTAGCAGATATTCTTATTCAGATGATAGTAATTTGAAAAACGTTTTCCTTTTTACTTATAAAAGCAAGACTTCTGAAAGAAATTTTTATCGAAATAAAAATTTCGAAACTATTTTAGAGATACAACTGCAGGAAGATGGTCATCAGTGAGCAATTGAAGATTTGATAAATTTATTGCTAAATGAAAAACACTATTAATTAAAACGCATTTAAATAATAATTTTTACATAATTTTACATATAAACTGGACTTTGTAGATTTGACAAAAAGATCAGCTTTGTTGAACGTAATTTTTTTCTTTTTCTTTTATTATCATTATAAGATAACAAAAGAAATTACACTTTTGTTATTTTTTAGAGTTATTTTCATGTATTCACATGCACAGATGCAATTTGAATATGGTAGACTCACTTATTTATTGTACATTTGTCTTACTTCTATTTATTCCTGTGTGTTTTTCGTTTATAAATACTTATTTACATGATTGCACTAATTTAGAGCTTACATAAATTATAGATTTTACACAATTAGGTTTTTTTTTTTTTTTTTTTTTTTTTTTTTTTTTTTTTCAATAACAGTTATTATAACATATTTATTTTCCTGGTAAATATTTCTGCAGTCTTGAACACCATAAAATTGTTTACGCATTGTAATAAATTTATCAGGCATTATAATAAAGTGTCGAAATTCTGATACAGTGCAAAATATTCATGATTTTACAAAGAAAAAAAAAAAAAAAAAAACTTTTTACTTGCTTACATCAAGATTAAATGGTATATACGCCCCCCCCTTTTTTTATGACGTCTACTTGCATCTAAAAATGCTCTCAGTATAAAACGCTAATATATTTTAAGTATCTTAATGCAAGAATATATTAAAGCCACATAATTTTATAAGAAACAGTAATAGTTTTTATAAGAAACTTTTCGCGCGGCATTGTAAAATTTACTGAAAAGTTATTGCAGTCTATAAAAACAGTTATTTTAGCAGTTAAAGTAGTGTTGTTTAAGATAATATTTAAACGACAAATATTCTTAATCAAAATAAGAATCACTAATAATAATCATCTTCATCTTCCTGAAGTTAAAAACAAATGTTTTTTAGAATTAATGCAAGCATGTTAAAGCTATGCATAAACACAGATAATAAAAATTATTATTCTCGAGGCAAAAGGCCTTTCTTTTTCTTAAAATGGCATAAATTATAATGAATAATTTTTGCCTTATTTAAAAATTAATTATTATTAATCTATATATATATATCAGGTGTCGATTCAGGTAAATTTTGGGGTCTCTTTACAGACCCTTCACACTCATACAAAAACAACAACAACAATAATAATAATAATAATAATAGTAATAAAGCCCATCACAAAATTACTTTTAATAAAATAGTTTCCCTCACAAAATTCCTTTTTTATAAAATAGGTCGATTCACAAAAATTCAGTTCTATAAAACCACACTCTTCATTAATTATTTTCATTTTATTAGGTTTTGCAAACAAAACAAGTTGTTCAAATTTGACATTTGGATGACTTGATTTCATCTTTCATTACAATTTTTTTTTTTTTTTTTTTTACAAAATTATATTACATTTTACAAAAATAACTTTTATTCTTCACAATATGGATAAAGAAACGAAAAAAAAAATGCATCGACTTATATATACATGTATATTATTTTAAAAAAACTTAAGAAACATTAAATCGTAAGATATAATTTCTCATTTCATGAAAAAATATCTTTATATATATATATATATATATATATATATATAACGCGTAATTTTCGTTAAATGGCTGTAACAATTTTTAGTTTAAAAAAAGCTCTTTTAATGGAAAAATCTCTTTACACGTTTAGAGAATTTCCTAAAATAAAACTTTTTTATTAATAAATTTATATCGTTTTATACATTTAAAAAACATGTATTAACTATATTAATCCATACAGACTTTTTAATATAATAAATACATATAGATTTTTTTTTAATCTAATAAATACATATAGATTTTTTTAATCTAAAAAATACATACAGATTTTTTAATCTAATAAATACACACATTATATTAATTTTAGAAAGCTCAACTAATGAAGAAATCAGCGTATATTTAATAGTTTGTTATGCTTTACAATATTCAGCTAATGAAAGTTTTCCATTGAAAAAATCCCTGCAAAACTACCGCTTTTAAGGAAAGTCAACATGAAAGAAGGACTGATTCTTATCGAAATAGAAAGTAGGAACCACCTGACAACCAAACAATTGGCAAATTGATTGGAGTAGCTACCACCCTTCTGGTAAGTGGGGGTAGGAATGACTTTCCATTTTCGGCCGGCGGCTTCGGTCGTCTGCTTGGCCGGCCGTTTCGGCCGTTCTGGTCGCCAGAAGGTTAAGATGAAGACTGTTTCATAAATTTTAAATGTTATTTATTTTAAAAATACCATTATTTATGTTAAAAATGCATTGCCACTTATAAAAAGCTGCAGTTTCAAGGGGAATTTGCATATCTAAACCATAAAAAATATATAAAATCAGAAAGCTTTTTTTTTGGGGGGGGAGGGGAATTTCCTCCTAATTATCCCCTGAATTTGTAGCTAAATGGTCCTATACCTTTATGAAACATATTTAAAAATTCCATATTCAGAACTAAAAAAAGGATACTTTTGATAGTTATTTTTTATTTATTTATTTTTGTCTTCATTGCTTTAATGTCGCCTTAGTTGAAATTTGATATTTTAGCATACAATGTTAAATTTCTGATACAAATAAATTAGTTTCGCAGTGGCATTAAATTTCAGATTTCTTTTTTTTTATTTTACAGATAATCATAACATGGTAGCTGCACATTTCTCTTTCTGGAAGAATTTATAAACTTTGAATGAATGTTATTCATAAAAAGTGCAAAAATGGAGAAAAAAAATGCAGTTTCAATCGGATGTGATGGAACTGTCCTTTACACAGGAAGCAAAGGTGGTGTTATACGTTTGCTTACGAACAAAAGCTTAAAAAAACACTTCAGTGGCTTCCTTGCCCTCCCTTCAATGAGCTTCCGCTGAGACATCTTTTCGAATATCTTGATAAACGACGAAGCCTTTGTGATATTGTGGCCCAATTGGTAAATGCGAATCATTACCCGACGATTTGTCAACTAACCAGAAATATTGCAAGATCTTTCAACAGGTGACTGTTTAATGGACTTTACCCATGTGATGTCAGCCGCGAGTAAACAGCAGAAGACCAATAGGCGTGAAGAACATTTTAACACTGCTTCCCCTTCGTCCAATAAACAGTCTTTTTCGGAGGGAATATACCCGCATTGGCGTGGCTGTTGCCATTCGTGGGTAAGATCCATTGAACTTTCTCTCCGAAACCCAGAACCAAAATATCAGGCAAGGTGGATCACTACTGCTAATTGAATTTTGAGACTCCACGTCGGAACATAGGGACCCTCTTCTGAACACTTCACCACTTCATCTCACACTAGATGAGTACAACCTGAAAGAGTACTGCATTGGTTGGTCCGCAATTAAAATGAATCCATCATGTTTCCTTGGTGCCCATAATCTGTAGACTGTAGTTAATAATTTCCGTTATTTGCCACTCCATCAACGAAACTTTTTACTTCATGTAATTTCACGAAATGCCTATATCGCAAATCATGAAAATATCTTTATTTGAGTGCTAGCAGATGAAGGAGAGAGCATCAGGAGCCTAGCCATGAAGAGAATTGCCAAAGCAAGAAGTTCCGTGGACTCTAATAGTGGCATCCAACAGTTCGGAATCCTAGACTTGAACTCTGAAGCTAAAAATTGCACCGATTTAATCAACTGGCAAAATTATAAACTAACGGAACCGACTGTTATGGTTTCTCTGTCAACTGACAACCTCACAACGCTAATGAGTTTGGAAGTTTCGATTAAAGATATATTATAGTCCAATAGCCGACAGCACAAAAGCCTATGTTATCAAGTACAAGAAAAAATCTTTATTTTATGGAAGAGTAGAAGATGGGGAATCTAATGATCCCTGTCTGCCGGAAGTTAAGTGGTGCATAAGCCAAAAATTAATACCACCAGTGGTTGACTCGTAGGTTTATCATTGTGTTTGTCCTACAAAGGAATGAAAACGTGGAGGATAGTTCTACGACAAATACAATGATAAACCTACGAGTCAACCACTGGTGGTATTAATTTTTGGCTTATGCACCACTTCACTTCCGGCAGACAGGTATCATTAGATTCCCCTACTTCTACTCCCTCATAAAATAAAGGTTTTTTTTCTTGTACTTGATATCATCGGTTTTTGTGCTGTCGGCTATTGGACTATTAGCTGCTATAAGTTTCCTTGTCATACTCAATCAGTAGAACGATGCGCGAAATTAGTCACTGAAGCAGTTGCTAAAGTTTATGGATGGTAACAGAGGGAGGGTTACATCAGATCAAAGTTGGCCTCACGAGTCACATTATAAATTAATTTACATTAAATACTTGTTTATTTTAAGTTTATTTAACCAGTTTCAGCTAAACATCTCTCTACTTCAATTAAGAAAATACTTTGTTCATTTAATATTATTTTTATGATTTGTAGTGCATGAACTTCAGTCTCTTAATGCCGTGTAGTAAACAGCAGTACATGAAATGCTCCTCGTGAAAAATGAGTAATTACCTTTTTTTTCCAACCAGTTACAAATAGTTATCCAAATTACTATACATCTATAACATATTAATGGATAGAAAGCATATTTGTTTAATTCCAGACATACTGGTATTATAAAAATGTAGAAAAAACGAAAAATTTATTATTTTTTTTAATATGGCACCTTTGCGGCAATAAAAGATACGATTTCCCATAATAAATGTTTGGTGGGACATTTCTAATATTTTCATGTAGCTATTGCTTTCTATTAGAAATAGTAATGGTATGTTTGAATAATTAAAAAAAAATGTAAAAACAGTGTTTTTTTCCGAACTTTGGTCCCTTGCGGCGGTAAAAGATATTTAACCAACCTGTGTAGTATTTTACGGATCTATTTTTTATTACAACTAGGGGGCTCGGCCCCATACGAGCTACGCTCGCCAACCTCCGTTCAGACACCGCAGTTTCTAAAAGCACGCTAATTTGATCGGCTTTAAAAAGATTTTGAAAGAATTGAATTATAATTTAAAAAATAGTGGCGATCTCCCTATAAACGGGTTTTTATTCATTTCTCTTTGATTGGGGGAATTTTAAGGAAAAATCAGCTGCTGTTAAAAGTTACAATGGCTATTTTCCTCTTTGATTACATTAAATCAGTTAAACATTTCAAAATAAGCTCATATAAAATGAATTAAGTAAACAGAGTCTTTGTTTCTCGGTATTTTTTAACAAAGCGAAAAGAAAGTTCTTTTAAATAAGACATTTTAAGCGGGCTCTCATGTCAAGCACACAAGTCGTATGTTTGTTGGTCAATAAATAAATAAATAAATAAAATACATTTTAAATGTATTGTTTTTAATCTCAGGTGATTTGCACCAAACTTTTCTTTCTCTTTTTAATATTCATGTGAAAATACTTTTGTTAGAAATGAAATATTATTTGCGCTGTCTCCACAAAAATAGTTGAAAAGATCATCTCGAAATATCAAATAAATGTCTCGCGCAGTTTTTAAATTTAAACTGTTTTGCAATATTATTTTTTGTTCATTTTACGTAATAAGTGTAATCTGGCGTAAATGTGATGTAATTTCTCTTATTTAAGACTTCTAACGCATGTTAATGAATTTATTATTTTACAATATCCTTTCTCTGTTAAAATTCAAGTGTAATTATAGAGGAAGTAATTTTCAATAAGTTCCTGCTTTTATACGTAATTATTTAATTCTAATTTGAAAGTTTGTTTTCTGTTTATAATAGTCACGTGTAAATAAATTTTTAATTTGAAACAAACATTATTCTTTGCGCTATTTATAAAGTTGGCAACAGGTTAATTTAGTACAATTTTCTAAAATAAGTAAAAAATATCTCTCGAATTGCCGAAAATTTGAATTTAAAATAGAAATAAAAGCTCAAAAGATGAGTAAAATTTAAAAACTAAATGCTATCTGCACACCGGGAAATGATAACGTATAAAATGATCTAAAAAATGATTAAATTCCGATGTATAGTTTTTGCTCCTATAAAACTTTTTTAATGGAACGACTTTGTCCAAATTTAGCCTTAAATATATCTCTTAAAATAATTCTTCGATTTGAAAACTGTCTGCATCAGAGTGTTTATCAAATATTTCTCTATAATACCGCCGATTTTCATATTTTTGTTTGCAATATTTTTCTTATTATTAACGGAGAAAGACCTCCGGTCACAAAAAACTCAAAACCGGCGGCGGTGGTTACTTTTTTTTAGAATAGAGAGAAAGGCAACTTTCTCGCACGGTTACGTTTCGATTATAAATACTTTGTTCTTTTCGACCCACCTTACTACAGCACCTAGAAGATACAGTGTGGAAAACGGCTATTCCTATAATCTCTCTATTCTAAAAAGAAGTAACTACCGCTGTCACCGCCGCCAGTTTTGAATTTTTTGTGACCGGAGGTCTTTCTTCGTTAATATTAAGAAAAAAAATGCATACAAAAATATGAAAATCGGTAGTATTATACAGAAATGTTTGATAAACACGCTGTTGCAGACAGTTTTCAAATCGAAGAATTATTTTAAGAGATATTTAATGCTAAAGTTGGACAAAATCGTTCCACTAAAAAAGTTTTATAGTAGCAAAAACTATACATCGGAATTTAATAATTTTTAGTTCATTTTATGTTACTAGGGGGCTCGGCCCCCTACGAGCTACGCTCGCCAACCCCCGTCCAGACACCGCAGACTCTAAATGCACGCTAATTTGATCGGCTTTAAAAAGATTTCGAAAGATTGAATTATAATTTAAAAAACAGTGGCGATCTCCCTATAAACGGATTTCTATTCATTTCTCTTTGATTGGGGAATTTTAACGCCAAATCCGCTGCGGTACTACTTGATTATCCAGTCGACCAACTTCGCCAAATTATACAAATTGACATAATTTTTATTTTAAATAACGAAAGAACCAATAAATTAGTACAACATTAATAAAAATACAAATAAAACGTCGGAATCAAAATAACTTGATGACGTAGAGACGTGTAACAACATTTCAAAATAAGCTAATATAAAAGGAATTAAGCAAATAGTCTTTGTCTCCTGGTATTTTTTAACAAAGCAAAAAGAAAGTTCTTTTAAATGAGACATTTTAAATTAATCGTTTTTAATCTGACGTAATTTTGACCAAGCTATTCTTTCTCTTTTAAATATACACGTGAAAATACTTTTGTTAGAAAGGAAATATTATTTGCGCTTTCCTAACAAAAATAGTTGAAAAGATCCTCTAAAAATATCAAATAGATGTCTAGCACAATTTCTAAATTTAAACTGTTTTGCAAAATTATTTTGTGTTCATTTTATGTAATAACTGTAATGTGACGTAAATATGATGTAATTTCTCCTATTTAAGACTTCTAACGCATGTTATTGAATTTATTATTTTACAATATCCTTTCTCTGTTAAAATTCAAGTGTAATTATAGAGGAAGTAATTTTCAATAAGTTCCTGCTTTTTATACGTAATTATTTAATTCTAATTTGAAATTTTGTTTTCTGTTTATAATAGTCACGTGTAAATAAATTTTTAATTTGAAGCAAACATTATTCTTTGCGCTGTTTATAAAGTTGGCAACAGGTTAATTTAGTACAATTTTCTAAAATAAGTAAAAAATATCTCTCGAAATGCCGAAAATTTGAATTTAAAATAGAAATAAAAGCTCAAAAGATGAGTAAAATTTAAAAACTAAATGCAATCTGCACACCTGGAAATTATAACGTATAAAATGATCTAAAAAATGATTAAATTCCGATGTATAGTTTTTGCTCCTATAAAACTTTTTTAATGGAACGACTTTGTCCAAATTTAGCCTTAAATATATCTCTTAAAATAATTCTTCGATTTGAAAACTGTCTGCATCAGAGTGTTTATCAAATATTTCTCTATAATACCGCCGATTTTCATATTTTTGTTTGCAATATTTTTCTTATTATTAACGGAGAAAGACCTCCGGTCACAAAAAACTCAAAACCGGCGGCGGTGGTTACTTTTTTTTAGAATAGAGAGAAAGGCAACTTTCTCGCACTGTTACGTTTCGATTATAAATACTTTGTTCTTTTCGACCCACCTTACTACAGCACCTAGAAGATACAGTGTGGAAAACGGCTATTCCTATAATCTCCCTATTCTAAAAAGAAGTAACTACCGCTGTCACCGCCGCCAGTTTTGAATTTTTTGTGACCGGAGGTCTTTCTTCGTTAATATTAAAAAAAAAAAATGCATACAAAAATATGAAAATTGGTACTATTATACAGAAATGTTTGATAAACACGCTGTTGCAGACAGTTTTCAAATCGAAGAATTATTTTAAGAGATATTTAATGCTAAAGTTGGACAAAATCGTTCCACTAAAAAAGTTTTATAGTAGCAAAAACTATACATCGGAATTTAATAATTTTTAGTTCATTTTATGTTACTAGGGGGCTCGGCCCCCTACGAGCTACGCTCGCCAACCCCCGTCCAGACACCGCAGACTCTAAATGCACGCTAATTTGATCGGCTTTAAAAAGATTTCGAAAGATTGAATTATAATTTAAAAAACTGTGGCGATCTCTCTATAGACGGATTCCTATTCATTTCTCTTTGATTGGGGAATTTTAACGCCAAATCCGCTGCGGTACTACTTGATTATCCAGTCGACCAGTTTCGCCAAATTATACAAATTGACATAATTTTTATTTTAAATAACGAAAGAACCAATAAATTAGTACAACATTAATAAAAATACAAATAAAACGTCGGAATCAAAATAACTTGATGACGTAGAGACGTGTAACAACATTTCAAAATAAGCTAATATAAAAGGAATTAAGTAAATAGTCTTTGTCTCCTGGTATTTTTTAACAAAGCAAAAAGAAAGTTCTTTTAAATGAGACATTTTAAATTAATCGTTTTAATCTGACGTAATTTTGACCAAGCTATTCTTTCTCTTTTAAATATACACGTGAAAATACTTTTGTTAGAAAGGAAAAATTATTTGCGCTTTCCTAACAAAAATAGTTGAAAAGATCCTCTAAAAATATCAAATAGATGTCTAGCACAATTTCTAAATTTAAACTGTTTTGCAAAATTATTTTGTGTTCATTTTATGTAATAACTGTAATGTGACGTAAATATGATGTAATTTCTCCTATTTAAGACTTCTAACGCATGTTATTGAATTTATTATTTTACAATATCCTTTCTCTGTTAAAATTCAAGTGTAATTATAGAGGAAGTAATTTTCAATAAGTTCCTGCTTTTTATACGTAATTATTTAATTCTAATTTGAAATTTTGTTTTCTGTTTATAATAGTCACGTGTAAATAAATTTTTAATTTGAAACAAACATTATTCTTTGCGCTATTTATAAAGTTGGCAACAGGTTAATTTAGTACAATTTTCTAAAATAAGTAAAAAATATCTCTCGAAATGCCGAAAATTTGAATTTAAAATAGAAATAAAAGCTCAAAAGATGAGTAAAATTTAAAAACTAAATGCAATCTGCACACCGGGAAATTATAACGTATAAAATGATCTAAAAAATGATTAAATTCCGATGTATAGTTTTTGCTCCTATAAAACTTTTTTATGGAACGACTTTGTCCAAATTTAGCCTTAAATATATCTCTTAAAATAATTCTTCGATTTCAAAACTGTCTGCATCAGAGTGTTTATCAAATATTTCTCTATAATACCGCCGATTTTCATATTTTTGTTTGCAATATTTTTCTTATTATTAACGGAGAAAGACCTCCGGTCACAAAAAACTCAAAACCGGCGGCGGTGGTTACTTTTTTTTAGAATAGAGAGAAAGGCAACTTTCTCGCACGGTTACGTTTCGATTATAAATACTTTGTTCTTTTCGACCCACCTTACTACAGCACCTAGAAGATACAGTGTGGAAAACGGCTATTCCTATAATCTCTCTATTCTAAAAAGAAGTAACTACCGCTGTCACCGCCGCCAGTTTTGAATTTTTTGTGACCGGAGGTCTTTCTTCGTTAATATTAAAAAAAAAAAAATGCATACAAAAATATGAAAATCGGTACTATTATACAGAAATGTTTGATAAACACGCTGTTGCAGACAGTTTTCAAATCGAAGAATTATTTTAAGAGATATTTAATGCTAAAGTTGGACAAAATCGTTCCACTAAAAAAGTTTTATAGTAGCAAAAACTATACATCGGAATTTAATAATTTTTAGTTCATTTTATGTTACTAGGGGGCTCGGCCCCCTACGAGCTACGCTCGCCAACCCCCGTCCAGACACCGCAGACTCTAAATGCACGCTAATTTGATCGGCTTTAAAAAGATTTCGAAAGATTGAATTATAATTTAAAAAACTGTGGCGATCTGTCTATAAACGGATTTCTATTCATTTCTCTTTGATTAGGGAATTTTAACGCCAAATCCGCTGCGGTACTACTTGATTATCCAGTCGACCAATTTCGCCAAATTATACAAATTGACATAATTTTTATTTTAAATAACGAAAGAACCAATAAATTAGTACAACATTAATAAAAATACAAATAAAACGTCGGAATCAAAATAACTTGATGACGTAGAGACGTGTAACAACATTTCAAAATAAGCTAATATAAAAGGAATTAAGTAAATAGTCTTTGTCTCCTGGTATTTTTTAACAAAGCAAAAAGAAAGTTCTTTTAAATGAGACATTTTAAATTAATCGTTTTTAATCTGACGTAATTTTGACCAAGCTATTCTTTCTCTTTTAAATATACACGTGAAAATACTTTTGTTAGAAAGGAAATATTATTTGCGCTTTCCTAACAAAAATAGTTGAAAAGATCCTCTAAAAATATCAAATAGATGTCTAGCACAATTTCTAAATTTAAACTGTTTTGCAAAATTATTTTGTGTTCAGTTTATGTAATAACTATAATGCGACGTAAATATGACGTAATCGCTCCTATTTAAGACTTCTAACGCATGTTAATTAATTTATTATTTTACAATATCCTTTCTCTTTTAAAATTCACGTGTATACTTTTTATGACGTAATTTTCAATAAGTTCCTGCTTTTTATACGCAATTATTTAATTTTAATTTGAAAGTATCTTTTCTATTTATAATAGTCACGTGTAAATAAATTTTTATTTTGAAGCAAACATTATTGTTTCCGTTGTTTATACAGTTGGCAACAGGTTAAATTAGTACAATTTTCTAAAGTAAGTAAAAAATATCTCTCGAAATGTTGAAAATTTGAATTTAAAATAGAAATAAAACCTCGAAAAATGAGTCAAATTAAAAAAAATAAATGAATTCTGCACACCGGGAAATTATAACATATAAAATTATCTAAAAATTATTAAATTCCGATGTATAGTTTTTGCTCCTTTAAAACTTTTTTAATGGAACGATTTTGTTCAACTTTAGCATTAAATATCTCTTAAAATAATTCTTCGATTTGAAAACTGTTTGCATTAGCGTGTTTATCAAACATTTCTGTATAATACTACCGATTTTCATATTTTTGTATGCATTATTTTTCTTAATATTAACGAAGAAAGACCTCCGGTCACAAAAAATTCAAAACCGGCGCCTCAGGTATGTCTTAAAATATTTATACTATATTTGTTATTTCTCATGAGATAGTTTAAATTAGATTTGCTTCCGTTCTAATGAGATTTTTGTTAAAATTTATTATATCTAACATTGTATTTTTATTGTAAAAGGAGCAATTGAAAAGAAAAGTTATTCTTAAAAATTGTATTAAGATCTTGGAGTATAAAGTAAACAAGTATCGGTACTTTTATGAATTTCATTTATGCACTCTGACCGAGTGATCTCATGGTGGTGACGCCATTACGTTGAGATCTCACCATCGACTGGCCTTGTATTTCGTTGGTCACGGTCGAAGCGAAGTCAACGAAATCACATAGTTAATACGTTACATATACACAATCGCGGCTAACGAGAAAGACAGGCTATCGCGGTTTTTTCTGCTTATAATTTTTTACAGACCGCTGGAGTCACATGATGCTTGAATGCACCAGTGAAGGTGTGCGAAAAGAGCAACACGTCACTCTAGCGGTCTATAAAAAAGGCACGTGGTATGCATCGCGGTAGCATGTCTTTTTCATTAGCCTCGTACATAATACGAAATCAAAACGATCATATAGTTAAGATTCTAAAAAGAACCTCAACAGACGAATTTTATATCTAAATTTAAGGTGAATGAGTTTTACTACATTCAAATGAATTACTTACAAATACACAAACTAGATTTATTTGCACGTAGTTAATAAACTTAAACACAGAAAAAGGGTAAAGTATGTTTTGTTTTTATTTAATTTTATTTGAGTAAAACTTCTAGTTCATAGTGTATTTATTTGCCGGAAAGAAATGGGGAGGTTAGCAGCTGTGTTTGTGTTTTCATATTAATAATTTAGTTAAATGCAATATTAAATGCTTATAAAAAGTAAAAAAAAAAAAAAAAAAAATCCAAAACACTTTTTTAAACTTTTGAATTCACTTTTTGTATTTTTTGAAAAGGATTGTGAAAATCTATTTTACAACTTAAATGAAATAGGATTTGCATATTGACCAATATCGGGTGGCATATAAGCATACCATACTGGAATTAAAGTACAGAGAAAAATAGAGCTCTGCTATTGGCTAATCTGTAACGTGACGTCCAAAACTTCACCCCTTGCTTCGATGTCTTGTTTACTGTCGATCGAGCCTTGCTGAGCTCAGTCCAGTGTTGTGTTATTAGTTTTTTGAAATGTTTACTTGTACTATGTGAAATATTTTTTGTCTATTATGTATTAAACAAAAGAAAAAGTCGCCAAGTAAAGCGAAGCGAAAAACCTCATAATCGAGCGTAGGCTCCGATAATTAATCAATCAATGTCACAATTTAGTTGGCAGTTATTTTTAGTTTTGCAATTTTTATTTATGTAGCTGCCATGTGCTTCGCGAAACAGGACGATTGTTTATGCAAGACTTTTATTCTATTTAAAAGAAAATACGGATTTTTTTATTTTAATTCAGTTTATGAATTAATTGGCCAGCTGGTGTCACTTTTGAAGCAGTAAGATGAGGGGTTCATCTTCCGGTCCCAGGCCCTTGCAGGCCCATGTGTCTACGTGCGGAAAGACCCCCGTTCCAAACCCCGCGGCGCGTCCCGAAGGTCGCCGCCAGGAGTGGCCCGTCAGGGCCGATCCACACGCAAACTCCGGTCAAGCCGGTGCACTGCCCAGCGCACGTCACACCGGTTATTCCCAAGAGGATGATTGGTCGCGTGCGACAGATCCCGCCACTTAGCTAGAGGACCCAAATGGTCCCTTCTCTTGGTTCCCGACCCGGGACGCCCCGATAACCCGCAGGAACCGAACACCTATAAAGGAGTCGGGCCCACGAACCGATTCGAGGTTACCGAGCCGGAGTTGATGTACGGAGGGCCCTCAAGATCAAATACCATTCTACGGCAAAGACATTTTTGAGGGACAACCGAATAAATGGGTAGTTGCCGCTCGCGAGCCCTGGAGAGTCGCGGAAAGTTTCTCCATGAGCGCATAGACACGCCCTCGCTGGGGGGCTTTTGAAGCAGTAAGTGAAATTTCTTCTTCTGCTTTGAAGGCATATCCCAGATAGCATGAACAATTGCAGCAAGATTAATTTTTTCTTGATATTTTCTTGTCACGAAAAATTTGAAGTAATAATATTGCAGCAAAGACATTACTAGGTAGACGGAATATAACCAATCGCTTTCTTGCAACGCAATTTTGCTCTAAACCTGATACAACACTGTCATAAAATAACGACGTAAGCGAAAAATTCCTTTTGTTGGAAGGAGAACAGATATAAACGCGCATGTGCGGAAATTTTACAAAGACAAAATTACAACACTTCTTTATTGAATTCCATGAAGCAGCGCCATTGGATTAGCGTTCAAGTAAAGAACCCAGATATAAAGGTATTTATTATTTTAATTATTCAAATGTGATTCGGATATTTTTGTATTTTCTCTGTACAAACTACAACTTATTTCGTACAGAAATTTTAATAAATTAAAAAGTTATGTTTATTTACTGAGGAATGCTTACATTTTTTTAAATAGTTTGGTTTTGGTCCATGTTAAGGCATTATTGAAAATTTTAATTTTTAAATGAATTTTTCTCAACTTTAAGGGGAATTTCTAAGATATCGTTTTAATTAATATTTGCCTTTTTTCTTGCTCACGCCGATCGAGCAGTGTTGAATTCAGATATTTTTCTCCGGGATTAATTTCTGCGGCTCTGGAGGGGGGGAGACATTTTAGAGATTCGGCGTGGAAATTGCTTATTAAAAAGCATAAAATATCAAACCTTCCGGGGGGGAATCCCCCTCCTCTTGAATTCAGCAGTGCGTTCGAATGTATTTTTAAATTTAAATTATCTTTTCATGGCCATTAAACCCCTTTCTATATATAAATATCAAGTATTTTAAACAGTTTCTTATTGTGCTATTCTCCATGCTTCTTATCATGGACTTCTATTGTATCGCTATTTTCTAATTTTTATTAAAGTTATTAACAGTATTTCCTTCCGGCGTCAGTTTTATTTAATTCTTTAAAAATTTCTCTTTTCTTTTGACATAACTGCTTGTTAATCGGATGTGTGTAAGTTGTTTTATTTCCTATTTTTCTTAAATTTTAAATACGAATATTTTGAAATTGTTAATTTTTCGCGACAGCAAACCTGGGCTTGAAATGTGCAGAGCAAATCGGAACAATATTCCAGTTCGTAAAATTATGACAAATATTGATCTGGTTTGCAATGTTGTAATCGTAAAATAAATCAGAGGGTGTACGCTAAAGTCATGAACGTCATGTCTAGAGTATGTACGATATAGATTTATTCGAGAAACCGGGAGTATACGGAGCTTTTTAAAAAAAATCCAGAATTTTTGCTATGAATTAGAGCTAAATAACTAAAATGCATTGACTAATTACTTAAACTCTCCCCCCTCCGCCTCCCCCCCCCAAAAAAGTTATAAAATAGCTTTGTGTGATACTTAAAACCTCGGATACCATAGCACCAAAATATTATTTTAATAGTTACAAAATATATATTTTTTTTTTTTATAATTAAAACTTTGGACCTTAAAACCTTAATTCCATTGTTATATTGTTAATGTCAGATTCGAAGACTATTTATTTGTGTTATTATTAAAGATGTTTCGTTTTGAATCCTTTTTCACATGTAAAATAGTGTTCAACTGCATCTTTATTTATTATTTTCTTCTATGATAACAATCTTTAATAAAATGTAATTCTTAAAAACCGACACTAGTCACCCGAAGTAAAATTTAACATTCAAGCTAATGTTAATTCTATGGACAGTTCTTTGCATATTTTGGGCTCACATTTTAATATTTTTTAATATTATTTTTTTGCATAGGATACACCTGGTTGATATATATAGTTGTGCAATCGTACCTTTTCGAGCTTTTATGCAATTTTTTATATGCAGATACTTTCAATTTTGAAACCTGTTCTGAAAGTGAAACTGTACTCATATAAAAGAAAACTGTAACCAAAACCGAAAAAGTACAAAAGCACAACAATATTTGGGGAATTCTCACAATCTTTTGACTTTTATGTCCCTGAATAATAATTTTTATTTTAATACATTTTTTTTGTGTTTTTTTAATTTCATATACTGGAGAACATTCCATTGCATGATTGCATATAACAATATTAACGAGATAAATAAGTTTTGGACGATATTGGGGGTCCAAATACCAGGAAAACTCCTATACCGTCCCGTCCCTGATGTTGATTTTTAAATTTGGAGCTGTCTGTATAAAATTGTTTCAATAAAAGTAATTCGATGTAATTTTTTTCCGAAACTGTGACAATTGTTTAATATAAATATTGTGCAAAAAATTAACCTGCACACATTTTTACGGTTGATATTATTTTTTGAACTCTGTCCCTGGGTTTTTCATCCTTACCGTCCCTCTTGCTAAACTTATACAGAAAATCACTTCAGATGCAGCCACAGAATTTTTTGCAAGTTTTTTCTCATGGAGAAGTATGCTAGAGAAAGAATGTCTAAAATTCTTTGACAGGAAATTTACTGCAAAATTTAAATCAGCATTTAAATATGAATTTCAAGATCGTGGCTTTATTGGTAGTCTTACCGTCCCCAAGGTTTATTTCTGCACTTTTCGAGGTAAATTCAGAAAAAAAATATTTAATCCAATGTTAATAACTGTTTCTAGAAATCAATGAACATTGTGGCTATCACTTAGTCTTAACATGATTTTCCTAAAAATAGGTGATAATTTTCCTTACCGTTCCATCCTTACAGTCCCCTTTTTTCTCATTTCGTACCTTTTTTCCTATACCTATTTTTTTTTTTCGAAAAAAAATTATGGCCATTTTTTTTTCCCATTCTGACCAGAAAATCAGAGTTCTAACTTTTTACGACTGCTATTTCATCTTCACCTAACACTTCATTTATAATGTCTGTTTCATAATAATGGAAGCCATCAGTCCATCAGAAGAAAATAATCCTTTCCAAAGGTATAATCCTTCATTTGGCGCCCCTTCGTTCTGGCGCCCGGGGCACATGCACCCTCTGACACCCCCCCCCCCCCTTAGTTTCGGCCCTGACAGCAGGTCCTAAGCCTAGATCCTTGTGGACCAGGTCTGTACTTTCCCACTGGTATAATACAAAATTTAAAACTATCCCAGATGATGCTGTTACAACAGAGTGTGGTTTGTTTTTTATATACTGCTTTACCGAGGCACGTCCTAAAAAAAGGAATCGTCTGCTCATCTATGGAAAATTTTCCCTGATCTCCTGGTAAATTCAAGCAGACACTACGGAATCTGTCGAGCATTTTCTGAACTTTCTATAATTTATTATTTATTCCTGGTGGTTTACTTGCTGTGTCGACAAAATGGAATGAATTTATCAAACTTAAAAATCAATCTCGTGGAATGCTTATAACTCATATAAAACTTATAAATCATATATGGCATCTATAACTCAGAACAGAAACATACAGTTCGTTACATGTGCATATTATATATCTAATACTATCCATTTTAAATAGAAATCATGAATAGTACAAACCTATTAATTTAAAATTGGTCAGCTTTAAAAATGTTATCAATAAAAAATAAATTGCTAAAAACATAAGTTTAAAAAAATCACTTAAATTTTTTTAATATATATATTAGGAATTGTATCTATTTTGGAAATGGTAAATGCCGGACCCGCACAATTGTGTGGTTCATTTGTTTTTCAACTTTTGTGAAGCCTAATTAAATTTATCAAAGACAAAATCAATTAAAATCATGAATAAACTATATGAAAAGAAATATTAAATCCAAGCAAACATTATAAATCATATTTAAATGAAATTACGACAGTTCATACTTTTTGTCTATTGCTGTCAGATGATATAGTCTTTTTAAAAGCAGAAAATATAACCCTGTATTGTAGATGGTACCCCCTAGTTGTGTCTTATCAAAACATCTAAAGCCAATTAACTCATATAAATGTGCGGATTTGGTTTTAAATCGCACAAAAACAGGAGGTAGTCATTCTCTTTTACTTTAGTAATCGCCCGTACAATTGTGTGGGTCAGGGCTTAAAGGGTTAAGAGGCTACTTCAGTCAAGCGGAAACACCAATTCGCCAATGTTAATCCAATAAGAGAATTTTTTTAAGGTAACTCGGTTGCATTTCAATATTTTTTAAATGATTTTTTTTATATGCTTTCACCTTTCGAGCCGGTAAAAAAAAAAAAAAAAAAAAAAAAAAAAAAAAGAAAGAAAGAAAGAAAGAAAATTAAATAAAAACTTCAACGAACTTAAAGTAAAAACCGCAATTGCAGAAATTTACCTCAGCTATCTAATGCAAAATAAAAAGTCTTTTTAAAATATAAAAATACAGACGGGATATTTTAAAAAATATATCTCGTTGGATTAACATTAGCGATTCGGTCATTTTGCCTGAAGAGTTATAATTTGTGATCACCTTTAGAACTAAATCTAAGCAGGATACTTGAAAACAGTGAAAATTTAACTTGTAACTTTTAAAATGCACTCTATTGTTTCTCTCTTTTAGGATGCAAAGACATGGAAATAATATATAGAAGAATGTTAAATAATTGTACGTTAATTTGGTAAATATTATGTTAATACTTTGTATTAGAAACTATTATTTGTAGCTGTGTGAAAATAAACTTTGTAATTTAATAGACTGTATTGTTTTATTATAACTTTGTTCTTTTTATATTCTTGAAATTTTTCAAATATTTTGTTTTTGTGGAATTATATTTAATCAGATTTGTGAATAGGGGCCATCCAGAAATGATGTCTCGCTTGGAGGGGGGGGGGGAGGAGGAGTTCGTGAAATTGTGACAGTTTGTGACAAGGGGGTGGGAGGGGGTAAGAAGAAGTCTGACATCACACATTTTGGTTAAACATTAGAGGTCTTACTACATTGCATAGATATTAGAGGGCTTACTATTCCCGAGGATGAGTGCCGATGCCAAAATGCCTGTGTACTCTATGGACGAGCATATATTTTCTCCAAGGGAGGAAGAGTCGTTATAGTAAATGATTCGGAGTAATTTCTATTTTATGATTTAATATATAATTTTATAAATGTTCATATTAATGTGACAAATGAAATGTGATGGCAATTCCATTTAAGTAAAACTAATATTGAAGCTTCTTCAAAATCAATCTGTTTTAAAGTATTTTGTGTTCATAAAGTAAATATAGGATTTAAAAACCAAATATATTAAATTCCATTTCAAATTCTAAAATACTACTGTTTTCAATTGCTCTTTCATATTAATATTTTATTATTATTGTATATTATGTTTTTTGTTGTAAACCGTAATCTTATTTCATATAAAATAAATACACGAATCAGTTTTATTGTTATGCTCACAAATGTCATTAAAACACATAGTTAAAGTTCAAAAATAAAATTTGAAATATGACCTATAACATAGTGCTTTGTTTCTGAGCTGCAAGTATATATTTACGTAATATAGTGTGACATGTGACAACGGGAGGGGAGGGGGTATGGTGAAGAGTGACATTTTGTGACAAAGGGGAGGAGGGGGGTTAAAAATGTTGAAAAAAAGTGTGACATCATTTATGGATCGCCCCATAGGGAAATTTTAATTTTAAAATGAGTTTTTTTTTTCCTTCTGGAAGTTAATAAGTTTTAGCAATATATTCCACTCTGGCCAAAAAGAAATGAAAATAAATTATATTTTCTTTAATAAAATTATATATGAAATTAAAATTGAGGGTGTGTGTTTATACTCATGTAGGTTTGCTTTGCATTGGTTATGTACATGGACCACTTAATTTTAGATAATGTTTTTAATTACCTTCTAAGAATTAGAAGGGAATAAGCAACTAATTGAGAATTGGCGAGTCTAATAAAACTTCTAAACAAATTAAGGTACATTATTGGAAGTTATTGGGGCTTACCAGGTAGTTGAATGGTTAGCCCTGTGGCCTCCGATTCAACTATGTCGGGTTTAATTCCTGCGGTTGTGGTAGTATATTTGTGGTGATTTGGAATCTACTTTAAACTATAAGTCCTTGTTTACTCGGTCTATGTAGCATAAAAATGTCAAGCATTTGACAAACCTCCGATTATATGGAATCCTGCACAAAACTTGCACAACCTTCAAAAGTACTACTATTAGCGTACAGATAAAAAATATACAATCAAAACTTGAGTAGAAATGCGGCAACTAGTGACCATTCACCAAAGTTTGGGAAGAATTTCATTTTGATACTAAAAATGAATATTCGATGAGTCCTTAAAAAATAAAGTTCTTTTATCATGTTTTGGAGGCATTTTTAACTCGGGGAGTGGGAGGGGCAAACTAAAATTTTTTTTAGGTATGTTAAGAGACAGGTATCGTTTATTATTATTATTATTATTTAATGGAATGATTACCATTTGCAAATTGATACGATCATTTGTTACATAGTTACGACAAGTTTTATGAACACGAAGTAGAAAACTATAATTTGGTGCAGGTACCGTAGGTTTTTACAGCAGCAACTGATAGCCATTCAAGAAAATTTATCTGGTAAGAACTTCATTTTGGCACTAGAAATGTAGATGCGATTTGTTCCCCCCAAAATAAAGTTGAATCATCGTGGGGTTCTTTTTGAGGAGGGGGGGGGGACTTTAACATGCATGGGCGAACAGAACTTATTTTTAAAATGTCAAATGGGGTATCGTTTGTTGTGAATTTTTTTATTCTCAATCAAATGATATCGCAAGCAAGCCGATACGATCATTGTTTACAAAGTTAGGCCAGATTATAAGTAGTGGATTTTGGTAAATTTAATGACTTTGAAATAAACTCAAAATTATCCTGATTTTGACTATTGCTATTTTGAACACATTTAATAGTTTTGAGATGACTTAATACAGGGCTCTCAAATGGTCCGCCAACTGAATACCAATATTATTTTAGAAAAAATTTCTTTTTAGATTTTTCTTACAAACCGCCCCGGAAACACATTTGAAAGTTAATTCTAGAGCAAACCTACCATAAATTTTTCTGTTAAAATTTATTGGTATTCAGTTGGCGGACCATTTGGGAGCCCTGCTTAATATGATATAAAAAACTCTTTTTAAACGTAAAATAAATGTGACAAAACTATGTAAAAAATAAAATATAATTTTCCACTTTGCATTGATAAAATCTTTTCTGTAACTTTCTTATAGATGTTCGTATCGACTTGCCGATAATGTTATTCAAATACATACGAAACGATATCCCACTTGACCTATTTTAAAAAAAGTTGAATTCCCCCCCCCCCCCTCCAGCTAAAATGCCCATCAAAAAATCCCCCCCCCCCAAAAAAAAAAAAAAAACACAGTAAAACAACTTTACATTTTGGAGACTCATCGGATCTTAATTTGTAGTGCCAAAACGAGGTTTGTCTCAAGCTTTCGTGAATAGCAATGACTTGTTACTGTAAAAACCTATTTTACCTGCAAAAGACTTTGTATTAATAAAACCTGCCGTAACTTTGTAATGATCGTATTGACTTGCTGATGATTTCACCTGATTCGGAATTATAAAAAACATAATAAACAATATCCCATTTCACCTACTTATTTATTTATTTTTAGTTACCCCCTCCCTGAACTAACAATGCCCCCTTTTGCGCAAAAAACATGATAAAACAACTTTATTTTTTTAGTACTCATTGGATCTTCATTTTTAGTATCAAAACGAAGTTCTTCCCAAATTTGGGTGAATGGGTATCTGTTGTCTCAAAAAATCCTATTTTACCTGTGTACTACACGCAAAATTCAGAGAATTAACAACATTTCAATGAAATTACTACATATTTGCAGCTATACTTGTCATGACAAGATTCCGAGTTTGCAATTCATTTGCAGATGTTCTGACATGACAATATTGCAAATTTACAATGCGTTTGCAAATAGTCTGACATCGCAATATTACTAGTTTGCTATGAGTTTGCAGTAAGAATGATGCAACAAGATTGCAACTTGCACGACAACTTAGCTGCAAGTTCAAAGTATGGTGACTTCGGAGTTTGCATAATCTTGTTGCAGTCTTGTTATGAACTTTCAGACTTGTCATGCGGAGCTTGCTGCAACATTGCAAATCTGCAAAGTAAGATTGCTGAAAATTTTCTGCAAACTAAAATTGCTATCTGGGATACTTGCTAGCCAAACACTAAAAAATCCGCTGTAAGAATTCATTTAATGGATCCACAATGCAATTTCAAGTTTGGTAAGCATAGCTTTTTCTGTCCATTTATGTTTATTTTTATTGAACAATTCTAAGCACCTGTGTATTATTTCCTTTAGTGTATGTGCATATTTGATAACATTAAACAGTGCTTTTTATATTTAAAATTTAATTGCTTGCTTATTGATCCTCTATAACATATGCATCAACATCAGTGTAATAAATAAAATGTATTTGTTAAGGTGCGATATGTAAAGTGTTAGATTATTTAAAATTACAGAAATTTAAAGATAAAATATCTGATTTGACAAGTTCTTCCCAAAGCTTTCCACCTAGACTAGTTTTTATAATACATATGAATTTATGAAACCACATTATAACATATGAGAATCCAAATATTTCTTCTAATATTATATTTATAAAATGGTTGAATTTCGTTTGTTTTTTATACATCTCATAAGTGTTATTACAAATACTATAAAAGTTTTTGTATCTGTAGTCGATAATAAAGCTGAAGGGTGCATTATTTTTATCAATTTAGTGTAAACAAAGTATCGCAATTCTGTAAGTGGAAGTATTATTAATGTAAACAAAACGATTACATACTTTATTTTTTACTTGTTGAGTCCATAGAAAAAGGGTAAGTATTTTTAATAATCTCTGATGAATGTTAACTATATATTTGGTTACTTATTTATTAAATTATATCTTTTTTATTTGAAAATTAAGTGTTTTTTTTACTTAAGTACCATGTATTACTAGGCCTAACATTATCCTTAATCCAAATTCTTTTGAAAAAATACAGGAATATTAGTTTTTAAAAGGAACATCAAACAAAATTGTCAGTTATTAAACTTTATTTTTTACCTGAAACATTTAAAAACTCATAAATCATCACTTTCTTTTTCAGTGCTAAACTACCAGAAATAACTAGTATTTTTCATTTAAACAAAATTTTCTCTGATATTCATAATTTCAAAGTGGCTACTTATTTGAAAATGACTAATAAATACTTCTATTTAGATATATAATAAATAAAATTCTATTAATTTATTTTAAAATATAGGTATTTTGAATGTTACCTCTTTTATAAGAAACCTATGTATTTTTATGTTAGCAAAGTACAAATTATAAATTGCTGAATATTTTTTCCATCAACAACATTCATATTGCATTCTATCATCATTTAAAATATAAACTTTTCATTCATTTTTTTTTCAACACAAGTCTTATTTATCATTTATGCACATAAAAAATAAAAGCTGCTGCTGAGGAAAGTTTCCTGCCAGCTAACTCTATCAGCGCCAAAACTAGCTCTTTTTTGTGATTGGGGCAAACAAGGATTTTGGCACTCCCTCTCCCTTTCTCCATAAAGAGAATTTTGCTAAGCTTCTAAAACCCGATTTATTTTAAAATCTAAAATATGTAATCATAACATACATAATACTTAACTACATAATCAGCTTTGTCAAATATTGATTTATTAAGACATTGAAAACAGAATCAAAAGGAACCAAAAAATATTTCACTTTATACAGGTTTCCAATTAGCAGATATAATTGTTGATATTCTTTCAATTGAAATTTTTTCCATTTAACCCGGCAGGACGGGCGCGGGGTGTTGCTCGAAAATATTCGTCTGCTGTCGTTGAGTGCTTTTAATTTATTGTTTATTAATTTTTAAAATTAACTATAATTTAACATTTCAGTTGTCATTTTTCACGAGAAAGAGTGTAATTATCTTGAATTTCACTAACAAACAGAATTCTAAAGTATTTTTTCGTATTTATACCGTTTAATATTTTTGGGATGTGCTGACACTCATGTCCGTTCTCGTGTTACTTTTCGTGGCGCCCGTCCTCGCGGGTTAAGACAGGATTCCGTTATAGACTTATTTTATTTTCACAGATTTTACTTTAGTTGTAATATTACAATATTAAGAGACTATATTAATCGTACTAAGACATTCACAAGCTAATATTAAACCTATGGGAGCATTCTTGAGAAATATCTCGCTTACGTTTCATTACATAAATTTTTTTCATTGGATACCTGAGTTTGCTATCTAATGTTGTGTTTTTGTACTTTATCGGGTTTGGTTACATTTTTTTTTTTAATTTGAACACTCATTGTTAAAAAACTGTTTGGAACCAGTTCTAAAATTTAAAGTATCCTCACATATAAAAAAGATGCAACTGCAGGAGGTGTATGCAACAACAAGAATCGAACCGGAGAACCCACGATCAGAAGGGGAGATTTTTAGTGCTGAGCAAAAGGCTAGCTCTATTGCTTCTGCAAAAAACTCCTTTTAATGACCATGCAAGATGGTGTCACCACAGAATTCCACTCCCCAGTGAGAAGAACGTCTCGTTGACGTTGGACGAGCACTGTTCACTAATGTTGCGGTGGCATATGCCATTGTGATGGTGCCCATATGCGTCCCCAAAGATGTGCGGCACAGCAGGCTTTGTGCTACGAGAACCATCATGGGCGTTACTTGCTACTTGCATGCTACAGGTGTTTCACAGGCTTTGTTTGTTGTTGTGTGTGTGTTTTCAGTGCTACCATCTGTTGGTCTTGAGCAGAGATGGTGAAGTGCATGTTCATTTGTCCAAGGTCACCAATGCAGGTAATGAGTAGCGGCAAGAATCAAACCAGAAAAACCATGGTCAGAAAGTGAGATCTTTTAGTGCCGAGCAAAAAACTCTATCGCTTTCTGCGAGAAGCACATTTTATTGACCGTGCAAGACAGTGTCATCACACAACTAAAATTGAAAAAGTAATAACACACAACATTAGATTATCATATGAAAAAAATTTATTAAAATTCAAGCGAGAATTCTGAAAAGAATGCTCCCATAGGTTTAACTTTAGCATGCAACTGTTTTCTTGTGATCTACAGTAGCCACGCAACGAAACTGGAATGCTAATGTTAAGCCTATGGGGAGTGTTCTTTTTAAATTTTCACGCTTGTAATTTAATAGCCACTTAAGCCCCTTCAGGTCTGACATCTCTTACACATTTTTATTTGGATTGTCACCACTTTTTAAGAAAAGTTTTTTTACTTACATAATCACAAAACTTATTTGATTAAGTAAAGTAAATATTACCCTTTTTAAAATATGATACCAAAAATGAACTTTGCATGGATCTTTTGAAGTTGCATCATATATGCAGACATGACACCACAAGTTTCTTGCTAATAAGAATAATTTCCATCCAATTTTCAATAAAAATTACATATGCGTCTGTAAAATATTTTTCTACTTATGCTCTGAAATTTTCAAATTGATATATCTAAATTATTTTTCTTATTTTTCCCTGATTAGTAAACATTCTTAATTCCTTTTCTTTCGAAAATGATATTGGCCTGGATTCAGATGGATTTTGTGCTGTTAATGAAACAAGATTGACCAATCCGGAAATCTACTCACTTAAAACAGCGAAAAGTTTGCAAAAATGCAGGCTTCGTTAACAGAGCAAAATCTATCTGGATCCCAGCCATTAAGGGATCGGCCGAGAAAATATAGCTTTATTGATCAGTTTTTGATTAATGTCGCATCCTTATTTCACTCCTTAGATTTTGTATGAAAATATCTCTGTGCCATTAGTTTTTTCTAATAGAAAAAAAAGTGGGTAAGTGTGACCGCAGATTGCACAGATGGTTTCGTTTAATATCTCTTTTAAAACACTTTATCCTTAAATTGTTAATTTAAAATTATTAATTCTTTACATAAATGGCAGCACTATTACATTTAGGAATATCACCCTCACCCCACCCCAGAAATCCTCCACTACCCTATTTCATTTTTTTATATTTAACTAATAATATTTATAAGAGGACTCCATTAAAAGCCACATTTAAAACAGGAAGGGGGGGGGGGTAATCAGATGTGTATAATATGAATGTTTTTATAAACCTATCTAACAATATGTGACACGAGTGGTGTCCTTGAAATTTCAAAAAGTGCCCCTGGTCAAAAAAAGGGGAGAGGCATCAGATGTGTAAAATATGAATAAGTTTGCATAGGCCTATCTAACGATATGTCACATGAGAGGTTTACTCAAAAATTTAGAAAATAGCCCCTCCCCTCCCCCAGGAATTGCCCACTCTTTCAAATATTTAAGATTAAAAAATAATATTGATGGGCTCGGTGAAAAAAGCATTCAAAACGCAATAAACAGCTGATATGAAGAAAAAGAGAAAATAGCTCCCCCCCCACACACACCCTCACTTTATAAAATTTTTAATATGTGTTATAAACTATGTCAAAGTTTAAAAGCGATCCATTAATTAGTATTCCTAATTTTAACAATTTTGCATCAATAGTCCTCCCTGGAGAACCCTCCCCCCCTGGAATTTCCTGCTCTTTTAAATATTTATTGTTATAAAATAACATTTATTTGAGCGTTCACTGAAAAAATGCAATAAACAGATGATCTGCAGAAAAAAGAGAAAAATGCCCCCCCCCCCTATCCAAATTCCATACACCCTCACTATATGAATGTTGTATTATGTGTTATAAACTATCTTAAAGCCTCTCCGCTCCCTTTTTAATAGAGAAAAATGAGTTAGATGAAATTGAAATGTTTAATTGTAGAAAAAAGTGGTATGAAATCAGGCATCTCTATCATTCAAATATTTATGGTTAAAAAATTATATTTAAAATAGGGCTCAGTGAAATTTTTATCTTGTTGAACAAATGGGTGAGTATGATTGCAGATCGGACAGAGGGTTTCGTTTAATATCACTTTTAAAACTCTTTAACCTTAAATTGACAAATCAAAATTGCTAATTTAAAATTATTAATTTCTTACATAAATGGTAGCACCATGTGTATTTAGAAATGCCCCCGCCTGAAATCATCCACTAACCTATTTCAATTTTTTATATTTCACTAATAATATTTATAAAAGGACACCATCAAAAAACCGCATTTAAAATGGGAGGGAGAGGCATCGGATCCATAAGTTTTCATGGACCTATTTAACGATATATGTCAAATGAGGGGTGGTCCTTAAAATTTCGAAAAGTGCCCCCGGGGGGGAGAGAAAAGGGGGGAGGGGCATTAGATGTCTATAATACGAATAAGTTTTCATACACCTGTCAAACAACATGCCACATGAGGGGTTTACTCAAAATCTAGAAAATAGCCCCTCCCCAGAGCACCCTCCCACCCCCTGGGAATTGCCCATCCTTTCCAATATTTAAGGTTAAAAAATAATATTGATATGAGGGCTCAGTTAAAAAACACATTCAAAACTCAATAAACAGCTGATCTGAAGAAAAAAGAAAAAATAGCTCCCTCTCCCCCCCCCCCCACCACCCAAATTTACACGCACTCTCGCTTTATAAAATTTGTAACATGTGTTATAAATTATGTCAAAGTTTAAAAGGGATTGGTTAATTAGTTTTCTAATTTTAACAATTCCGCGTCAATAGTCCTCCCTGGAGGGTCCCTCCCCTGGAATTCCCCACTCTTTCAAATATTTAATGTTATAAAGTAATATTTATTTCAGTGCTCACTGAAAAAACACAATAAACAGCTGATCTGAAGAAAAAAGAGGAAATTGCCCCCCTCCCCCCATCCAAATTCCACGCACCCTCACTATATAAATTTCGTATTATAGGTTATAAACTATCTCAAAGCCTTCCTGCGCCTTTTTTTAATGGGGAAAAATGAGTTTGAAGAAATTGAAATTTTTAATTGTAGAAAAAAGTGGTATGAAATCAGGCATTACTATCTTTCAAATATTTATAGTTAAAAAATAATATTTAAAGGAGGGCTCAGTGAAAATAACCACATTTAAAATGAAAAAAACAGCTGATAAAAAAATAGAAAAAAAGCCCCTCTCCCCCTCACCAAAATTCAACACATACTAACTTTATAATATTATTATTATCTGTTATAAACTATCTCAAAGTTTAAAAGCAATCGGATATTGAGTTTTCCTCATTTTAACAAACACGTTTATTATCTATACGAAAACACATTTCTTTTATAAGTTTAAAAATCCATTTTAGCACGACTGCAAACTCTTTTAAAAAAGACAATCGTGCTCGAACGAAAGTCAAACCAGATCCCCGCTACTTACGGCACCGTATAGCAGTTGTGCTACACATGCACTGCAAAGTCTTGTAAAAAAGGCTATCTCGCTTGAACGAATCTCGAACCGGGTCATTGCTGCCTATGGCACGGTATAGCAGGCATGCTGAGCATGTGCTGCAAAAATCTTGTGAAAAGCGAATTGCACTTGGGGGGGGGGGCAAAGTGGGGTGATGCACACCGGATATGCATAATATGATTAAGCGGTTACAGACCTTTCGTACAATAAATCACATGAGAAGTATCAGCAAAATTTAGAAAAGATCCCTCCTTGGGGGGAGGGGTCAAAGTGGGATGAACACTGGAGATGTATAACTTGATTAAGCAGTCACAGGCCTTTCTAACGATATGTGACACGACAGGTATCGTGAAGATTTAGAAAAGCCGCCCCCCCCCCCCCCCGGTGGCTAAAATGCGCTCCCCCTGGCCGTGATTTAAAAATTTTTTGTTATGTTTTATAAGCTATATTAAAGTTTCAAACAGATCGTCCAGTTATATTTCCTAATTTTGTTCACACCCCTCCCTCAAAATGTGACGCACCATTCTTTATAATTTTTTATCATGTGTTATAAAGTATCTTAAAGTTTAAAACAGATCGCATTGTTAGATTTCCTACTTTAAATGAAATCGCGGTCTGTTAGTTCCACATTCCACCACCAAGGAGCGCACTCTATTCTTAACAAAAGCATATTTGAACGAAACTTTTTTACACAACCTATCAGTAGCTATATTACTCGAGAGGGTGGCAGTCTTCAGCAAGAATTTAAGATATTTGTTGAAATTACTATTCGGAAATAGTGGTAACTTAACTTTTGACATATTTATATTTAATAAGTAGCATGTATCTGACGACTCCATCAAAAAACTGCACCTGAAATGGTATGGAACGCAAAGGTAAAAAAAAAGAAATATTTCGCCCCTCCTCCTCCCCACAGAAATTTCATGCGCCATTTTTTATAAACTTTTTCTTACGTGTTATAAAGTACTTTAAAGTTTCAAACAGATTGCCTTGTTAGATTTCTTACTTTAAATGAAATTGCGGTCTGTTAGTTCCACATTCCATCACGAGGAAGCTCTTTCTACTCTTAAAAAAAACTGTATCTGAACGTAACTCTGTTAAACAACCTATCAAAATTTATGCTAGTCGAGGGGGTGGTGGTCTAAACCAAGAATTTAAGATATTTGCTTAAATTCCTATTCGAAAATAGTGATCAAAAGACCACAAGCAAAACAGTACAAAACGCCCTGTTATACTGCCTAATTTTGTTCGCGCCCCTTCCCCCTCCCTAATCCCAGCTGAAATGTGACGCCCCCCAGGGGGATACCTTCTTTAGGTATTCACGAGCTTCGCAACCCCGGGTTCCTGAGAGATCTTTCTTTTTCATTTTCCTCTTATTTCTCTCTTTCTCTCCTCTATGTTTCACTCTCGTTGTGGTTTCCTCTTCGGTGGTGAGGGCAATTCTGTTTGAGCCGATATCATCCTGTATATCGACTCATGGAGAATTGTAAACCACCCTCGTGTTTGCCCTGCGTGGCGACCCGTGTCCTTGGAAAGGGGATCCTGGCAGTTGAGGGAAACCAACACACTGCTTTGGTCTCTGCTTCAGGTAGACGGGAGGTGCATATTGGTCCCGTATGCATCAATCGGCTGGTCAGCTGACTTCTGTCACTGGCTGGGGATCAAGTGATCGGACACTTACTAGCCATCTTGTTAAGGGTGGAGACTGGCATAGGAGTGTTTTGTGACCGTATAGGCCCTGGTTAGCACTGGTGCACGACTGTGCATCCCCTTGTTGGGCTCGGTAGTGGGTGGTGCAGCCGGGCTCTGAATTCTTATTTCTTTTCTAATATGGATGGAAATAATTCACATACTTCCATTTCTCTCCCATGTGGAGAGCAACAAATTGCACAGCATTCCTCATACACTCGTTTTTTGTCATTAAACGTACTGATAGTCTCTCTGATAACTCTTTCAAAAGGACTTCACTATTTCTCATTGCAAAAACATTCCAGTCTGTCTTGGGGGATGGTCATTCTCTCAAAAAATTACAATATGGGGATTTGCTTGTTGAGGTTTCTTTAGCCAAACAATCACATCTTCTCTCAAATTGCTCTACAATAGGCTCTTTTTCAGTTTCTGTTCAAGTACATAAAACTCTAAATACAAGCCGTGGTATAATATCCGAGCCAGATCTTTTATTCTCTAGTAAAGATGAACCTTTACAAAATTTAAAAGACCAAGATATCATAGATGTACGCCGTATAACTATCCATCGGAATGGGCAGGTGCTTCCTACGAAGCACATCATTCTGACTTTTAATAGCCCTAATTTACCATCAAGAATTAAAGCTGCTTACTTGAACTGTCCTGTCCGTCCTTACATTCCTAATCCCCTCCGTTGCTTTAAATGCCAGCGTTATGGTCACACCACAACCATCTGTCGAGGTTCCATTATCTGTGCACGCTGCGTAGAAGTTGGCCACGACGGTAATTCATGTCAAAACGCTGAACGCTGCATAAACTGCAAGGGTGATCATATAGGATATTCCCGTTCCTGTCCAAACTGGATACGTGAGAAGGAAATCCTTTCTGTTAAAGTAACTCAAAATATCTCCTACCCTGAAGCCCGCAAAGTTGTTGAATCCAGGACTCCGTCAGTTTGAGTCTCCTACTCTAGTCTACTCAAGCAACAACAAAATTCTGTAAGGCACATAAGCACCCAGACCGATACCTCCTTTCCACCAAATAACTCAGCTAAAGCACAATCAACAACCACTTCAAATAGAGAAACCCGTCTATAAACTATCTTCAAGTTTCCAACAGATCACCTTGTTAGATTTCCTACTGTAAATAAAATTGTAGTTAAAAAAGCATGTTACTTCATTTTAAATTAAGCATTTGATAGAAATAAAACCAATTATTTAAATAATAATTAATATCTCAGCTTGTAATTAAGATATGATTTCGAAATTGGCATGTATGAAATCAGTGAAAAATTTCACGTCGGGGTGTATAAGACTTTAATATTTAAAAAAGTTTAAATTTCGTATTAAAATATCCTAATTCTCTCAGCCATCGGAAATAAAATTCATGAACACTTGTCTTTCAAATCCAAGAAAATGGATCTTTTATCGATCGATTTTTAAAGGATTTTTTCTGTTATACCCATCCCAGAGATACGATCATTATAACAGCTGAAAATAGATTTTTTTCTGCATTTGTCTGCACAATTTACAAATTTTTAGAGTCGATACGAGTGAGATGCGAGTGGAAATAAAAATGTTCAGAACACATTTTAGCATAAAATGTTCTCTGTTAAACCTGCAATTTTGCATCTCGAATCCCAGCCGTGTTGCAACCCGAAGGAGAAATGAGATAATTTCGAAAAATGTTTGTATTTTATGCCGTTTCTTCGTTAATGAAACGTAAAAACGGGAGTTTTTAATTAATAACGTCCATTAATTACGACTTTTTCAAAATTTTATGATTTGTCGTTTGATCTCAGGTGTCTAGCTATAAGTATGCAAAATTTCAAGTCTCCATGATATTACCTGTAGAAAAATATTCTCACCCGACACGACTTGGAAAGAATAAAATACAGTCTTGTGCTGGCCTGAATCTACAGAAAAATGCACTGCACCCGTTCCCAAAAGAATGAAGTTCAGGCACACAAGAGTAAAAAGAAAGGATAGATGAAGTGTGGTGGACAAAAATGTAACTTTGAAATCCACTAAATCCAGCTCAAATACTAACACATGTATCTCGCGAAAAAAGGAAACTTCTAGTAATAGTTTTTAATCATAATAGTAGGAAATGCTACTTTAGAATGGTTAAACATAAGCAGACCACTTTCATTTAGAGAAAAAATGCACAGGTGATGTTAAAGAATTTGGTCCCTGTTCCATGTGCTTGTTTTGTTTGGGCTGAATGAGGCATTTAAATTTGAGCAATAACAAAATTCATACTGCAAACCATTTTTACAGCATACTGCATCTCTATTCTTTCTCTTTACTCTGTGATTAAGTTCCTGTCAAACTTTTCAAAAGATAAAATTTAGCCTGAGTGTAATGATTTGAAAGATGTTTTGATCTTTTACTGAGGTTGTGCTTCGGGACAGGTGCCAGCAGGCGGTCTCTCACCACTAAATTTTATTCAGTATATTTAGGCTAATATTTTGTATAAATTTTTTGTAAGAATGCTAATAAAACTCATAAAATTTAGTGGTGAGAGATTGCCCGCTGGCACCTAGATTTTTGCATCTTGTCAGTGCACACACCTCCTGCAGTTGAATTTTTTTATATATATATGAGAATATTTTAAATTTTAGAACTGGTTCAAACAGTTTTTTAAAAATGGGTGTTCAAAAAAAGAAAAAAAAAGAAACCAAACTCGAAAAAGTATAAAAGCACAACATTAGATAGATAGTATCAACCTGAGGTATCCAATGAAAAAAAATATTTTATGTAATAAAACGTAAGCGAGATATGTCAAGATTGCTCCCATAGGTTTAAAATTAGCTTGTGAATGTCTTCGTATGACTAATGTACTCTCTTAATATTGCAATATTACAACTAAAGTAAAATCTGAAAATAAAATCAGTCTATAACGGAATCCTGTCTTAAATGAAAAAAATTTCAACTGAAAGAATATCAACAATTATATCTGCTAAGATGGAAACCTGTATAAAGTGAAATATTTTTTGGTTCTTTCTGATTCTGTTTTCAATGTTTTAATAAATCAATATTTGACAAAGCTGATTATGTAGTTAAGTATTATGTATGTTATGATTACATATTTTAGATTTTAAAATAAATCGGCTATTAGAAACATTATTGGCAACATTATTTGCAGAGGGAGCGCCAAAATCCTTGTTTGCCCCGATTAAAAAAAAAAAAAAAAAAAAAAAAAAAAAAAAAAAAGGAGCTAGTTTTGGCCCTGATAGTTAGCTGGCAGGAAACTTTCCTCAGCAGCAGCTTTTATTTTTTATGTGCATAAATGATAAATAAGACTTGTGTTGAAAAAAAAATGAATGAAAAGTTTATATTTTAAATGATGATAGAATGCAATATGAATGTTGTTGATGGAAAAAATATTCAGCAATTTATAATTTGTACTTTGCTAACATAAAAATACATAGGTTTCTTATAAAAGAGGTAACATTCAAAATACCTATATTTTAAAATAAATTAATAGAATTTTATTTATTATATATCTAAATAGAAGTATTTATTAGTCATTTTCAAATAAGTAGCCACTTTGAAATTATGAATATCAGAGAAAATTTTGTTTAAATGCTAAATACTACTTATTTCTCGTAGTTTAGCACTGAAAAAGAAAGTGATGATTTATGAGTTTTTAAGTGTTTTAGGTAAAAAATAAAGTTTAATAACTGACAATTTTGATTGATGTTCCTTTTAAAAACTAATATTCCTGTATTTTTTCAAAAGAATTTGGATTAAGGAAAATGTTAGGCGTAGTAATACAATATTTAAGTAAAAAAACACTTAATTTTTAAATAAAAAAGTTATAAATTTAATAAATAAGTAACCAAATATATAGCTAACATTCATCAGAGATTATTAAAAATACTTATCATTTTTCTGTGGACTCAATAATTAAAAGATGAAGTATGTAATCGTTTTGTTTACATTAACAATACTACAACTTTCTTACTAACACTTCAGGAATCGTGATTACTTTGTTTACACTAAGAAAAAATAATGCACTCCTCTTTATTATCAACTACAGATACCAAAACTTTTATAGTATTTGTAATAACACTTATGAGATGTATAAAAGCAGACAAAATTAAAACTAGTCTAAGTGAAAAGCTTTGGAAAGAACTTTATCAAATCAGATATTTTTATTTTAAAGTTTTGTAATTTAAAGTAATCTAACACTTTACATATACACCTTAACAAATACAATTTATTTTTTATACTGATGTTGATGCATATGTTATAGAGGATCAATAAGCATAGGCGTAACCAGCCTTTTGAACGGGGGGGGGGTGCCCAGACTTTTTAACCTGAACATGTTGGATACAAACAACATCTTATATAGTAAAACCTGCTAAAACGGAACCCCATGAAACCGGTCGAATTCCCGTTTTTGGCAGGTTTTCATCTTAGAAGGTTTAATTGTGTGGTATTTTTTTAAAAGAGCTCAAACACAATTTTTGTTTGCGTAAGGGGGAGGAGAAGGGGTTCAAAACTAAATCTAATAGTAAAAAAAAAAAAAAAATGTAAATCTCCTTGCAGCAGTGACTAAGTGTGGTCACAAGTGTAAAGGCTTTTGGCACCATAACTTCTTATAAAGATTAAAAAAGGCCTTTAATTATGCTGGAAACTTCTATAGGCACAAAGGAACACTGTATGAGATCTTAAATTATCTCAGTCAAAGTCTTATAGATGAAATTTTTCCGGATGATACATCTCAGACAATACATGCGGTACATCAGTACATACGCACGAAAGTTTTTCAGAATGTGACTCCATGATTTCTTAGGGATCACCGGAGGAACACAAGAAATTTTGGAGGAAAGTCTATATAAATAATTATTATAATATTACAAATAATGATAATATTCAATAATAATTCATGTTTTTACCTCAGAATGTGTCGAATATGTTAAGTAAAGCAGGTCATGATAATATACACTAAATTTTATCAAGATGATAAAAATTATACTATCATTATGCGACTGTAATAATACAGATAGGTACTTGTCTGCCTGTGTGTGTGCGTACGCGCGCGCGCTGAACTCTGAAAAGACTATGCAGCCCAAACAGCCTCAAGATTCGAAAGGAAAGTACCTGTATGTCTGAAGTCATGCATATCGAAGACAATTTCTGGAATTTTCAATTAATTTTTTATGAGAATTTTTTCGCATTTTGCGGCAATTTTTTCAAATTAGTAAAAAGGAATCAGATTTCAATATTTTACCCAGTAAACTTTGTCTTCTTTTCAATAAAGTTTTTTCGAGATTCTTACAGCGATTTTTCAATTTTCATCAATTTTTAAGGTTATTTTTAGAAGGGTTTTTTGGCATTTCGAGGTAATTTTTTTTTTACATTGCTAAAAGGAATCCGCTTTAATTAATTTACCTAATTAGTTAATTTCGTTCTGTGCGGTTTTTTAATCTTTTCGAATACTTAATGCGATTTTTAGCGGGGGTTTTCGTGCTTTGAGGCGATATTTTTTTTACTTTTTTTGAAACAGAAAAAACTCTCCGGTAATGTTTGCAATTGCCGTGATTAAATTCGAATTGGAAGAATGTCAAATCAGTTCTTATAAGAAGGCTGAAAATTTAATTTGGCTCGAAATAAAAAATCGCAATAATTCAAGATTCGCTTGTTTCAAGACAGAAGTGGTTTTAGCTTTCTCGGGAGTACGTTGCCGAAGCCAGTCCCCCCCCCCCCCCACCACACACACATCCAATCCTAGATTTGTTTAATTCTATGTTCGTTTAAAAAAACCAAGCAGCGAAACTCCACTAGTAATGAAGTTTTCTTTGAGGGGCAGGGTTTGAAATAACGTGCGGAATCCGCGATTTGAGCATAGAAAAGAAAAGTCCCCCCCATAATAAAAAATGCTGTGCAGTATTTCTCACTTCCAAATTCTTTCAATGACCTGTGATTCTTCAGTGAGTATTTTAAAATTTTTTTGAAGTCCGCGATTTTTATTTCTTTTATAAAATTTCTCAAAATAAATTCATGAATTGATCCCGGAAAGATTTGAGAATTTCTTCAAACAATCGTGGAAAAATAGCTTGAATTTCAATAAAAGAGTGCAGAAAGAAACCGCGAATATCTTCAAAAGATTGCGAAAAAAATCAGAAATTTCGATAAACGATTGGCGAAAAAATGTTTCAAATTTCGGCAAAAGGTCGCAGAAAAGAGCAGAGAAATTTGTTAATAGGTACGGAAAGATGTCGAGAATTTTCCCGATCGTCGCTCAATACTATCGCGAATTTCGACAAATGACCCCTGTAAAAAATCAGTTTTGTCAATCGGTCGCAAAAGAAACAAAATTTTGTCAAAGTATCGCGGTGAAAACGAGAATTTCGTCAACGGATCGCAGAAAGGAAATGCGAATTTCGTCAAAAGATTGGGGAAAGAAAAAGCGAATTTCGTCAAAAGATCGTGGAAAGAAAACGCGAATTTCATCTAAGGATCGTTCTACAGATATGCCAATTTTGTCAAAATATCGCGGTAAAAAACACGAATTTTGTCAAAGGTTAGAAGTGAAAAGTGCGGATTAATGTGGAAAAATCGCGTAGAAAGACGTGAATTTCGTCAAACGATTTTGGGGGAAATTTGTAAATATCATGAAATGATCGCAGAATAAAATCGCGAATTTCATCAAAATTTATTTCACTGAGCTAAAAGATTGAAACCGGGTTCTTTTTCCTAGTTTCAAAAGAACGCCGCGAAACGAGAAGTAACTCTAAAAGTCGTATAAAATTTTTCAGAGGAAAAAACTTACTATATTGACCTGAAAGACTGCAACCATATTCATTTACGAATGTTAAAAAATGGCCGCGAAACATGAAATTCAACCAACCAACCAACGTCAGTGGCGTAGCCAGTATTTCGTTTCGGGGGGGGGGGGGCAAAATTTTTCCTTCAGGTTATATATATAGTAGAACCTGTCAAGATAAAATCGTAAATATTGCTGAAAAATTCCGTTTTAGACAAGTTTTAGTGTTATCAGGTGTATTTGTATAATATTCTTTTTCGTAGCACTATGGAACATTTCTGTTTAAGACAGAATTCCGTTATAAGCAGGTTCCATTTTTACAAGTTTTGTGTATTTATATAAATATACTTATTTATGTCATATGAATAGAATAAAACTTGTCAAAATAGTAATTGTCTATAACAGAATCATGTCTTTAACGGAAGCGCTACATGGTCTTAATATGAATTACGATACAATTAAATTTGCTGAAAACCTGTCTAAAAGGGGATTTTCATAGTTCTTTAGTGAAACCTGTGAAAGCGGAATTTTTCTATAATGGAATCCTGTCTCAAACGGAAGAGTTTCAGAATCCCTGCAAAACGAACAATAGATCTTATTGAGGTAGTGTATCTTAGAAGCATAATTAATTACACTTCTTTCTATGGAAGCCTGTCTAAAATGGAGCTTTTTACCAGTCCTTTGAAATCTTGTCTTGACTGTGTATGTATAATAGAAGTATTTCGAGTAACTTTAAGAATTTGGGTATATCCTTATTTAATTTCTAAATAATAAAAAAAAAAAGCAGGATAAAAAATGTAAGGCCAATCTCTATAACTGCAACTAATAATACATTGAAGCTACATTAATATTTACCAATGAAAAAGATTCACTATGAAGTAAAAAGCTGGGCGCATACTGAAGAGAAATTTAATTAACCCATTCGCTGTCATCTACGAGTATACTCATGGCTTTAATTTATTAATTACTTTGTCATATTTTAGAATTAAAGAAATTGCCTCATTTATTGGCAGAAATTTCGCTGTATTAGTAAAGCGAAATTTACCTTTCTGAATTTGTGGTAGCAAACGAATTTTAACAAAAAAATTGAACATTCTTGCTTTATAGTTTTGGCAGCGAATGGGTTAAATCAAGTTTCATATTACATAACATTTGCCTACAATAAAGTTAGGATCAAGTGGTTAAGTTTAAAACAGCAATTTCCATGTTTAGTTTCTTGCCACTGAATGTGACTTGTGATGTAATAGATATTGGATAATGATTTCACATAAGTGTCAATCGTATGAGCCGTTCATGCGATCCGCCGCGCTCCCCATGGGAGTTTTTGAGATAAGGTTTTAACTTCTGGAAAAAGCAGTTTTGTTACAATTGTCTTATTCAACCATAATTCTTTTGGGTTTCCATGTTTCATGTCTCAGCACTTTTGATACCATATTCGATCTAATAGTTGCTTCTGATATCTGGTCGTCTTTAAGGGTGTATTCCGATCCAAACTGCTTATTTTCTGATTCAATTTAAAATTCATTTTTGCTCTCAAACGCATCAAACTTGGAAATTCTCTTATTTAGAAACTATATAATGTGCGGTGCTTCTTAATTTTTTGATAAATACAGAAAATACTGTAAAAAACGCTGTCAAAGTTGGCGTTTTGAACCGAATTTTCCGAAGCGGGCGATCTGGGAATGAAAAAAATGGTCATACTGAGAAAATAATTGTTTAAAAATCAAATTCTAATTAATTGAGCTGAAAATGAAATCCCACGGCATGTTAAACATGTCTTCAGAAATCACCCCAGCAAGTTTCATGTTTTTACTTTTAAAAATGAGTCTGAAAATGTCTCAGAAAATTTCGAGCTGTTGAGGGTGGAAAAATATTTTTTCGAATACACCCTTAAGGAAGTTAAATTTTTGTAATAAGTTTATTTGTGATGGATTAGCACTTTTTTGGAAGTATTAGAATGTGTAAAAAATGGTTCATGGGGGTTTCTGTTTTTGTACTTCTCAGCCAATTTTTTTTAGATGGTTCGAAACAGTTTTAGAACATTCTCCAAGTTCAGCAGTAAGCTTTGGACGGGTCGGATTTATGCAGCTCAGGAAGGGACGCTTAGGAGTTCCATGGAAAAGGGTAGCGCTCTTCTAGACCATTAATAATCATAAAATACCGAATCTTCCGATTGCACCGTTAAACAACTTGGCAGGAGAATCAAGAACCTCATCTCTGTATATTTCAGTATTCACAGTTGCACTGGTAAAAATGTGTCGGTCACTGCGGCCATTCAAAATGATGTCCGCCCATACCATGATTCCACGACCTTTGTATCTATGCCTTTCACGGATGTTTGCAGCCTTATTGCGTGTGATTTTCTCCCTCGATATGGTAACACGTCTGTAGTAACTCTCTCAACAAAATCGGGATTCATCGGTAAAGAGAACTCTGCTCCAGTCTGTGGTACTCCAATGACTATGATCTCTGCACCACTTTAACCGGGAGCATTTCACTACCGGAGTTAGTGGAACACAAATCATGGGTTTCCTTGCATGCAGACTGTCACTCATATTAAACCAGGATAGTCGAGTTCTTGTTGCTGCAGCAAACTCCATGCAATCTGAACTGACGTCAATTGCCTAATTCTTTTATCAATCGTTGGCAAATTATAGTCCTGAGAGCCTATTGTAGTGCGTTTTCTACCTTGACCTGGTTGTCTGTAGACATTATACCAGTGTCTTTAAACCATTTCCAGATTCTTGATATGACGCTTTTGGCTATTTTTAAGTCTTTACAGACCCCTAAGAGTGTCTCTCCTACTTCCATTCTCCCTATCGCACGCAATTTCTCAAAATCGGTCAAATGTCTTCTGGACGACATATTCCACCTACTAGAAGCGAAAATTTCCCCTAATTACACGTACAATCCTTAAAATTAGACTTCAAATTACCCACGTGAACTCCTTATCACACGTGAACCGAAAGAACTCGCTGAGGCTGAAAAATTTGCATATATTTCTGTGGCTAATGTTAATCCCATTGGACTACGTGATAACGTTGACATTGAGTTACCTTTCTGGAAGTTCCCTTAATAGAATTAACATAAAGCACCTTTTTATGGTTGTTCCTTTAATTTTTCTCACCAGTGTATTTTGAAAGTGGTAACAAATAACTAGTCCAAAATTAAAGTTGCTTTTATTAATTGCAGGCAGCAGATTTAAAGTAATTGTTAATATTGTCCGATAAAAAGTGAACAAAGATAAGGGTCACGAAACTCAACCAATGTACCGTTATTGCGTTCGTATAAACTCGTTCTTTCCCATAAGTGTCGACAACAGAACCCCATCGAAGTCCAAGATAAAGAAGTTTTACGTTTAATCTACTTACAGTAAACAGGAGCGTGCGAAGAAAAAGCTGCGCCCGAGGCAAAGTTTCAATTTGGCGGCCCCCGCCCCCCCCCCCATTCCCAGCTTTTCTTTGTGACAGGTGTCACAAAATTGAAAAGTGTAGAAACAGAAACAAATTCTATTGAATACATATTTCGCGTTTATTTTAAAACTTTAGGCATAATTTTAATTCAGAAATTTCAAAAAACTAAATAACATACGAGAAAATTGCACTTATATTTTGGCAAAGGGGATCTGGAAAAAGGGTTTAAAAAATGTATCTAACAGCACAGTGTTATAAAATGCAACATCTCTAGTAGTAAATAATCTCAATTTTATTATTTATTTATCTTCCTCAATCTTAAATTAATATTTATTCATTTTAAACTCAACTTCAAATCTAGAAAATTCTCTTCAAAATATTTAAGTTTCCTCTTAATAAAGTTATTCTAAATTTTATTTATTTTCCTCAATCAAACTTAAATTCTATCTTTCAATCATTCATTAAAATATATTAAAATAAACAATAACAATAATATGTGTAAACAAAGTTTTACGTTCGTGTTTACTTTTCCGAAAAGATCGCGATCGCGATTCTACATTCTTTATAAGTTTAAAACAACGAAAACAAAAATAATTTATTTTTTAATATTGCGTGCTCAATCTATAGTCAATAGATAGAGTATATTTTTCTGATTAATTTGATACAAGTTGCAAAAAAATCCGTCAACAAATATTGGCGATATTTAATTTAACGTTTTCTGCATTTTCCTATTTTTAAATATTGGCGCGATGCTTTCTGTCCGCCATTGATAAAAGGATGCATTTCTGCGCCATTTTTTTCGTACAATTCGGTGACATCGCGAGACACCCACGCGGATAGTTCATTCAACTCATGCGTTCCCGGATGGACGCGCGGTACTTGAATGCATCGGATTGGTCATTTTCAAAATCTTACACATTCTTGCAGGCAGAGAGCTGTTTTTCGTCAGTCAACAGGGATTAAGTCGGAGGGTGAACGTGCAGTTTTTAAGAGGCTGCGGTGTTTCTCCCCGTAGCGGCCGGCTGTTGGTTAAAAAAATCTTGGTAGTGAAACAAGGATAGTATTTTGTCCACATCAAGAAATGAAATTTACAGTGTATGGCTAATAAAATAACATCTTCAATAATGGGAATTTAAGATCTGTCGAGATTCTACAGTGTGAGAACATCATGCCTTCCTAGAATCAATGATGACTACCGTTCGATCAGAAATAATCTATTGCCTGTACCGCCAAGATAAAGAGAAGTATAACCTCCATCTATTCTTTTGATAATTCATCTCTACCTCACCTTATTGAATTTCCTCAGCAAATGTTTGTGAATCAAAAGTGGTATATTAGCGTATCCTGCATAGTTTTAACTTCTGCTACTCCCTTCAACTGGTGTAATCATCATTATTCCTATGTATATCATTATTCCTAAGTATAAAGCTCCTATGAACAATTAGTTTAAAGAACAGTTTGAAATATAATCTTTTTTTTACAGAACTTTAATAACTTTAAAATATAAATAATACCTATGGACATTTTCCCTTTAAAACCCATAGAACATTTCTACAACAATATTTTACAATATTGAAATTTCAATGCTTCGTAAGATAATCATCCAATCGTTTATTAATTCCTGTTGAAGTGAACACATGCCCATTGTGTTGAATTAATATTTTTTTGTGTGATTTGAATAGTAATGTATTATTTTGACCCTCCCCCCCCCTTTATTTTGAATTTAAATAAATTATGTTGCATCAATAAATATATTAGTTACATTTATATTGGTAGTTCATTTCGTATAATTACAACATACACAAGAGTTGGGTGAGTAACTTATCTTTTCTTTATTTTTCAACAATTAAATGTTATATATAATTAATAATTTTTAGATGGCTTTAATCCTATTTTCATTTTAACGCAATGTCTAACCACTCTATTTTCCGGTCGGTATGCGCCTTTGGATAGAGGGATTTCATGCCTTTAAGATTTTAACTTAACTCTATTAATTCAATAATTTTAATTTCTTAAATATTGCCAACTTAAAAAGTTTGTTTCATTAACTTTAAATCCCTTTCTCAAACTGCGCGTATCATCTTTGGTGCCGTGTTTTTGAGACTTATCTGGGGTATTGCGGATTTAATTTTTTTTCTTTTCTTTTAAAAGCTAATAGCCATCTTTTTATGATTATTAAAATATTTTTAATTTATAAAGAAATAGCTCATTTCAATTTAATTTCTGTGTCTTTATGTGTGCAAATCAGGAATCTATTTTTTTTTTATTGAAACTGTGCAATATAATTTTATAAATTTATGAAAACAATTCAATATTGGTAATATATTATGCTTTGGTAAAAATATCCAGATTTAGTGCAATATTAATTTACTGAATCGTATATATTTTGGTTGAAATTTCTATAGTTTATTTTTATTTTCTTAAATATCTACAATTGAGTTTTTACAGCTTCAATTTAAAAATTTATCACTTTCATATTAAATTTATTTGAAGAATTTATTTCAATTATTTTGGTTAAAAATAAATTGTTATTTTTTCTTGCAAATTTTCATTAATCTCTACTATTACTCTATTTTTTTTTCTTTCAAAAAAATTATCAGAGTTGAGTTTTTAAATTTAGGGGTTTTGCTACAATAACATAACATATACCTTTATATGCTTACTAATTTCCTTTTTGGGGGATTCTTATATCAATATTTACAAAATTTCACAAATGATATAAAATACATTTCTGATTTTTTGTATTGCAAGTTCAAATATTTGTATGCTATATTTTTCATGCATAGAATATAACTTCTATTTTTTATGATTCAGGTTTTTTCTCAAAAGACTGAACTTTTGAAAAATTTTATTTTTCCTATTCTTAATCCTATGATTAAGCATTTTATATTTTATATAGTACTATTTTTATGTATTTTGGGGGATTCTATTTTGATTAATTTTTTCCCCTCTTTTCTTAAAAGCAAATTTTTTAAGTACTGATTTTAAAATAATTTGGCTAATTTTTTTTTCAACTTTTACAATTGCACTCTCATAAGTTTGAGATTATCAGATACAATTTCAGAGGTTGATTTTTAAATTTTTGTGCAGATAATTTTCTACTTTTTAATGATTTTCAATTTTATTTTTGTGTTAATTTCTCAGTAGATATTTGTTAGGTAGAAAAAAAAATAAAATAAAGGGAAAAGATAAAATGAATTTAAATTTATTAAAATTGGGAGTTAAATAAATATATTATGTAGATTTTTTAATATGAATTAGAGAGGAGAAAAAGTTTACTATTAAATATGGCCGTCAAATGATCGTTAGTGGTTAATGATAAACATTGCATGTGAGAAATGTAAATAAATATAACTTGGTAACTTCATGGTAAAATATGAATAATAAACTCTAGACTCACCTGAACTGAGAAAATATTTCTTGCCTGAAAATTGTATATATTTAGCATATCTTAAATTGTGCCAAGTGTTAAATATTTTCATTAGAACGTTTATAATTAATCATTCTTTAATACATCAGCAATAAATTAATTTGGCACTCAATAATAAAATTATCACACACATAAATAACACATATACCTTTATTGATACAAAATACTTTTATTAAAAGGATAATGAACTTAAATGGAAAAGGGTGTGTGGGGGGGGGGGAGTGCACTCACTTTACAAATATTATTAAAATTAAATTATTACATTTATTTCAAATATTGACTTTTATAAAACTAGATATTGAAATTCATTAACAAGCTTTATATTATTAATCACAGGATATCATATCTTTGTTGTGAAGTATCAAAATGAGCAGTTAGCTTTGCTTCAAATAATATTCATGATTCTTTTAGAAACTAGTTCATGCCTCAAGTTATACTCTCTAGCTATTTGAATTGTCAGTTTTTTGAAATCAAATAGAGTTCATTAAGGAAGTGATAAATCAAACAACTCACCATTGTGATGTCAAACATAGGCAAAAAGAGGAAGGAAATCTTTCTACCTACTGTAGATTTTGATTCTCCAAATCATGGTGTACACTCAGATTTATTTTACGAAGATGCAGATACACACACTACAGATGGTTGATTGAAAAATCTAGAGACCGTTCTCAATAAGTGTGATTACGATCTGTGGATGTCTTCATTTCCAAAATGCCATAATTTCAGTTGTGTAATTTACTTCGCAACGATGATAGGAAATAACATTTGAAGCATTCTTCTAAAGGTATTGACAACTATCCGTAAAACTTGTCGCCACTGAACTTCACAGTATTACTATATTTAAATTACTTTATTGAGATGACTTTTTATGAAAGTTGTATACCGAAGGAAATAATTTTTCCAACGGAAAAAGAATAATTTTTACGGAGCAACATCGCACCCTTCTTGGTGCGATGCCGTCCCAAGCTCAAGAGAGTGAAGCCACGCTACGAACGAACGGCATTAGGCGGGAAAGATGCTGATTGGCTGATTTAAAATCGATGCTACACAGAGTAGTAGAAGTGCTTGAATAAAATATCGTTAAGTGATAAATTCGAATTTTAGATTTGAAATTATAATAAAAATATTCTATTTCGGAAGAAAGTATAATGTTAATATTTATTATTGATAATTTTTGACGATCTTTTATGGCGATTAAATTCAAATTGTTTTTAGGTGAAATTTAACTGAAAAACGAACTTAACGAAATTTAATGAATATTTAAAGGTAGAATTTAAATTTTGAAAGTGAAAAAGTTTTTTGACTTAATTTAAATATTTTAAAATAGTTTTTTAATTAATTTTAATTGGAAAGGATGTTATTATATAACAATATTAATTGCTTTATTTTTGATAATTTAAATTTATATAGTTCAAGATTGTTAGGGCATTTTTGATTCGTTTCCCTCACATCTATTTCTGAATTTTTTTTTACTTCAGAGAAATTTGCAATGGCGAATCAATTGCTTTTAAATTCACTTTTAGCGTCTATTCCCACTTTCCACGGGCGAGATGATGAAAACGTGGACATTTTTATTAGGAATGTGAGTGATGTGTGCAACCTGGAAGCTTGGCCATATGTAAACAGGATTCTTTTATTGAGACTTTTATGTAGGGACAGGGAGTCACAGTATGTTTCGGGAGATCCTGAAATTGCTAATGAAGAGAATTTTGAGGTAGTGGTGCGCCTTTTGAGAAACAAATTCACTAAACAGGACAATTTTCAGCAAGCTTCATATGACTTTTCCAAAATTGGTCAGAAGCCAAAACAAAATATTAGGAAATTAGCTGATGAAATTAAACGGGTTGTAAACCGAATGATTCCAAACGACGAGGAAATTCCGCAAATAGAAGCAGTCAGAGCTAATATGATGTTCGCGAAATTATCTGATGCACTTAGATCAGATATAAAATCTGAAGTTTTGAAATTTGGCCGCAATAATTTTGAGGACCTTGTTGCATGCGCGATGGATATCGAGAAGGCTCTAGAACAACAATCCTTGTGTATTAACAATCTCAATGCAACTGAAGCTCAAAATTCTAACACGCAGGAATCACTTATTTCACTTCTCCTGAAACAGCAAGCAGATTCCAATAAATTACTCACAGACGTGGCGAATCAGCTGAAAAAGATTAAAGAGGAAAAGGCGGTGTGCCATATATGTGGTAAATTGCACAATACACGAGATTGTTGGCATTTTCCATGTAACAACACTAACAGTACATTTCCGGTTCAAACCAATTTTGCGAGTCAAGGAAACAACTTTACAGGTCAGGGAAACAATTTTGCAGGTCAGAGTGGAAATTTTTGGAGTCCACACAACAATTCGCCAAGCAATGACAGATTTAATTTTACTCATGATCGATATTTTTCTGTACAATCGAATAGAGGAGGTGATAACCATGTTCCGAGATTTCAGAGAGGCAGAGGTAGAGGTAGGAACAACTTCAGGCCATACAGTCACAGAGCTAGGCGAAATTTAAACTTTTGAGGGGTTCTGGTGATGATTTTCATAATTTTTTCCCTCCGTCTCACAGGACCCTCAATACTGATGTTTTTGGTATGCGAGAGGGTTTTGATGGCTCAGTTTCTAATGTTAATGTTACAAAAAATCTAATGTCTTGTTACGAGGATAATTCACAACTTCCCATTATTAAATTAAAATTTAATAACCATGTTTTTGATGCTCTTCTGGATTCGGGTGCAAATTTGTCGTTAATTCAGCCAAAAACAATACAGATTTTAAAACAAAAAACCAAACTTAACTTCATTTCTAGATCCGTAAATATTAAAACAATAGATAACACTAACATTCCATATTCTTCCGCAGTTCAACTAAGCTTTAAAATCAAAAATAAATGGTTCAAGGGAATTTTCTTCATAACACATAATTGGAACTCAAATTATCAAATAATCTTAGGCTACGACTTTTTAAACAGAAACAAACTTTTGCTGGACTCAGCCAATTCACAATTAATCATGGGCAACCTCCCATTTCCATTTGAGAACAAAAATCCAGATACAACTACAATTCATGATGTAAACAACGACTTAAATGACAATATTTTTGAAACCAATGATAATTCTCAAAATAACTCCAATTTTTCTAATAATGAACATAACGTCAACAATGATTCTGATGAAAACAAAAACATTGTAACTCCTGCCAACAAAGTTATAATTCGACCTAATCAGGGAAGAATTATACGTCTAAAAGCTCTTTATAAAATCAATAAATCCTCTAATTATTTATTTTGTCCTTTAAAAAACAAATTAGCTTTAAATTTAGATTTCAGTCTTCACACACCAAATGTCAACAATTCAATTTTATTATATGTTCACAATAACAACAATACAAAAATAACTCTAAATAAAAACACTAAATTAGGCTATATTAAAGTAATTTCAGATGACCAAATTTCCTCACACAATAACAACAAAATTTATCAAATTAATTCACTAGTTTCAAAAGACATCTTAGAACTAAGAAAGAAGGAGTTAAATGTAAACAATTTTAATGTAGGCCACTTACCTCATTCAGATCGAAAAAGTATTCTCAAGCTTCTCATGCAAAATTCTGCTGTTTTTTCTTCTTCATATAGCACACTAGGGTGTACAGACAAAGTCGTTCCTCAGTTCAATTTGCTACATGATTTTGCATTACAAACTAAACCATATCCAATACCTAAAATTGCTAAGGAATTTGCTCGCAATGAAATTTCTGAACTTTTAAATGCTGGTTTTATAGATAATTCTACATCCAATTACTGTTTTCATGTTATTTTTGTCAAAAAGAAAAATCTTGCCACAGATGATCCAAATAAACTTAAATTCCGTATGGTCATAGATTATCGTCTTCTTAATGCAATAACTGAACCTTATAAAATTTGTCTACCTAAAATAAATGACATAATGCAAAATATCGCTGGCAAAAAATTGTACACTATTCTGGATCTTAAATCTGCATTTTTTCAAATTTTGCTTCAGGAGAAAGATAGGTCGAAACTGGCTTTTGCAACAGAATTCGGTAATTTTATGCCAAAAAGATTGCCATTCGGATGTGTCAATTCAACTTCATATTTTCATACTCTTATAAATAACTGTCTTGGCTCATTAAAAGGTAAAAATGTACAATATTTCTTAGACGACATAATTGTTGCAGCGGATTCGATGCAGGAAATGCTCATCTGGCTACAGAAAGTTTTTGAAAAACTCAAAGAATTTAATGTCACATTAGACCCTGGTAAATTACAAATCTGTAAAGAAGAAATTACTTACTTAGGCTTCAATTTAAATAAAAATGGTCATTCTCCCTCCACTGACAATATTAGCAAAATAAATAAATTTCCTGTTCCGACTAATCTTAAACAAGTACAGAGCTATCTAGGCATGATTAATTACTTTCGACACTTAATTTTTGACTTTGCTAAAATTATTCAACCTATTGTAAACTTAACGGAGAAAAAAGTTAAATTTGTTTGGAGTACACAATGTCAGGAAGCATTTCAAAAAATTCAAGATATACTTTTAACCAATCCAACTGTAAAGAATTTCGATGACAGCAAAGAAGTTTTTTTAGTTACTGATGCCTCTAAAATTGCAATTTGTATTTTAATGCAAAAACATAATGATAAATTTTATCCTATTGAATTCTATTCTAAACAACTTAATGAAGCAGAATCAAGATATCCTTCAATTAAACGTGAATTTTATGCTATTTATTCCTCTGTAAAACATTTCTCAGAATTTCTATATGGTAGACAATTTAAAATTTTAACCGATGCTAAAGCCTTAACTTATCATTTAAATTTGGAAAAGCAAGCAGAAATTATAACTAGATGGCTAATGTTTCTACAAAGTTTCAATTTTAAGGTGGAATACATTCCTGGACTGGTGAATCCAGCTGATTTTCTTTCTCGTGTTGTAGACCTCCCCAGTAACCCTAATTTATATGTCAATGCACAAAATATTTTCATTCCCACAAATGACTCATTAAAAACTGAAAATATTCTTCAAGAACAATTAAATGATGAAAAACTTAAAGAAATCAGAGAGAAAATAATCAATAAAATATGTTCTAACTCTAATTATTCCATTAATCCTGATACTAATCTGTTAATGTTTTCAAGGAAAAAGTCGGTAATGTCAATAGATCTAATAAAATCCTAATTCCTAAAACTTTAATTAAGAGCTGCATAGCAATGGGTCATCAAGTACATTTTGGAATAACGAAAACTGTGGATACAATCTCGAGAAACTATTTTTGGCATGGAATGGTTCAAGATATTCAGAATTTTGTCAATTCATGTGAAAAATGTCTGCCTCATAAAAGTAAACAAACAAATACTAAGCCTGCGTTCATTTCAAAGTGCGAATTAGCTCCCGGAGAGATGCTTGCGATAGATATTGTGGGAAAACTCCCCAGGTCACATGACGGTAAATTTTTCATTTTTACCATCGTTGACCACTATTCACGCTTTCTGGAAGCAATTCCACTTAGAGATGCTACTTCTCCATCAATAATTAAAGCTCTCAATGACTATTTTTCCAGGTACTGTCTTTCTAAAGTTATATTGTCTGATAATGCTAAAAACTTCACATCTGACATTTTTATCAATTTTCTTAAATCTCTAAATATTAAACGTAGAAATTCTTCAATTTACTTTCCGAGGTCGAATGGACTTTTGGAACGTATCCATCGATCGCTGAAAGAGTCTGTTGCAGCACTATCTGATCAAGTTATTGAGTGGTCAGATAGATTGAAATTTTTTGTCCTTCACTACAGTAATTCAAAACATTCAGTTACTAACTTCACTCCAGCTAATCTATTTTTGGGTAGAGACTTAAATTTGCCAATAGATACTTTTCAACCACCCAAAGAGGCAGAAGAACCTTCTATATATTTCCAAAAACAACAAGAACATATCGCAGCAACCAGAGAATTAGTCAAACAATTTGAGAAAAATTATTTTGATAAAAATGAAAAATTCCTTAAAGGTCGCCCTGCTTGTAAATTTAAAACTGGTGATATAGTATACTTAAAAAATTTTCATCATGGTTCACCCTTTCATCCAAAAAATTCTGGTCCATATAAAATTATTAGAGCTTTCAGAGGTGATAATTATTTAATTAGACATTTAAGTGACACCACAATAAGAGATATAAAAGTTAATGTCACCAAGTTAATTAGGACAGGAGGTAAATAGTATGTCTATCTTCTACTCCTTCATCTCTCACTTGATTATGATATTCTTTTTTCAATTTTTATTTTTTTACCAATCTTCCTACAACTTTAATTCCATTTTTATATCATTTTGCTTTTTTTTATTAGATATATTTTTTTTATTAGTACAGTGGTAACATTTAAGTCATTTAAAAATAAATATTCCAAGTTTTGCGGGCAAAACAGCAGAGTGCTAATACGTAGTGGCACACTGGGATCTATTTATTTTTATGATCCAGCTTTGTCATAATTTTATCATTAATTTTTGCCATAGCCACAACTACACCAACTTATTTTCCCTAGATTTATATTTTATTTTGGAAAACAATATTATGTTACCACATTTTTTTTATTTCTCAAGTATTAATCTTAATTCAATATACCGTCCATTTCATATTGTGCAGAGAGAGTGATTTAGACTTTACTAATTTCTACGACTTGTTTAGAGTGATAAAATTTTTTATTATTTCAAATATTACAATTTTAGGATCCTAAATTAATTTTTTTTACAAATGATTATAAGAAAGTAAACAATTTATTACTCAGAGAAAAATATAAAATGAATATAAATAATATAAAGATAATGAAATTAAATGAAAATTTTTAATTATCTCCAAAAAAGCGCTTGCCTATATGGTACTAGTGGAGATTTTAGTATGAGAATACGATGGAGCAACTGCTCTAAGTCTTTTCTCTTTTTTTATATTCCCACAAAATTTTAATGAGCACACACGGAAGGTAAATTCGGCATAGCTTGGGGAATTACTTAACACAAAATTTTTACCCCTCCGATAAGTCCTTCAAGGTGCAGTTAAGCTATAATTTTAAAGGGAATAACCTTTTTAATTGTAAAATTGTGTCCAGTTTCGCATTGTTCTAAAGATGAAATGAAGGAATTAATTAATTTAATTTTTTTTTGGGACACAACTACATTCTCTAAGAGGTGTACGCAAGTTTTCCTCTTAAATGTTATGTAGTAATTTTGCAATTTATTAAAAATATAAAAAATTATTTCTATGTTTAGAATTTTGTCTCAACATCACTCTACAAGTTACGTAGCAATATTTACATAGGAATCTCTGGTTATTGTTTAGTAGTTTTGATTTTACTACATTCAAATATATCTTGTCATACTCAATAACTGTCAATTATTTACAAGTGCCAATATCTGCTGTTTCATTGTTTGTACATAAATATGAGTTTTATCATAAATTGCTATTCTTTTTATCGTGCAATATGTTCAGGTTTTTGATTTGCACATATGATTTCGCAGAATTTTCAGTTTCTCAGGTATACTCACCCTTCGTGTGTAAATGATAAATGTTATTTCTTGTATTGTTTGTATTTTTGTTAAGTATATATCATTGTTATGTATCACATATTTATATTCATTGTATTTGTATCAAAGTTTAGTGTTGTATTTGTATGTATTGTGTTTGCAATTGTTATCTCTGTACTTTTGTTGGTTTAAGTATTCAGTGTGACAGCTATAGAGTAATGCAACTAGGATTCACTTCAAAGCAAGAATTTATTGAGTACAAAATATACTACAGACAGTTTGATATAAATTAGCAACAAACTTCAATGATTATGGCCAATCCAGCAATTGTTTGAGCCGTCAGCAAAGAATTTTTTTTATTGATTTTTTTTTCTACAGGGGGAAGGAAACTTTATAAAATGCAACATCTCTAGTAGTAAATAATCTCAATTTTATTATTTATTTATCTTCCTCAATCTTAAATTAATATTTATTCATTTTAAACTCAACTTCAAATCTAGAAAATTCTCTTCAAAATATTTAAGTTTCCTCCTAATAAAGTTATTCTAAATTTTATTTATTTTCCTCAATCAAACTTAAATTCTATCTTTCAATCATTCATTAAAATATATTAAAATAAACAATAACAATAATATGTGTAAACAAAGTTTTACGTTCGTGTTTACTTTTCCGAAAAGATCGCGATCGCGATTCTACATTCTTTATAAGTTTAAAACAACGAAAATAAAAATAATTTATTTTTTAATATTGCGTGCTCAATCTATAGTCAATAGATAGAGTATATTTTTCTGATTAATTTGATACAAGTTGCAAAAAAGTCCGTCAACAAATATTGGCGATATTTAATTTAACGTTTTCTGCATTTTCCTATTTTTAAATATTGGCGCGATGCTTTCTGTCCGCCATTGATAAAAGGATGCATTTCTGCGCCATTTTTTTCGTACAATTCGGTGACATCGCGAGACACCCACGCGGATAGTTCATTCAACTCATGCGTTCCCGGATGGACGCGCGGTACTTGAATGCATCGGATTGGTCATTTTCAAAATCTTACACATTCTTGCAGGCAGAGAGCTGTTTTTCGTCAGTCAACAGGGATTAAGTCGGAGGGTGAACGTGCAGTTTTTAAGAGGCTGCGGTGTTTCTCCCCGTAGCGGACGGCTGTTGGTTAAAAAAATCTTGGTAGTGAAACAAGGATAGTATTTTGTCCACATCAAGAAATGAAATTTACAGTGTATGGCTAATAAAATAACATCTTCAATAATGGGAATTTAAGATCTGTCGAGATTCTACAGTATGAGAACATCATGCCTTCCTAGAATCAATGATGACTACCGTTCGATCAGAAATAATCTATTGCCTGTACCGCCAAGATAAAGAGAAGTATAACCTCCATTTATTCTTTTGATAATTCATCTCTACCTCACCTTATTGAATTTCCTCAGCAAATCTTTGTGAATCAAAAGTGGTCCCAGATAGCATGAACAATTGCAGCAAGATTAATTTTTTCTTGATATTTTCTTGTCACGACAAATTTGAAGTAATAATATTGTCGCAAGGACACTACTAGGTAGACGGAATATAATCAATCGCTCCCTTACAACGCAACTTTGCTCTAAAACTGATACAACACTGTCATAAAATAACGACGTAAGCGAAAAATTCCTTTTGTTGGAAGGAGAACAGATATAAACGCGCATGCGCGGAAATTTGACAAAGACAAAATTACAACACTTCTTTATCTTCCATGATTAGCAGCGCCATTGGATTAGCGTTCAAGTAAAGAACCCAGATATAAAGGTATTTATTATTTTAATTATTCAAATGTGATTCGGATATTTTTGTATTTTCTCTGTACAAACTACAACTTTTATTTTGTACAGAAATTCTAATAAATTAAAAAGTTATGTCTATTTACTGAGGAATGCTTACATTTTTAAAATAGTTTGGTTTTGGTCCATGTTAAGGCATTATTGAAAATTTTCATTTTTAAATGGATTTTTCTCAACTTTAAGGGGAATTTCTAAGATATCATTTTAATTATATTTGCTTTTTTTCTTTCTATTCACGCCGATCGAGCAGTGTTGAATTCAGATATTTTTTTCCGGGAGCAATTTCTGCGGCTCTGGAGGGGGGGGGGGGACATTTTAGAGATTCGGTGTGGAAATTGCTTATTAAAAAGCATAAAATCTCAAAACTTCCAGGGGGGATGCCCCTCCTCTTGAATTCAGCAGTGCGTTCGAATGTATTTTTAAATTTAAATTATCTTTTCATGACCATTAAATCCTTTTCTCTATATAAATATTATTTTAAACAGTTTCTTAGTGTAATATTCTCCATGCTTCTTATCATGCACTTCTATTGTATCGATATTTTCTAATTTTTATTAAAGTTATTAACAGTATTTCCTTCCGGCGTCAGTTTTATTTAATTCTTTAAAAAATTCTCTTTTCTTTTGACAAAACTGCTTGTTAATCGGATGTGTATAAGTCTTTTTATTTCCTATTTTTCTTAAATTTTAAATACGAATATTTTGAAATTGTTAATTTTTCGCATCAGCAAACCTGGGCTTGAAATGTGCCGGAGCAAATCAGAACAATATTCCGGTTCGTAAAATTATGCCAAATATTGATCTGATTTGCAGTGTTGTAATCGTAAAAAAATCAGAGGGTGTACGCTAAAGTCATGAGCGTCATGTCTAGACTATATACGATATAGCTTTATTCGAGAAACCGGTGGTATACGGAGCTTTTTTAAAAAATCCAGAATTTATACGGCGTATACCTCCGTATACCCTCCAATACACTCCGGCTGGTTTGTGAAATTATGGTAAATGTCGTTCCGATACGTTAAAACATATTATTATTATAGTTTTATACATATAGCTTTTATTGTGCTGACTATAACTTTTTTGATTATTTTGAATGCATTTTTTAAAATTAATTTTTATTGTTAGACATAAATTTGCCTAAAACTTAAAAAAAATTTGTCAAACTTTGAAAAATAGATTTCCGGCTCGTGAATTTTTCCATTTCGAGTCCTGCCGCAAAACAACTGTACTGAAACTTGATTGGTAAGTTTTTTTTGTAATGCATTAGAGGTAAATAACTAAAATGCATCGAATAATCACTTAAACCCTCCCCTCCCCCCCCCCCCAAAAAACAAGTTATAAAATAATTTTGTGTGATACTTAAAACCTCGGATACCATAGAACCAAAATATTATTTTAATAGTTACAAAATAGTTTTTTGTGATAATTAAAACTTTGGACCTTAAAACCTTAATTCCATTGTTATATTGTTAATGTTACATTCGAAGACTATTTATTTGTGTTATTATTAAAGATGTTTCCTTTTGAATCCTTTTTCACATGTAAAATAGTGTTCAACTGCATCTTTATTTATTATTTTCTTCTATGATAACAATCATTAATAAAATGTAATTCTTAAGAACCGACACTAGTCACCCGAAGTAAAATTTAACATTCAAGCTAATGTTAATTCTATGGACAGTTCTTCACATAATTCGACTCACATTTTAATATTTTTTAATATTATTTTTTGCATAGTATACATCTGGTTGATATATATAGCTGTGCAATTGTACCTTTTCGAGCTTTTATGCTATTTTTTATATGCAGATACTTTCAATTTTGAAACCTGTTCTGAAAGTGAAACTGTACTCATATAAAAGAAAACTGTAACCAAAATCGAAAAAGTACAAAAGCACAACAATATATGGGGCATTCTCACAATCTTTTGACTTTTATAACCCTGAATAATAATTTTTATTTTAATACATTTTTTGAGTTTTTTTTTATTTCATATAATGGGAAACATTCCATTGCATGATTGCATAACAATATTAACGAGATAAATAAGTTTTGGACGATGTTGGGGGTCCAAATACCAGGAAAACTCCTATACCGTCCCGTGTCCCTGATGCTGATTTTTAAATTTGGAGCTGTCCGTATAAAATTGTTTCAATAAAAGTAATTCGATGTAATTTTTTTCCGAAACTGGGAGAACTGTTTAATATAAATATTGTGCAAAAAATTAACCTGCACACATTTTTACGGTTGATATTATTTTTTTAACTCTGTCCCTGGGTTTTTCATCCTTACCGTCCCTCTTGCTAAACTTACACAGAAAATCACTTCAGATGCAGCCACAGAATATTTTCAAGTTTATTCTCATGAAGAAGTATGCTAGAGAAAGAATGTCTAAAATTCTTTGAAGGGAAATTTACTGCAGAATTTAAATCAGCATTTAAATATCAATTTCAAGATCGTGACTTTATTGGTAGTTTTACCGTCCCCAAGATTTATTTCTGCACTTTTCGAGGTAAATTAAGAAAAAAAAATATTTTATCCAATGTTAACAACTGTTTCTAGAAATCAATGAACATTGTGGCTATCACTTAGTCTTAACATGATTTTCCTAAAAATAGGTGATAATTTTCCTTACCGTTCCATCCTTACAGTCCCCTTTTTTCCCATTTCGTCCCTTTTCTCCTATACCGCCCCCCCTTTTTTTTTAATCTTACCGTCCCTTCTTTAACACCCCTTTAAGACAATGTTATACAAAAATTCTGTATTAATAGTACTACATTTTTATTATTTCTTATTTGAATGTCCTGTTGGTACTATGCAAATTCATTATAAGTAAAAATTTAGAAGAAAATAAAAAGTTATAGGGGTAAAATGGTAAGGAAAATTAAACTCGCAAGTTTAACTTAAACCGCAGTTAAATAAAAAAAAATTCGCTGCTGACCATTTTTTCTTTATTTTAAATCATTAAGGCATTTGTCTATCAGAATAAAATGTGATTTTAGCATGTTTAATTTCACCAGATTTTTATTCCCGAAAGTCAAAAGATTGTGAGAATGCCCCATATCTACTCGTAGTCCTGAGGTATCCTATGCAAATATATATATTATTTAAGCTGTATAGCATTTTAGCTGTAAAGATTTCTGCCATATACTAACGTTAGCGTTCAAGTTTCTTCGCCTGACTAGTGTAGGTTATGTATATGTGTAGGTATGTAGTGTTATGAGACTATTTCAGTTACGCCGTTCGCTAATATTAATACAATGGGAGAATTTTTTAAAGGTATTTTCGTTTGCATTTTAATTTTTTTTTTTTTTTTTTTTTTTTTGTATTTGAAAGCTGAGGTGGATCTGTACAAAGATCCTTTTGCACTTTTTTTTATTTTGTTTACAAGTATTTTTAACCCGGGAGAACTCGCTAGTGAGAAGGCCCAATTGCTTTTCTTTTACTTTACATTCATATAATATCAGCTTTTTTTGGTTGGCTTAGTACTTTTATTCACAAAATAGGTAAAATAATTGAAAAACATTTTGAAATTTTAATTAAAATGAAAAATGATTTAAATAAGAGTCTTAAAACAGTACGACTGTGAGAGAAAATCTCATGCAGCGAGTTCTCCCGGGTTAATTAGAACACTTTCACTTTCGGAATCGGTTTCGAAAGTGAAAGCATCCTCATAAAAAAAAATCTTGCAAACAAAATCGAAAAAAGTAAAAAACGGTCTTTTTTGAGATCGACCTCAGCTGTCATATGCGAAAAAACAATTTGGAAATTGCTCGTCAAACGTGGCAAATGTGGTGCGTTCTTACTATAACTAGTTTTATAAATATTTTTGGAACCACATATTCTACTGAATGTATATTTTAGTGCACTTCATAAGTGCATATCAATTTCATTCTCTTCGAAAGGCTGTAACATCATTAAAATGCACTTACAATAATTTTTTCCCAAACTTCGGAAAACTTTTGACTGTCCGTGTAATTAAATTATACGTCCGATTTTCACAAAATCTGAAATAGCTCGACAAAATTTTGCAACAATTATACATTTAAAATTTCAGACCTTTCGGAAGGCTGTAACATCATTAAAATGCACTTGCAATAATTTTCCCCATTGGCCGTAATCTAACGGAAAACTTTTTAATGTCCCTGTAATTAAACTATACATCCGATTTTCACAAAATCTGAAATAACTCGACAAAATTTTGCAACAATTATATATTTAAAATTTCAGACCATTCGGTTGGGTAGTTTTTTCCCTCTGTTATATGCGGACGGACAGACAGGTGGACCGAACGACGACTATAGGTGTTACGTATTTATATAATTACGAATGCACCTAAAAATCATTTAAAAATAATCGAATGAAAACGAGATATTTTTAAAAATTTCTCCCACATAATTAACATTACCGAACAAGTATTTTCACGTGACTGAAATAGCCTCTTACACTAGTCATGAGAAATTCTAAGCTAATGTTAATCTTATGGGAGGATTCTTTACAGATTTTTCGCTTGCATTTTAATATTTTTAAAAGAGTTTTTGCTTAGGGTACCCCATGTCGATAACTTTTATCGTGAATTTGTACTTTTTCGATTTTGGTTGCAGTTTTTTATATAAGTACAGTTTCATTTTCAGTACCGATTCTAACCGGTTTCAAAAGTGAAACTATCTTGATATGAAAAACTGTAACCAAAATCGAAAAAGTACAAACGCACGATAACAGTTATCGATCTCACGTACGACGTACCCTATACCAAAAATCTTTTAAAAATATTAAAATGCAAGCGAGAAATCTGAAATGATTTTCCCCTCAGGTTTAACATTAGCGTTAAAATTTCTTCGCGTTACTAGTATTAGCCCTTTGCGCGGAAAAACTCGAACTCTAACGTTAAACCTATGAGACAAATCTTTACAGATTTGTCACATCTTGCTCACATTTTAATATATTTTTAAGTGATTTTTTTCGGATAGGATACCAGAGGTCGAAATAAATTGTTGTGCGTTTGTTCTTTTTTGGTTTTGGTAACAGTTTTTCAATATGCGAACACTTTCACTTTCGGAAGAGGTTGGAACCTGTTCTGAAAGTGAAACTATTTTCGTATAAAAAAACTGTAACCAAAATTGAAAAAGTACACAAACGCTAACATTAGATATCGACCTCAGGCATCCTGGAAAAAAAAATCGTGTAAAAATATTAAAACGCAAGCGATAAATTTGAAAAGATTTTAACCATAGGTTGAACATTAGTGATCAAATTTCTTCGCGTGACTAGTGTAGACCCTTTACGCGGAAAAACTCAAGTTAAATCTATGAAAAACATCTTTACAGATTTCTCATTCACATTTTAATATTTTTAAATAATTTTCGTTAAAAAATATACCTGAGGTCGATATCTATTGTTGTGAGTTTGTACTTTTCTATTTTGTTTGCATTTGTTTTTTTATATGAGGATAGTTTCACTTTTCACAACGTGTTCCAACCAGTTCCGATAGTGAAAATGTCCGCAAAAAAAAAAAAAAAAACTGAACAAAATCGAAAAATTACAAACGTACAACTATATATCGACCTCAGGCATCCTATGCATATATTTCTCTCTCATTTAAGGTGTATAGCTTTATCGCTGTGAAGATTTCTCCCACATACTTAACATTAGGGTTCGAGTTTCTTCGCATGACTAATGTAGATTCTTAAGAACTCTCTTCAGTCACGGGGAAAAGGAAAAACGCTGATGCTAAGTCTATAGGGGCATTTGGTCATTTTTTTTGGTAGAAATTGAAAGTTTGGGTTTCCCCTTATCGATAGTATCGTATTTGATTGAAAAAAAAAAATAAAAAAATACCCGATGTCAGGTTATGACAAGAGAGGACCCGTACAATTGTGTGGGTTCGGCCTTAATGCAGCCGTTTTTGGGCTAAATCTACACAATTGTGTAGATTTGGATTATGTGTGCAAATATCTAAAAATAAAAGTTTAAGCAAAAAAAGTTGTTGTTTATTGAGATAACTTTCATCAGCCACAATGAAAATATTTGAAACAATTTTTGTTTTTGGACAGACCACTACAATTTCATTTTCTGAGACGTGCTCAATGCTCGCATCCCTCTTAAGAGCCTTTGACAAATGGTATGTCCTACACTTCGTTTGGATTGTGCCTGATCCTTCAAATTTCTTTTTTTTTTTAGTTTTTCCAGCAGCGGTATTTTGTTGAAATACCGATCGAAGTACATAAAACTAGGTCTGACTCTGAACCAGAGTAAGGACTACAGCAGGCCCTAAGCCTAGATCCTTGTGAACCAGGTCTGTACTTTTTCACTGGTATAATACAAAATTTAAAACTATCCCAGATGATGCTGTTACAACAGAGTGTGGTTTGTTTTTTATATACTGCTTTACTGAGGCACGTCCTAAAAAAAGGAATCGTCTGCTCATCTATTAAAAATTTTCCCCGATCTCCTGGTAAATTCAAACAGACACTACGGAATCTGTCGCGCATTTGCTGAACTTTCCATAATTTATTATTTATTCCTGGTGGTTTACTTGCTGTGTCGACAAAATGGAATGAATTTATCAAACTTAAAAATCAATCTAGTGGTATGCATATAACTCATATAAAACTTATAAATCGTATATGCCATCTATAACTCAGAGCAGAAACATACAGTTCGTTACATGTGCATATTGTATATCTAATACTCATACTATCCATTTTAAATAGAAATCATGAATAGTACAAACCTATTAATTTATAATTGGTCAGCTTTAAAAATGTAATTAATAAAAAATAAATTGCTGAAAACATAAGTTTAAAAAAATCACTTAAAAATAAAAATTTTATATATTAGGAATTGTATCTATTTTGGAAATGGTAAATACCGGACCCGCACAATTGTGTGGTTCATTCGTTTTTCAACATTTCTGAAGCCCAATTAAATTTATCAAAGACAAAATCAATTAAAATCATGAATAAACTATATGAAAAGAAATATTAAATCTAAGCAAACACTATAAATCATATTTAAAAGAAATTACGACAGTACATACTTTTTGTCTATAGCTGTCAGATGATATAGTCTTTTTAAAAGCAGAAAATCTAACCCTGTATTGTAGTTGGTACCCCCTAGTTGTGTTTTATCAGAACATCTAAAGCATATAAATGTGCAGATTTGGTTTTAAATCGCACAAAAACAGGAAATAGTCATTCTCTTTTACTTTAGTATCGCCGCACAATTGTGTGGGTCAGGGCTTAAAGAGTTAAGAGGCTACTTCAGTCAAGCGGAAACACCCATTCGCCAATGTTAATCCAATAAGAGAATTTTTTTAAGGTAACTCGGTTGCATTTCAATATTTTTAAGTGATTTTTTTTTATATACTTTCACTTTTGGAGCCGGTATATACAGTGAAAAGAGTGAAAGTGTCCGCACAAAAAAATAAAGAAATAATAAAGAAATAAAATAAAAACTTCAACGAACTTAAAATAAAGTAAAAAACCACAATTGCAGAAATTTACCTCAGCTATCCAATGCAAAAGAAGGTCTTTTTAAAATATAAAAATACAAACGAGATATTTTAAAAAATATATCACGTTGGATTAACATTAGCGATTCGGTCATTTCGCCTGAAGAGTTATAATTTGTGATTACCTTTAAAATTAATTCTAAGCAGGATTCTTGAAAACAGTAAAAATTAAACTTGTAACTTTTAAAATGCACTCTATTGTTTCTCTCTTTTAGGATGCAAAGACACGGAAATAATATAGAGAAGAATGTTAAAAAATTGTATGTTAATTTGGTAAATATTATGTTAATACTTTGTGTTAGAAACTATTATTTGTAACTGTGTGAAAATAAACTTTGTAATTTTCTAGACTGTATTATTTTATTATAACTTTGTTCTTTTTAAATTCTTGAAACTTTTCAAATATGTTGTTTTTGTGGAATAATATTTATTCAGATTTAAGAATCGGGAAATTTCAATTTTAAAATGAGTTTTTTTTTCCTTCTGAAAGTTAATAAGTTTTAGCAATATATTCCACTCTGGCCAAAAAGAAATGAAAATAAATTATATTTTCTTTAATAAAATTATATATGAAATTAAAATTGAGGGTGTGTGTTTATACTCATCTAGGTTTGCTTTGCATTGGTTATGTACATGGACCACTTATTTTTAGATAATGTTTTTAATTACCTTCTAAGAATTAGAAGGGAATAAGCAACTAATTGAGAATTGACGAGTCTAATAAAACTTCTAAGCAAATTAAGGTATATTATTGGAAGTTATTGGGGCTTACCAGGTAGTTGAATGGTTAGCCCTGTGGCCTCCGATTCAACTAAGTCGGGTTTAATTCCTGCGGGTGTGGTAGCGTATTTGTGGTGATTTGGAATCTATTTTAAACTATAAGTCCTTGTTTACTCGGTCTATATAGCATAAAAATGTCAAGCATTTGACAAACCTCCGATTATATGGAATGCTGCACAAAACTCGCACAACCTTCAAATGTACGACTATTAGCGTACAGATAAAAAATATACAATCAAAAATTGAGTAGAAATGCGGCAACTAGTGGACCATTCACCAAAGTTTGGGAAGAATTTCATTTTGATACTAAAAATGAATATTCGATGAGTCCTTAAAAAATAAAGTTCTTTTGTCATGTTTTGGCGGGCATTTTTAACTCAGGGAGCGGGAGGGGCAAACTAAAATTTTTTTAAGTATGTTAAGAGACAGGTATAGTTGATTATGTTTTTTTTTTAATCGAATGATTACCATTTGCAAATTGATGCAATCATTTGTTACATAGTTACAAGTTTTATGAATACGAAGTCGAAAACTATAATTTGGTGCAGGTACCGTAGGTTTTTACAGCAGCAACTGATAGCCATTCAAGAAAATTTATCTGGTAAGATCTGGTAATTTTGGCACTAGAAATGAAGATACGATGAGTAACCCCAAAATAAAGTTGTTTCATCGTGGGGTTCTTTTTGAGGAGGGGAGGGGGACTTTAACACGGCATGGGTGAACAGAACTTATTTTTTAAATGTCAAATGGGGTATCGTTTGTTATGAATTTTTTTTATTCTGAATCAAATGATATCGCACGCAAGCCGATACGATCATTGTTTACAAAGTTAGGCCAAGTTATAAGTAGTGGATTTTGGTAAATTTAATGACTGAAATAAACTCAAAATTATCCTGATTTTGATTATTGCTATTTTGAAGACATTTAATAGTTTTGAGATGACTTAATATGATATAAAAAACTCTTTTTAAACGTAAAAAAAATGTGACAAAACTATGCTAAAAAATAAAATATAATTTTCCACTTTGCATTGACAAAATCTTTTCTGTAACTTTCTTATAAATGTTCGTATCGACTTGCCGATAATGTTATTCAAATACATACGAAACGATATCCCACTTGACCTATTTAAAAAAATGTTGAATTTTACCCCCTCGAGCTAAATTGCCCCCCCCCCCAAAAAAAAACAACAACAAACAAACAGTATAACAAATTTACATTTTGGAGACTCATCGGATCTTAATTTGTTGTGCCAAAACGAGGTTTGTCTCAAGCTTTCGTGAATAGCAATCACTTGTTACTGTAAAAACCTATTTTACCTGTAAAAGATTTCATATAAATAAAACCTGCCGTAACTTTGTAAGAAATGATCGTATTGACTTGCTGATGATTTCACCTGATTCGTAATTATAAAAAACATAATAAACAATATCCCATATCACCTACTTATTTATTTATTTTTAGTTACCCCCCTCCCTGAGCTAACGATGCCCCCTTTTGCGCACAAAACATGATAAAACAACTTTTTTTTTTTAGTACTCATTGGATCTTCATTTTTAGTATCAAAACGAAGTTCTTCCCAAATTTGGGTGAATGGCCATCTGTTGTCTCAAAAAACCCCATTTTACCTGTGCACTACACGCAAAAGTCAGAGAATTGAGAACATTTCAATGAAATTACTACATATTTGCAGCTATACTTGTTATGACAAGATTCCGAGTTTGCAATTCATTTGCAGATGTTCTGACATGACAATATTGCAAATTTACAATGCTTTTGCAAATAGTCTGACATCGCAATATTACAAGTTTGCTATGAGTTTGCAGTAAGATTGATGCAACAAGATTGCAACTTGCACGACAACTTGGCTGCAAGTTCAAAGTATGGTGACTTCGAAGTTTGCATAATCTTGTTGCAGTCTTGTTATGAACTTTCAGACTTGTCATGCTGAGCTTGCTGCAACATTGCAAGTCTGCAAAGTAAGATTGCTGAAAATTTTCTGCAAACTAAAATTGCTATCTGGGGTATATTAGCGTATCCTGCATAGTTTTAACTTCTGCTACTCCCTCCAACTGGTGTAATCATCATTATTCCTTCATTTAAGTATAAAGCTCCTATGAACAATTAGTTTAAAGAACAGTTTGAAGTATAATCTTTTTTTTTACAGAACTTTAATAACTTTAAAATATAAATAATATCTATGGACATTTTCCCTTTAAAACCAATGGAACATTTCTACAACAATATTTTACAATATTGAAATTTCAATGCTTCGTAAGATAATCATCCAATCGTTTATTAATTCCTGTTGAAGTGAACACATGCTCATTGTGTTGAATTAATATTTTTTGTGTGATTTGAATAGTAATATATTATTTTGACCCTCCCCCCCCCCTTTATTTTGAATTTAAATAAATTATGTTGCATCAATAAATATATTAGTTACATTTATATTGGTAGTTCATTTCGTATAATTACAACATACACAAGAGTTGGGTGAGTAACTTATCTTTTCTTTATTTTTCAACAATTAAATGTTATATATAATTAATAATTTTTAGATGGCTTTAATCCTATTTTCATTTTAACGCAATGTCTAACCACTCTATTTTCCGGTCGGTATGCGCCTTTGGATAGAGGGATTTCATGCCTTTAAGATTTTAACTTAACTCTATTAATTCAATAATTTTAATTTCTTAAATATTGCCAACTTAAAAAGTTTGTTTCATTAACTTTAAATCCCTTTCTCAAACTACGCGTATCACACAGTATAACAGTTTGGAACCCTTTTATATTACAAAAAAGAAACCCCATGCTATTCTGTGAATATATGTTTTTGACACAAGCACAGACTCAGATAAGAGAAGGTTAACAAAAGAGACTAAGACAAAGACCTAAAACAAGTTTTGAAAATAAAGAAGCTCTTATTCATAAATTTGTATTTTGGTGTGGGGTATAAAGACAATGCAATAACTATGAAATGAAAAATGTACGTACTTTCATTGGGAAAAAATTTTCAATATGTAAATATACAATTTTTTTTTACAAAAAGAAGAAAAAAAGATGGTTGTAGTATAAATTTGGCGCCCCTCAAATTCCGCGCCCGGGGCGACTGCCCCCTTCGCCCCCCGTTTCGCACGGCCCTGACAGTAAATTTGTGTAAACGGAATAGCAGGTATACTTGCATAGTTATCCTTCCGTCTCAGGACATTAAAATGTTTTTGTTTGAGAGGATTCCGTGTTTTCAGAAAACCTGCCAAGAAGGATTCACAACTGGAACAAGTTTCATTTCAGATAGGTTTCAAACGTGAGCAAGCGCAAATGTATAGTATTGTTTTCGTCGAACCTTGAATTGTTTTCCTTTGAGATAGGTCATCTTCACAGATTTTCCTGTAATACATTTATGCTCATCAGAGGTGGTGTTATAGCAGCGGTTTCCAACCTGGGGTAGCGTACCTCTGGAGATATGTGGCGGGTCTGCTGGGGGTATGTGAAATTAATATCAGTAATGGCGGAAGTCACAAAAATGTTAGGAATATCAAGGTAATTTGTGTCGGTTTATTATATGGTTGTGATAAGAAGATTACTAATAAAAAAAGTATGTTTACGTTATCTCCTTGAGTGGAGGGGGGAAGGGGGGCGTTTTTATGAGAAATGGGGGTACTCCGAAATGAAAAACCTAAGAAAGGGGTACGTCCCAGGTAGCACAAAGATATCGACCGATATCAAAATTAGATATTGGCCGATATCAAAATGTAATATTGGCCAACATTAAATGACCCCCCCCTAAAAAGATATCCACAAATATTATTTTTTGATATTTGGCAATGTTGGCAAATATTTCTCAACATCTCTGAATATCAGTTTGTGACATTAAGCGATATCTTTTTCTGTCATTGCTGAATATCATTATTTGACATTGAGTGATATATTTTTCCAATATCCAGAATAACATTTTAAAATATTAAATTATTTATAACTTTTTAGACATTAACTTCTTTTTTAAACCCCAACAACTGCGATTTGCAAATGTGGCGAAAGTACACTTCTCACTGCGCTAGAAGTTCATGCGAAAAGAGCTTTTCAGTCTTACTAAAGATTAAAGTAGGAAAACCTACTAAAATAGTAATAATCAGAAGCTTTCAATAAAGAGTGGTGGGAGTAGATTTTTCCGTTAGTGACGAAAAAAAATGTCTGACAAAGTTATAATTTAATTATCTCATACTTTTTCAATCACAACCGACTTTTTTTTTTTTTTTTTTTTTTTCATTCTTTTAACATATATTTATTTAAATATCACTTTTTATAATTAAGTTTGTTATAAATTTAAAAAGAAGTTATGTTGAAAACTAATGACCTACTTTTAAAACTAAACTTGTATTCTTTCTATAATAAAAAATAAAATTATTTTAAAAGTCTGAAATTCGAGAGCATTTTAAAAAGAAAAACATAGTATCCATTAAAAAATACATAAATTGATCTCTTGAAAAAGAGACCAATTGGTCTCTTTTTTATCGAAGAACATTTATGTAATAAAAAAAGCATCTTTCGTTTTTTTAAAAAAATAACAATTGTTATATTTTAACATCGTTATAGGCACTACATTATTATTTTAAATACAAATAATTCTAGAGCAATAATTACAGATTTCCTTATTAAGTTTTTATTAGCACTATCAATAGATTTTAATATGAATTCTATTTTGCATCTATAAATTTCTATATAAATTGTACTACAGAAAATTTTCCATACTAATCTCAATAGATTTCTATGTTTTTTTGTTTGTTTTTTTTCAAATATATACATATATATAAATAACTATAGATTTGTAAAGAAAATTTTTATATGACGCAAATTTCATGGCCAACGAAAACTATAAAAATGGGCGGTCCTTCAGAACTTTGCATTCACTTTCGTCAAGATTACAAACTTCGTCAGATATGCTAAATGTCGACAGATATCTTGAAATGTCTGAAAAATGATATTGTTTTTACGAATGTCGACAGATATCTCTGAATGTTGGAATACTAATATCATTTGTACGACATTGGCCAATGTAAATAAAACATCAAAAATAAGGCATTAAAATTACAAGTTTTCTAAAAATAGTAAAATAGTTAAACTTTATTGTTTAGAATACTATTAACGTATTATAATGTTATAAGTAATGCAAAAAATTCGTTTGGATGCTTTTTTAAAAAACTAATTTTAAGTTACATCTGTGAATATCGGCAGATATTGTAAATTTGACGTCTAACATTGTGACTTTCGCGATATCGGCCAATATTGATCGGGACATTGGCCGATATCTGTGTGCTACCTGGGGTGAAAGAAAAAAATTTGGGAAGCGAGTACGTTTTAGCAGTTTTAAGGGATACTGTGAAAACTGAAAGTGTTTATAACGGAAACCTCCCTAAAACTGAAAAGTTCATAGTCCCGAAAAAAGACATACCTTTGAATTATACCTTCTAAGACGAATACCTCTCTAAAGCGGAATCTTTTATAGATCCTTTGTGATTCTGTCTTAGCAGTTTTTACTGTTGTATTTGTATCCATGATTCAGTAAACCAGGTCTACTTTCGGGGGGGGGGGGGGGGGGGTCGGACCCCCTGGACCCCCTTGGCTACGCCACTGACCAACGTCCAGATTAATTTGAATTTTCTGTGCTATTATTTCTGTTTTTCAAAGGAGGTAGGGTCTGTGGTATCCCTCCCTTTCCCGCGGCTAATCGCATTCTGGAATTATCATTTCACATCTGCATTCATTCCCTTTCAATTTTTTTTTTTTGCTTCTTTCTAGACTTTGAACTACGAAAGCAAAAAGGCAAGTAATTTCTATCCTCGTCCTATGACTAATACAGGTTCTTGTAAATATTCTAGTTTTAAAAAAGATAAACTACATAATTTTCTTTTAAAAAAAATAAAGAAAGAAAAGAACGTCCATCACTTCTTTTATCACATTTCAAAACTTAGGCTGTTAGTTTTCTGAACTAAACTAGTTTGCTTTCTAAGTAATTGAACTCTGCTTTCACTTCTTTTTTCTTTTATAGATTTCGATTTTTTAAAATAATTGCGCTTGAGTCTGCGCAAACGGGGGAGGTGTGCCAGGGCACCCCCCTGGTTACGCCTATGATAAGCAAGCAATTGAATTTTAAATTTAAAAAGCACTGTTATCAAATATGCACATATACAAAATTAAATAATACACATGTACTTAGAATGGTTCAATAAAAATAAACATAAATGGACAGAAAAAGCTATGTTTACCAAACTTGGAAATGCAGTGTGGATCCATTAAATGAATTTTTACTGTGTATTCTTTAGTGTTTGGCTAGCAAGTATACACTTTCAAAGCAGAAGAAAAAATTTCACTTACTGCTTCAAAAGTGACATCAGCTGGCCAGTTAATTGATAAATTGAATAAAATGTCGGTATTTTCTTTTATATAGAATAAGTCTTGCATAAACAATCGCCCTGTTTCGCGAAGCACATGGCAGCTACATAAATTAAATTAAAAAAACTAAAAATAACTGCCAACTGAATTATGACATTTGTCTTGTTTAATACGTAATAGACAAAAAATATTTCACACTGTACAAGGCCGCGTCCAGAGGAGCCACTGGTTAGTCATCAAGGCGTTCAGTGCTGCTAACCGGGTAGCAACCAATGTTACAGCGCCTAGAAGATACAGTGTGGAAAACGGCTATTCCTATAATGCTTTAAAAAGTGCTAAAAGCTTGTATCCCATAAATCTCCAACAATGCTCAGCGGCAATATGCTGATACGAGCGCCATTTCGTAACTCTTTTCAATATAAACACTGTGTTTTCAAAAATTATAGAATGTTAAATATCGGAAACTATAAATATAAGATATTTTAGTCTGTTATAAGCTAATTTAGTTAAGGAATGACGTGAAATAGGTAAGAGTCTCTTTTAGAATGACTATCGTTTTTAAATCACTACGATGGCGCTACGATCGACATCTTGTTATTCAGCATCGTGTTACATTTATGGGATTCAATTTTTTAGCACTATTTTGTAGCCGTTTTCCACACTGTATCTTCTAGGCGCTGTACCAATGTCGTTCAGCGCAAGTAACCAAAGTGACCGGTGAGAGACCGAACTAACCGAAGAAAATTCTTGGTTAGTTGGGTCACGTGATCAATTACATGAAAGTTTATTTACATTTGCATCGTACATGATAAAGCAATAATAAAAGAATAATTACGACAACGTAATACAGATGGCGCCAATAGTAAATAACACCAGTGCCGTCCAGTAGGTCTGTCGACCGGTCAGTTACCGTGACGTCACGTAACCAATCTCCGAGGCTAACGAGAAAGGCAGGCTACCGCGGTAGGTCCTATTCTTCTTTTTTTACAGACCGCTGGAGTCACGTGATGCTCTTTTCGCACACCTTCATTGGTGCATTCGAGCATCACGTGACTCCAGCGGTCTGTAAAAAAAGAAGAATCGGACCCACGCGGTAGCCTGTCTTTTTCGTTAGCCTCGACCAATCTCCGAGGCTAACGAAAAAGACAGGTTACCGCGGTGGGTCCGATTGTTCTTTTTTACAGACCGCTGGAGTCACGTGATGCTCGAATGCACCAATGAAGGTGTGCGAAAAGCGCATCACGTGACTCCAGCTGTCTGTAAAAAAAGAAGAATCGGACTCACCGCGGTAGCCTGTCTTTCTCGTTAGCCTCGACCAATCTCACCGGTGACTTTGGTGAGGTCTGCTGGACTCGCCCCAAGTAAATATTTCAAAAAACTAATAACACAACACTCGACTGAGGCCAACAAGGTGTGATCGACAGTAAACAAGACATCGAAGCAAGGGGTGGAGTTTTGGACGTCACTTTACAGATTAGCCAATAGCAGAGCTCTATTTTCCTCTGTACATGAATTCCAGTATGGTATGCTTATATGCTATCGGGTGTCCCAAAAATGACTGATGGATTTTAAAATTCAGTAACTTGTAAACGGTGACCGATATTAAAAATGTTCTTGCAGGAGGGTTATGTATGATGTCGGGAGGTTCTTTACTGTGATTCTTGATTTTAGTTCGAATTTCAAACAATGGGTGGCGCTGAGGTGCTATAGCTATAGGTGCTCAGTCCAGACCCGATTTTTGGTACTTTTAGTCCAAGAGCCGACAGCACAAAACTATACGGTATGAGAACATGGAGCAGGAAACACATTGATAAACCTACGAGTCAACCACGGGTGGTATTAATTTTTGGCTTATGCACCACTTCACTTCCAGCAGACATGAATCATTAGATTACCCTACTTCGACTCTTCCATAAAATAAAGGTTTTTTCTTGTGCTTGATAACATAGGTTTTTGTGCTGTCGGCTCTTGGACTATTCGGAATCCATTCAATACATTTTAATCTCCTTTTTTCGCATGGAAGGAGAGGAGGCCTAAAAATTGAGCCTGCATTTAGCGGCTATTGCTTTCAGCGCCATCTATAGATGCTATTAGTAACTTAGAATGAGAATCGCAGCATAAAAACTCCTCTTACATAACACTCCTGCAAGATTTTTTTTAAATACCTGTCACCGTTTGCAAGTTATTGAATTTTAAAATCCATCAGTCATTTTTGGGACACCCGTTAAATAAAATATACAGGTATTTCAGACATTTTTTGAATATACAACATGTATATTTCACTACTGTTAAAATAGTCATCTGGAGAGCACTAATTTAGTTCTCGTAAGTTTTAAAATGCAACTCAAAAATCGTTCTGATTTATACAAAAATTCACTAAATCTTATCAAAAGGAGAAATTAAAAATATGTTTAGTTATAAATTAGTTCATTAGATTGCCCTGTAAACAATTTTTAGAGAGAAAATTAAAAGTAAATATAAGCTACATGCTAATCAAATGTAAAAAATATATCATTTAATAGAATACACAATTTAAAATATTTAATTCTATGGCGAAAGAAATAAAACTACAAGCAACACATTCGATTTATAAAATAAATGGGTTATAGCATAAGACAAGCAATGAAATAAATTTAGTTCGGAAACCATGAAGCTATATAGTAGTTTATTGTTTGGCTTAAACACCCATATCCAGCTCTAGCACAAAGATGACAGATTAAAAAAAATAATAATAAATTTAACTTATTATTTTTTTGATTTGGTTTATTTTTTATATCTCTAAATAATCGCAAAACCCTACATTTTATAAATAAAAGCAATAAATACCGATTAGAGACTTGTAATATACTTAAAAAAATCCTTTTTTAAAGATGTAATCCACTTTCTTAATGCTTTACTAAGGGGAAGCTGAGTAAAGATCTAAGATGATTTACTCCATGTGACGTCATAAAAGTCATGATGTAGCCTTGTATGTCATTGGTCTTGTTAGCAGCGCCCCTTATATTCTTTTAGATGGGGTAGTTTCACTCCATATTATTGAGTCTCTTTTGCGCGCAGCCGTATTTATCTATAGTGACTAGTGTTAACTGCAATTTTGCGTGAGAACCAGAACGGCGATGTTGTTGTTGAGTAATGGCTGATTAAAATGTTTCCTGTGAGGGAATAATATAATAAGTTATATCTTTGATAAACAGTACTTTTCTTTATAAAATATTTTCTAAGCACGCAATCAACATGTGGTTGGAAATACTTATTCCACGTTTGAAATTTAAGCCCACTTCGTTAAATTTCGTAATTTTTTTAAAAATAAAATGTTCTATGTTGAGATGCCTGGGATTTTGCTAAAAATGAAAAGCTGATTGAATAAATGATTATACAGTATCATTTTGTAAATCGTGAGGATTAAGCGTTTTTCATGGACTAAAAATTTTCTTTGTTTCATGTTCCGTTGAGGGTCGTATTTAGTTACGCAGTGGACTGGATTTTTTCTTTTTAAATTCCTCATCTCTCAATATCTCAAACCATAGGTATCTTTATTATCACAAACCTAAATCTTTCATTTTTTTCATTACTTCATGCAGTTGTGATTGATAATTTTATTAGAATATTTTTACAAAATATAAATTTAATGAACTTTTCCGAAATAAATTTGTCATTTACCTGATTAATAATTGTTAAATGTGATTTTTATTTGCTGTATCACCATGCAGCAGAATCATTTTTCTGAAAATGTGTCAATACCCCCCCCCCCCTTTCGATTTAGGCTATAAATTTGAATGATAATGAACAGAAATTTATATTTGTAAAATATCTACAGATGAATAAAGAGTCAACTACATATTATCTTACTAATGGTATTGGATGTATAGACCAAATCATCGTAGTATCATCAGTTCATCGTAGTATAATTTGCTTTCCATTTTTAAATTTTTCTTACTTTATTTAATCTCTAGCTGCAACAGCTTTTCAAGTTCTATGTAATGCTATTTAATATTCAGAAATATTTGTTTAAGTAGCATTCAGTGGGGGGTAACACAGTCTATTATCTTGATGCACATATGTTTTAATAAGATTTTTAATACTTTTTGTAGGCTTGTTGCACTTTAGATAAGATTGTGTGCCTGGTTGAAATGCTATTTAGAGATTTAATTAGATCTAATGCATGGTGCACCCACTGCTGAAGATACCACGATACCATGTTTTTTGGGAACAGATGTCTCTGTGGTCTGGGAACAGATGTGCCTGTGGTCTGCATAATAAATTTGGCGATTTTTTTTCGTGCCAAAATACCGTTTCTGAAATTGATCGCCAAACTGAAACTACGTGGAAAACCCGTTTTCAAATACAGCGATCACTTTCAAATCTGCAGGAAAAACGTGTTTTCTAGAATCTTTTAAAAGATAAATATGTTTAGTTTTGTCAGGGGGGCTCTGCCCCCCTGAACCCCCCGTTCAACATTTTTCTTTTAAAAGATTCTGGAAAACACGTTTTTCCTGGAGATTTGAAAGTGATCGCTGTATTTGAAAATCAGAATTGCGATCATTTCGAAAACGCTATTTTAGCATGAATAAATACAAATTTAAAAACAAAAATAGTACTTACATGTTGTAGATTTCTGGACAAATTTGAAGAAACGTTGAATAATGAAAAGGAGTGAAACTTAAAAAAAATGAAAAAAAAAAAAAAAAAAAACGAGCGAAAGAATTTCGATTCAAAAGAAAAAAAATTTAAAAATATCTATATACAGGGTGCATGTCAATAATTACAAAAAGATAAATAAAAATTTCAAACCAAAATATATGATAAGCTATAATAATAATAAAAAAAACTGGCAGCAAAAAAAAATACGGCGATTCCTCCCCTAATCTGACTCCGATTCCGAGGATCCATCGACCGCCCCTCCCGAAACAACGTGCCAATCTTTCCAATCAATATCTCGTATAATTTCGAGAAAACGTGTGAAAGGATCCACTTTCTGTGCATCACAAATACACCTAAACATAAACCATGCGATATACCCTCCAAAATCTCCTTGACGATTGTATTCCGGCAAAGAGGCCTTGAAGTGACGCCAGGTTGACTCAATAGCATTGGTATGTGCTCCGGTCTGTGGATCCTTGAAATACAGAGAGTGATTAACCCTCAAATGATCATAATCAGCCTCTGACAACCGGTCGTGACCCTTCCAGCAATCAGAAATGACTTGGGTTCCAGGTTTGATCCATTCTTTAATCAGACCTAAAAGAGTATCCGCTGTCCTGTCGTGCACAACAACAATGAAACAGCGGCCCGATCCGCGCTCTATACCGCCGAAAACCCATTGCCCCTCAACCCAATGACCACGGTTAAATTTCCGTTTCCCAATTTTGGACTCGTCAACTTCGACAATTTTACCAGGTCCCCCAATCTTTTCCGTATTAAGCTCAATATACTCGATTAATACGTCGGTGCAATACCTTTGCCAATCGGCCATGGCATGTTCATAAACACCGAGGTCTCGATTGATGGTTTCAACACTAGAACCCATGAAAAATTCAAAGACCATCTGCAGAATAACAGGGATTGGAAGTTTGCTGCCGGTAAAAAAAGAATTAAATCTCACTGACTTAGCGGCATTGCAGTGCCCAGCTCCCCGATCAATGCCGCAATACCACTGCCTGCGGCCCACAAGTCGTTTCCGACTAATAATGTGCATATCGAAACCGCAGGCATGACAAGTCATTTCGTTACAAAGCAAGGCTGAATCACTAAGAAAATCAAAAAAAAGGTTCATGCACCCGAAAAGCATGTAAAAAAAGGGCCTATTAGGCAAAAAGGAGCGTTCGAGCCTTTCCTTAAAAGGATCGTCGTCTTTCGCTCGAAGAATCAACTCCTTCTTATATTCTTGGAGGCTTTTTTTCCTCCTTTCTTGCTTTGGGTGGTGCATTAGATGCCATGATCAAAAGATACAGTCGTAAAATCCAAAAATTCTACAAACTCACAAGTCTGGATGGAAGTCAGGAACTGCAGTCGCCGCTCGGAGAAATGAAGATGCGGGAAGAGTTCCATTAGAAAATTCAAGTTTGAAATAGTTGCGCAAAAGTCAAAAAGCGCGAATAGCGCAGGTTTGTAATAAGATGACATCAGAGGCCCAAAAAATATTTCTCCCTAGCATCGCTCCGCGGAAGCTGCTCCAAGGGTTACCAGAAATGCGGGTTTATCGCCAGGTTTGGCGACTTTTTTTTCCAGGAAAATTTTGCAGACCAAAAACACAGCCGTGGTCTGCACCGTAAATTTGGAGATTTTTTTTTTTGCACCAAAATACTGTATCTATAATTGATTGCCAAACTGAAACTGCATGAAAAACCCATTTTCAAATGCAGCCATCTCCTGAAAAAACGTGTTTTCTAAAGTCTCTTTTAAAAAATAAATATTTTAAGGTAGCCCCCAGTTCAACATTTTTTTTTTTCGTGATCCCTATATTTGAAAGCTAATTTCGTTGCTGAATCAGAATTGTGATCATTTCAAAAACGCTATTTTAGCACGAATAAATACAAATAAAAACAAAAACAGAACTTACATTTTGTAGATTTCTTGACAGTGTGGAATAGAACAGAGGAGTGAAACAAAAATAAAAAAAAATAAAAATTGGAAAAATAAATAAATAAAACGAGTGAAAGAATTTTGATCCCAAAGAAAATTAAAAAAAAAAAAAAAAAACTATATACAGGGTGCATGTGAACAATTACAAAAATAGAAATTTCAAACCAAAAAATCAACGAAAATATATATATTAAGGAGTAATAATAAAAAGAAAACTGGCGGCAAAAAAAAATACGGCGATTCCTAATTTGATTCCAAAGATCCATCGACCACCCCTCCCGAAACAACATGCCAATCTTTCCAACCAATATCTCGTATAATTTCGAGAAAACACGTGAAAGAATTCATGTTCTGTGAATCACAAATACACCTTAACATGAACCATGCAATATACAGCAATCAGAAGTGACAAGGGTTCCAGGCTTGTTCCATTCTTTAATCAGACCTGGGTTTGTGATTTTTATGATTTAAATCTGATTTTTTTGATTTTTTTAAAAATTCAAAATATAATTTTAAAGCTACACATTTTAAAGTAAATTACCCTTCACAAAATCACTAAAATTAATAATAATAATTAAAAAAAAAAACTTTTTTTGTAGAAAAAACATTCACTTGGTTAATTTGAAACAAAAACACTTGTGTTTTATCAGCATTTACACTAACTGTAATTTAAAAAATATTCTACATTATATAAAATATCTTCTATATTACCTTAACTTATCCATTTAATAAAACAAAAAATCACATATGTATACTTCATTACTAAAAGCTAAAACTTTTTTTTTTTTTTAAATCAAATTTCTTTATTAAAATCTGGAAATATAAAAGATAATGTAAGCATGTTATTCAGATGAAAAAATATGAATTTTGAAACATTTGATTGTGGAACTAGATACTTATTTGTATACATTCTTTTAAACAAAATATTTATTCTGGATTACACATAATACTCTGGAATGTATAAAAAACATATTTAATGAATTTGCAGAATATACTCAACACATAAAATCATCAGGATTATGTTATAAATTTTAATAAGTTTGAAAAAATTATTGTTTGTTATTAAACTGTTTGAACAGGAACACCAATTTTCCTGCTTTATCAGTTCCTAAACGATTACGGAGTTTAGAGTGAACTAAACCAAAAGTTGAGAAGAAGCTTGTGCAGTAAATAACTGCGAAATCATTATAACATTTTTTCCAGAACCATCATTCTCAGTAATTTGTGACTTCCACCAATCTATAGGATTTACTTTATTTACAAAATCAGAATCAAAAAGAAATTGATGAAAAGGTTCTGATTTTGCTTGAAATTTCATTAAAGTAGGCACTACTGATTGAGAATATTTTTCTTTTGCAAAAATTACATTCTGATTTTTCAGCAGCACTCAATTTAATTCCTGCATAGCGTGGATCTAACAGATATGCTAGAAAATGTGGTGGTCCTAGTGCTTGATTGTAACGGGTTGAAAAACTCTTCAAGCATGTTTTATCAAGATTTACTTCTGTAAGTTCTTCTTGCAAGTTTTTCCAGATATCAACAGCTGTTGATATAGTGCAATCCTTCTGTTGCATTTTATCAAGAGCTATAGAAATTGGTTTTAAATGTTTATGAAGGTCCTCGGCACTCCGTGTAATTCCAAAATTTGTTACCTTGTTATAAACAATGCTATCAATATTACAGCGATTTTCTTCGCAAACTGAAACAAGAATTGGCCAGTTTTTTAAATATGAAGATACACAGTCAGCCGTAGTATTCCAATGGACTTCTTGGGGTATTTTTAATTTGGATCCACCAGCTTCTCTATATTTTGCATTTGCAAAATGATTGTTTCTGAAAAACTTAACAATATGTAATATTTGTTCCTTAATATTTGGAATATTTAAATCTTCTGCAAGCAAATTTAACAAATGTGCAGAACATCCATATGTGATCAAATCAAAATCTGGGTTACTTTGAATTTCAGTGCGCATACCCTTTACATTGTTAGCATTGTCTGTTACAACACTTCGCACAATGCATTTAAATTCATTTTCACATTTTATCATACAATTTTTTACAACTTCTATAAGGTATTCGATTGTATGTGGGCAGCCAGATATATCAATAGTTTCTAATAAATAATTTTCACCTTTCTTATTGGTTACAACAGCACATAATATTGGTTCATTATGAATGTTTGACCATCCATCTATACTTAAGTTTACTATTTGTCCACTTAAATACTCAGAACATTTTTCTTTCTCTTGACTATAGATATTGTCAAGTAATGATCCACCTATTTCAACGTCATTTGGAGCTGTACATCCTGGTCTTAAAGCTGAAATCATCTTTTTAAATTGAGGGTGTTGCACATGATGAAAAGCAGAATTGGTTGCATAAATATACCTAGCAACTTCTTCATCTAACATCTGTTTTTGAGTTTTAGAAGTCTTTATCACATAAGAATTCATATTCTTCTTAGAATCATTTTCTATTTCAAACATCTTCCTCTTTGTGGGTTTTCTTCCAATGTCTAACACTTCAGTTTTCACATTAGTTGATGTTGATGCACCAGTTTCACTTGTGATGATTTTTTCATATAATTGATTGTCATCATCATCCTTTTTATCATAGGATAAACATTGTTCCACATGCTTTTTTAATCTTGCCACTATTCCCATTATAAATTTTCCACAATTCTTGCATTTTGCCTTAATACCTTTTCCTGAAAATGTAGGCTCTTCATTAAAATATATCCAAATGTCATCCTTTTTTCTACCTGCCATTTTCTAGCTAACTTGTGCCAAGTAACTAACCCAACTACTAAACACTGAATCTTTCACAAACTAAAAACTTCCTTATCTGTGGAATCTTTTCTCAGACTATGAAATCATGCCTTTTGACCAACAATACAGTGCAGTCCAGGTATTCATTCCAGGATTATAAGAAACCTGTTTGACATGTTATCACAATAGCAATGGTATGCTATTTTCCCTATTCTGTTACTTATTCATTATTGTAAATTTACTTTGACTAAACCAGGCATTTAGAAATCTTAAAATATGTGAACAAAAACAGGGGGGAAAAGGTGTAGAAAGAATTAGGCCAGTTAAAACACTATAAGAAAAAGCACTCTGAAATAACATATCCATGCAGTTTTTTCTCTACTAGGATAATGTCTTTAATTACTACAAAAATTTTAAGATTAAAAGTGTATTGTAATGTAATTTTAAATGTTATTTTATTTTAAAGCATCATTTGTGATTTACTTTCAGTAAAAAAATAAAATAAAAATAAGTTTGAAATACAATAATTTTTACATTAATTTATATTTAAATTATTTTTTAAACAAATTTTTTGTTACTAAAGACTTTAAAAATTTTAGTTATTTTAAATTTATAAATAATTGAAATTATATTAAATATATATGTATAAACATTCAGACTATTTCTACCATGAAATCATTTTTATTTTTGAAATATTTCCATAAATAAATTACATTGAAAATTGAACAATTTGTTATTTACATATGCTTGAGGGCATAATGAGATACCTATATAAATATCAGTAAAAGTAATTTTGAATGACCTATATTTAAATTTCAATGACCTATATTGAATCTGAAGTTTTCATATCCTCAAACTACACAGTCACCTTAAATACAGAAAGTCTGTTTCTGTATTAAAGAAAAAAAAATAAGATTTACTTTCTAATAGGTGAATATATGACTAATCTTTTAACATTTTTCAGGTAATATTCTCTACTTTTAATTTAAGACTTTTGATTTAAAATTTAAAGTGTAATATTTGATTTAAATAAATTAAAAAAGCATGCATTTTGAGTTCTTAGTCATTTCTTAAATTTACAATGTATTTTTGATTAAACAAATGTTTTACAAACATCTTGACCTACGTTTGAAGTATTTTTTAAAAAGTTGATTTAAATCAATGATTTTTTTTAAAAAATCAGTTGATTTAAATCATGATTAAAATCAAGCTGATTTAAATCAACGAACCCTGAATCAGACCTAAAAGAGAATCCGCTGTCCTGTTGTGCACAGCAACCATAAATGTGGTCCAATCTGCGCTCTATACCGCCGAAAACACATTGACCACGGTTAAATTTCCATTTCCCAATTTTAGACTCATCAACTTTGACGATTTTATCTGGTCCTCCAATCTTTTTCGTATTATTCTCAATATAGTCAATTGATACGGCGGTGGAATACTTAACACTAGAAACCCATGAAAAATTCTAAGTCTATCTGCAGAATAATAGGAATAGGAAGTTTGCTGCCGGTAAAAAAATAATTAAATCTACGGCATTGCAGCGCCCAGCTTCCCGATCAACGCCGCAATACCACTGCCTACGATCCACAAGTCGTTTCCTACTAATCATGTGCATATCAGAACTGCAAGCATGACAAGTCATTTCGTTGCAAATCAAAGATGAATCGGATAAAAAAAAAAAGCTTCCTGCACCCGAACAGCATATAAAAAAAAAGGCCTGTTAGGCAAAGGGGAGCGTGAAAGCCTTTCCTAACTCAAAATGTATGCTTTTTTAATTTATTTAAATCAAATATTACACTTTAAATTTTAAATCAAAAGTCTTAAATTAAAAGTAGAGAATATTACCTGAAAAATGTTAAAAGATTAGTCATATATTCACCTATTAGAAAGTAAATCTTATTTTTTTTTCTTTAATACAGAAACAGACTTTCTGTATTTAAGGTGACTGTGTAGTTTGAGGATATGAAAACTTCAGATTCAATATAGGTCATTGAAATTTAAATATAGGTCATTCAAAATTACTTTTACTGATATTTATACAGGGTGATTCAGCTCGTCGGTGACAAACTTTAAGGATCGATAGAGCACACCTAGACGAACATTTTTGAATAGGGAATGTAGGGTCCCTGACGCGATGGTAAGGCGCTAGGCGCTTTCGAAAATTTGGGTGCCGAAATTCGAAACGTCATAAAAACTAGGGAAATGGTTAGATTTTCTTGCTTGTTGCGTCGAAATGATTCTGTTTGTTTAGACTTTCTTCAGTACCAATTTGATAAGCGTATCTCTTAAAACATGGGTAGGGGGCGCTGCAGACTTTGAAGAGCTAGACAACAACTTTAAGCCCGTTATTTTGATAATTTAACACATGCTCGCCAAAGTTTATACTCTAACTTAAAGTTTGAACCCAAAAGTAGAGCCCTGCAAAAAGCGTAAGAGCCGGAATAAAATGTCAAAGTACAGGGTGGTCGAAACTCGAAGGCTCCTAAGAGATAAACAAACAGATTTCTTGACTTATGGCATGCATTTTCATGATTCTGTTTGCTGGGGCTCTCTGAAACTCAGTTGAACGGTACAAAAAGAAACATCGATAGGGGGCGCTTTGGGCAAAAAACATAATTCGTTGACATTTCGGACGCTAACTGGAAACGGGGCGCTACGATCAGTTAGTAATAATGAAAACACATTTTCTACCTCTGCTCAACACTTCTGAATAAATTTAGACCAAAAACATCAATGATACTGGAAATTTATTTACAAAAAATAACACTACAGAAGATGCTCGAAATTTCGACCTTGGGCCATGATGCAGGCTTCGCACCTCCGTCGCATTGAGGAGTGTGTGTTTCCAACAATGCCAGGAGTATCTCTGATCTGCCCTGCAGCTGCCACAATGCGCGCCACAAGTTCTTCAGCACTGCTGACAGGTGTATGGTATACCTCGGCCTTCAGGTAACCCCAAAGGAAGAAATCCAAGCAGGTGAGGTCTGGTGATCGGGCAGGCCAGTGAACTGGACCCCCACGCCCGATCCACCGCTGGCCATACCTTGCGTTTAGATGGAGACGCACGTCGTTCGTGTAATGGGCCGGAGCTCCATCGTGCTGGAACCACATCTGGCGACGCGAACCTTCGGGTACGTGCGCCTCATCCAGAAGCTGCGGCAGCACTTGATCCAGGAAAATCAGGTAATTTCCACCTGTCAGCCGTTCAGGTAACAAATAAGGGCCAATGAGGCAATCCCCCAGAATGCCGGCCCACACATTTACTGAGAAACGCTCCTGGGCTGCTCGGCTTCTGGTTTCATGTGGATTTTCATCACACCACACATGACTGTTGTGGGCGTTCCACATTCCCTCCCGGCTGAAGGTGGACTCGTCCGTAAACAAAATGCTGTTTACAAAACGGGGATCCCTGGATCTCATCGCCAAGTACCATCTTGAGAATTCCACTCGAGGGCCAAAATCCTGCTCTCTGAGCAACTGCACCCGCTGGATGTGGTAGGGGTGCAGATTCCGGGAACGTAAGATGCGCCACGCAGTTGCTTGCGAAATGCCAACATGTCTGGCGATATCTCTCGTGCTAAGACCTGGGTTGTCCTCAACCAGGTTAAGCACAGCCTCTTCGTTGTCGGGGGTGCTCACTGATCGCTCCCGTTCAGGCCTGCCTCCGTCGAAAGATCCCGTTGTGGACAACCTCTGGTGTACTCGAGCGAAGAAGGCATGGCAGGGGATTTGCCTGTTGGGGTAACGCTCGGCGTACAACCGCTGAGCGGCTCGTCCATTACAACCAGCAGCGCCATACGCCAAATGCATGTCAGCCAATTCAGAGTTTGTGTACCGTTCCATCCTACTACCGATCTGCAGACAAGTAACCCGAAGCTTAAGTAGGTACCGCACGTTCAAAAGACGTGTCTGCGCATACAACTACGTCATCTCGCGTTGTCGTCTACGCATTACGTATCTTTTGCATATCGATATGGTACGATATCTTTTGCATAAATCAGCAAAAAGCACCTTATGTAAATTTTATTGCGCGCATTGTGCATGATTGAAACCAGCTATGTTTGTTAAAAAAAACAAACAAACTGCAGTTTTAATAGCTTCTTATGATAAGTAAATTACTCTCTTGTTTTGTTTCTAACTGATCGTAGCGCCCCGTTTCCAGTTAGCGTCCGAAATGTCAACGAATTATGTTTTTTTCCCAAAGCGCCCCCTATCGATCTTTCTTTTTGTACCGTTCAACTGAGTTTCAGAGAGCCCCAGCAAACAGAATCATGAAAATGCATGCCAAAAGTCAAGAAATCTGTTTGTTTATCTCCTAGGAGCCTTCGAGTTTCGACCACCCTGTACTTTGACATTTTATTCCGGCTCTTACGCTTTTTGCAGGGCTCTACTTTTGGGTTCAAACTTTAAGTTAGAGTATAAACTTTGGCGAGCATGTGTTAAATTATCAAAATAACGGGCTTAAAGTTGTTGTCTAGCTCTCCAAAGTCTGCAGCGCCCCCTATCCATGTTTTAAGAGATACGCTTATCAAATTGGTACTGAAGAAAGTCTAAACAAACAGAATCATTTCGACGCAACAAGCAAGAAAATCTAACCATTTCCCTAGTTTTTATGACGTTTCGAATTTCGGCACCCAAATTTTCGAAAGCGCCTAGCGCCTTACCATCGCGTCAGGGACCCTACATTCCCTATTCAAAAATGTTCGTCTAGGTGTGCTCTATCGATCCTTAAAGTTTGTCACCGACGAGCTGAATCACCCTGTATAGGTATCTCATTATGCCCTCAAGCATATGTAAATAACAAATTGTTCAATTTTCAATGTAATTTATTTATGGAAATATTTCAAAAATAAAAATGATTTCATGGTAGAAATAGTCTGAATGTTTATACATATATATTTAATATAATTTCAATTATTTATAAATTTAAAATAACTAAAATTTTTAAAGTCTTTAGTAACAAAAAATTTGTTTAAAAAATAATTTAAATATAAATTAATGTAAAAATTATTGTATTTCAAACTTATTTTTATTTTATTTTTTTATTTTTTTACTGAAAGTAAATCACAAATGATGCTTTAAAATAAAATAACATTTAAAATTACATTACAATACACTTTTAATCTTAAAATTTTTGTAGTAATTAAAGACATTATCCTAGGATCGTCATGATTCACTTTAAGTATCAACTCCTTGTATTCCTTAAACACATAAGCCATGGGGTTTTTTTTTTTCGTCCTTTCTAGATTTGCTTGTTGGAGGGTTTGCTTCTTGAGATGCCATGATAATAAAAAATAAATCCTAACAAACTGCTTTAAAACTCCAGGTCTTGCACTGCAGCTGGCGCTCAGAGAAATGAAGACACAAGAAGAGTTCCGTTAGATAATTGAAGTTTGAATTAAGGGGCTCAGTTGTGCAGAAGTTAAACAGCACCGGTGCGTAATAAAATGACATCACAGGAGCAAAAATAGTTCTCCCTCGCATCGCTCCACGGAAGCTGTGCCAAGAATTGCCAGAAACATGAATTGGCAGGGTTACCAGAAATGCAGGTTTATCTCCAAGTTTGGTGAGATGTTTTTCCCGTGAAATTTTGCAGACCACAAAGACTTCTATATCGTTTCTTGTTTTAAATATTTAGAATTTTCTTAACTTAATATTTATTTTCACTGATCTGTGTAATCGGGTAAAAATCTGCTTTAGTTCATTGCTTAGAGACATTTTGAAAATCGACAATCTGGCCTGTTTCTGTACTGTCCGTCATGGAGGATCACAATGTAGCGGCAGCATTCATAAAACCATAAATCGGTGTGGGAAATTTTTATAAAATCATGCCAGCCAAGTACTATTTATTGTACCAGCTACTAAAATGCAACATACATATTGTTGAAAATTATCTTGACAAAACTTATTTGACTTCAAAAATAGTTAATTAATATTACAGTAGACTTCCTCAAATCCGCAGAGGTTGTGTGGATTTTTGAATTTTGCTGATTTCTAGTCATTGCTTGGTTTACATTTTTAAACAGTAATTTCAATGGGTACTACTTAATTATCCTGTTGACCAAAAATCTATCGCCAAACTATAAGATTAAATGGCAATAATGGTTGATCATAAATATCACATTCACTTGACTTAACCCTAGAATGCTACCCCTTGAAAAACTTACGGGAATGATAACCATTCGTCTCCCAGACGAAATGTGGGTAGGGGTGCTTAAAATCAGTTTTAGAAGCTAATTGGAATAAAATTATGCTGATGACTTTATCATTCTCAATCTTCAATAAGGCAAAAACATGATTTATTTATTTTTAAAGCAATCTTTACACACATTAGCGTGATGTTCACCATGCATTGATTTGGAACACATTAGACAAAAGTTGCGCGATATTCTGTGCAAATTGAATGGCTAAAATTATACTTTTTTTTTTTTTATATTCAGATTGTCCGGGTTATTGAATGTTCTTCTTCAAAAGTTCATTTATAAGTGTCGTTGTTGATTTGGGAAAAGTTGATACGCTGAGACATTTCTTCATCAAGCAAGAAGATCTTCATTTAGCTTTATCGCTAATTTTTTTCTGGATAATTTTCGGTATTTTGAGCTATGCTGTGCACTTATATAACATGTGCATTCACTAAACTTATATTTATCATACCATAAAACCCACAAAGTTGTCATTGGCGTGTTTTCTTACCACATGACATGTAGACACATCTTATCAGATGTGCCTACAGCTTCTTTTGTAGATTATAAAATTCTATCATTTCCGTTTTTCTATTTTCTTGATTAACGTTTGTACTTTCGTGGAACATAGACAGAAGAATAACACGCTTTTTTAGTTTTCTGTAATGAAATAATAATAGACTTGTCTTTGTCACATGACTCAAAAATTTTCCGAATATTTCCAACTAATTTACTTTTATTTGATACACTGCGACTTTCAGTTTAAGTTTCAAAATTTTGACTTTGTATTTTCATCTTTCTTGGTTTATTATTCAAGCATTGTCTTTTCTTAATCTTTTTCGTCAAGGAATAATTTATCATTTTCACCCCTATCACTATCTGCGAATTCGTCATTTTCAACTTCAAAGTAATCTTCATTTTCTGATTTATCCGCAGAAATAAAATTTTCTTAATTCCTTAGTCTTTATAATAGTTCGTTCCCGGATAGCCTAAGGTCTGCCCTAAAAAAATTCTCCAAAAGTTTTTTTTACATGTCGCGGAATCGCAGGAAAAAAATACTAAGACAGATTCTCAAATGCAGAAGTTACTGCTAACCATTCGTCTTTGAGACTAATATTGTTCTCAAAATGCCACGTGCACAAATATTTCGGGAAGAAGGAATATCCTTAAGAGTAGTAGCCGAGGTCAAATGAAGGTACTGACTTGCACCACCCATTTCCTGTTTTGGGGAAGGCAGGTCAAGACTATTTGTTATGAGCTTCGTCCGGGAGACGAAGGGTAGCATTCTAGGGTTAAGTTACACGTGTTTACGTCATCAAGTGATTTTTGTTTGTAGTTTTATTAATGTTATACTAATTTATCTGTTCTTTCGTTATTTAAAATAAAAATTATGTCGATTTGTATAATTTGGCGAAATTGGTCGGCAGGATAACTATGTAGTACCTTTATATGTAATAATGCAATCAAAATAATGTAATTCTGAAAATGATTAAATTATTAAAAGTAAAGCCAGGGGTGATTGTATTTCGGCCGGGGTTTTCGATCAAATCTTCTGGGTTTATGAGATCATTATGTTTAGAAAACCGACATGACCCAATATACAAGGCTAAATATTATAGTTCTTTATGTAACAAACTTAAAAAAAAATTAATGAGCGTTAATTACTAAAAATTCATGCATAAATAACAGATGTACACAAAAATAAAGAGTGCTAATCTATGCATTTATTGCACCGAAATAATAACAAGGATAAGACAGCGATTAGGAACAAATATTTAAGAATATCTGCCACATATTATTTTTTAGAAATAAAAGTTGAGAAACTTTTTTACCACTCAATCTATTACGCCTTTCAACTAATATTTGGCTGGCTTTGGAAAATGTCCGTTCTGATTGAACGGGTGTTGCGGCAATGCAGAGTCTTCATAAAATAATTTTACATAATCTCATGTAGGCCTTTTTATTTTTTTTTTATCCCACAACGTTAAAGGTTTTATATGCCTTGGTAATATTGGTTCTTCAAGATATTTACGTCAATAATGCCTCCAGCAGTGGAGTTAGTGTTTAATAAAACTTCACTCATTTTTTGATCAAAGGAATCCCAAATACTATTGCGGAATTTCTTTGGCATGGGAAGTATGTGCTTCACTTTCAGCAACATTCGTTAACGAAATTCTCCCAGCCAAATCTTTCAGAGTTGTGCATGCTCTGTTGCAAGAACTTTGATTGTGTAATCCATTTTTTTTGGGACCGTGGATCCGATACTGTGCTGGTTGAAAATATTTGATTTTCTTCAATCAACTGGAATCTGGTTATTCAATTCACTTACAAGAGCCTCAGTCATTTTTTTCACAACTTGTGGAAGGGAAGGTTTTTTTTTTTAAAAAGAAAGCTGTGCATTTTTCTTTTAAAGGCGTTCAATATCAAAGTGAACTGGAAAAAAACAACAACAAAAACATATATATATACATATATGTTTTTTCATGTACTTAAGAAAAAATAGCAATATTTTATTAAAAATAAATATGGAAGATAGCGATAATTGCTCTTTGTGACGGGAAAGGTTGTTTATGCAGGATGTGGTTACAATTCCTTACATACTAAATGCCTCTCATATTTACTGTTTTCCCATATTAAAATTTTAATTGTCCTGTCCGTCCCTACATTCCTAATCCTCTACGTTGCTTTAATTGCCAGCGTTATGGCCACACTACTACTAACTGCCGGGGTTCCACCACCTGTGCACGTTGTGCAGAAGTTGGCCATGACAATAAATCATGTGAAAATCCTGAACGCTGCATAAATTGCAAGGGTAATCATACTGCATACTCCCGTTCTTGTCTTACCTGGATACGTGAAAAAGAAATCATTTCTGTTAAAATAACTCAAAATCTCTCCTATCCTGAAGCCCGCAAAGTTGTTGAATCCAGGACTCCGTCAGTCGGAGTCTCCTACTCTAGTCTACTCAAACAACAACCAAAATCTGTAAGGCACATAAGCACCCAGACCGAACCTTCCGTTCCACTAAATAACTCACCTATCACAGTACCACTCAGCGCCACAAAGGTACAAACTCGTGATGTCTGCTGTGGTTCTAAATGTTATGCAACCCCATTATTAGAACGTTGGCTACCATCCTCAGAACCTGTTACTATAGTATATCAAACTAGTCAATCACAAAAACCTGCAGTTCAATCCAAAAAGTCATCCGACCCAGTTCAATCCAAAAAGTCATCCGGCCCAGTTCAATCCAAAAAGTCATCCGAACCAGTTCAATCAAAGAAATCATCTGAACTCCAGACTGATACTAAGGCTGTTAAATCTAAAAAAACATCACAGAAACCTGATACTACTCAAACAGTGAAACCAAGCAAAAAAATTTGCCTTCAGAAAGAGAGAAAAACAATCGGGGGCTCTTCACAGTGGAACACTGTGAAGAAAAAGAACAAGAACAGCTGTTTAAATCCGTCTGTCTCAAACTTAAAGGACCCAAAACAACTGCAGCACTATGTCGATGAAGCAATGGAATCCGACTCTTATGAATCAAGTGGTGACGAAGGAAATACAGTTTTAGAGGAATTTTCACCTAATTGATTTTACATTGTTTTTTACTCATGTGATTTTAACCTTGTTTTCATCTAGTATTTGTACATCCTTTTAAACTTTGTGTATTTTAACAGTTATTGATTTAATAACTCCACAGTTTTTACTTATAATTCGCTTGACTTTTAACTATGAACCTTTGATTCTTTTAAACGGTTTTAGATATACATATTACTGTTTTCATTAATTTTTTTGTTTTTATCACCGTTTTGTTATTCTTCTTTTACTCGTTTTTTTTTTGGATATATACATTTTTACATTTTGACTTTGTCTTGGCGCAGCATGTCCCTACTGGGACTTTGCGCCATAAAACCCCATGCAACCAACCAACCAACCAACCCATATTAAAATTGGAAGTCAGCTTTGCCCTAAAATGCTCTGCTATCTATTGGTGAAAATTGACATGATTTTTAAAAACCTAAACGTAAACAAAAGCTGTTTTCAAAATATTTAAATAGAAAATTTTAAAATAAATTAGCTTAAAAGACAAAATTTGTTAAAAAATTTTTTAGTTATTTCTAGAATTTAACTTTTTTTTCTTTTTGTATTTACTATAAGTATCACCTAAAATTGTTACAGTAAATGATGTTTTTTCTATAAATATTTGAAAAGAGAAATTATTTCATCATTCCTCTTCAATTTCAAGTGGTGAATGATAAAACAATGTCCATCATTTACTTTATTATGTTAATTTTAAATTATATATTCTTTTTTAAAATTAATTATAATATATAAATTAATAGTACTTACATTTACTTGTAAATAGATTTCCTTCAAAAATAAAATAATGTTTATAAAGTGAAAATATTTATTTATTAACACTATAAAATGGCACATGAAATTTAATCAATGGATGAAAACTACGAGCAAGTTTAAAAAGGTTATTGCAAAACTAAAAGTAGTTGATTAAATTAAGATTTACTAAATAGTAAGACATGTATTTCTTTTAGGCAAAATAATAATAATAAACTCAGTTAATGTGGGGTGAATTTGTCAGTAAAGGACAATCTTAAGGAATTGCTTTAAAAAATATTTTTAAATTGATAATTATTATGGTACTTCTTAGTTATCCTGTCGACCAATTTCGCCAAATTATATAAATCACCAAACCACTCGCCAAATTATACACATTGACGTAATTTTTATTTTAAATAACAAAAGAACAAATAAGTTAGTATAACGTTAATAAATATACAAATAAAATGTCGAATTAATGGTTTTGTTGGCCATTAATCTTACAATTAATTAATTAATGGCAACCATTATTGGCATTTAATCTTATAATTTGACGACAGTAATTTGGTCGACGAGATAACTAAGAAGTACCATTATTATTATTATATTCCTGTTTTTTTAACATTTTAATCTATCAACAATATTTAATCAACTTCATAATTATACTTCCCATCAAAAATTTAAATCTAATTCTAATAACAATTACTAGACACTCCAGTACTAGTACCACACATGTTGCCTCAATAAATTGATAACAGTATTTTTCTGAAATTCTCTATTTAAAATTTCCTATGTAAAATAATTAAATTATTGATAGTGTGATAATAATACTACAAATATTAATTACGTGTATTATAATAATGAAACTAGCAAGTGCAAGTCTTCGGGTCAGGGCCTCAAACGTCAATTCTGCAGTTTTTTTTTTTTTTGTTTTTTGTTTAGTTTAAAAAAAAAAAAGGTTAGAACAATTAACTCACAGTTTCATTTCTTTTATATTTATATTATTACAGGGTTCCTACAGGTCAGGGAATTTGAAAATTTAGGCAAAAAGTCAGGGAAATGTCAGGGAATTTTTTAAATATTTGAAAAGGTCAGGGAAAAGTCAGGGAATTTTTTATATACTATTTCCATTAGAATTTCTATTATCGTCGTAAATGAAAAAATTTTGAATTAATTATTCATCCAATCTAAAAATTTTATATAAAATTTATGCAAACTATATAACAATATGAAAAATAATTAAAAAGTTGGAAATTCATTCAGCACTTACTTTTTATAGCACTTATCTAAATTAAAGTCCATTATGGAGGGTTTTACAACAATATATAAGCCGAATTTTTATCGAGAAAGGTCAGGGAAATTTTTAAATAAAGTCAGGGAATTTTTTTACCAGAATTGTGTAGGAACCCTGTATTAATTATTACAAGTAATATCAAACTACTTTCAGGAATGAAGTTATTGATATATTTCAATTACACAATATAAAGCAATGAATATATTTGAATGAATGAATATATGATTCAATTTCATCCTGTATCATTTAAAAAAAAAATATTCTGCAAGTAGAAATTTGTATTTTCACATCCAGAAAAGGCTTTAGATAATTGTTTGATAAAAAGTAATATCTTGATTTATCATTTTTATTATTATTAATAATATTATTTCAGATTTTTTTAGATCTATGTACCCTTTTAAGACATTGTAAACTAATAAAAATACATCATATTAATAGCAACTATACATTCATTTTATTTATTATTATTCACCGGAATGTTACTAAAAATATAGAAATAATAGTAAAAAAATCTATTTGTATTTTTAAAAATACAAAGAAAAAAGTTAAGACTCGTCTGCTGTCTTCTACAGGAATTTAGTGAAAAGAAATATTTTCCTTTATTTTGCTGGATGAACAGCAGTAAGGCACACAGCAATATATTTTATAGGGAATATATTAACTTTATTAAAAGTAAACTTTCTGTTGAAAAAAAATCACGAATTACTGCAAAAAAAAAGAAAAAAAAATAGCTTTCAAAGGCACGTCTATGAGGCAATCCTTGTAAATAAAACAATAACATACCCCAAACAGTAGCGCTTATCTATCAACCTTGCTGACTTCCATTTTTGAGTCAATGTGAGAGGCATCTAGTATGTAGGGGGTAGTGGATGTGGTTTAAATGTATTTAAGGCAAATTAAGATTTTTCTACAATAAAGTTTTAGTAGTTTATTCCTGATTTACTTGTATTTAAGTATGTATTTTAAAATCTTTCACTCTTGTGGAAGGGAATGTTTTTAAATATCCGTGCATTTTTCTTTTAAGGCGTTTCATATCAAGATGACCTGGGGGAGCAAAAAAAAACATTATATATATATATATATATGTTTTTTCATGTATTTAAGAAAAAATAGCAATATTTTATAAAAAAATAAATATGGGAAATAGCAATAATTGCTCTTTGTGACAGGAAAGGTTATTTATTATAGATGTGGCTTAAGGTACACTATGACGCAAAAGTTTAGACAATGACGTCATTCAGCTTTAAAATGTAGAATTATGACGACAGAATTACAAAAACCTGTAAATATATTCAAAAACTGATTTAAAATGCTATGTACAAAAGACAGTCGTTTTATTTGCTATAATACTAATTTTTTTCATAAAAATTCAAATGTGCTTGTCGCAAAAGTTTAGACACTATTCTAAATTTCTTTGAATATTCGCTGGCATATGCAAATTTAGAATCGATGATGTCACAAATTTGGAGTACTTAAGTTCTGCAAACGATTGCGCTTCATAGTCGACATGCCGAGAGCTAAAGAAATTCAAGTGAATGAGGTTTCAAGGATTTGGCAGTTGAAAGGTGAAGGGAAGAGCGTTTCTGAAATTTCTGCTATTATTAATAGGTCAAAAAAATCTATTTATCGAGTTTTATCGAGTGGTTCCGAATATAAAGCAAAATGTCGGTCTGGGAGGCCACGTGTGACAAATGTACGAGAGGATCGCCTGATACAAAGACTAGCGAGTACTCAACAAATGAGCGTACGTGGAGTTCAAAGCTCATCGGGACTCTCTGTATCAAACGATACGATTCGTAGACGAATTTTGGAAAAAGGAACAATCGTTTATAGCAAAATGCAGAAGAAACCAGCTCTGAAACCATATCATAAGTTACAAAGACTTATGTGGGCTCGAAAGCATATGTCATATGGAGAGAAATGGCAGTCAGTCATATTTAGCGATGAAAAAAAGTGGAATCTGGATGGTCCAGGTGGTTGTTTATCGTATTGGCATGACTTGCGGAAGGAACCTCGACGGTTTTTTAGTCGCAGACAAAGAGGGGGCTCGGTGATGGTTTGGGCAGCCTTTTGCTATAATGGACAAGTATCTCTGACCTTCACCAGTGGTCGTCAAACTTCACAGCATTATACGCAGACATTAGAAGAAAACCTACTGCCATTTGCTGAGCTTCTAGGGGGTCCTCAGTGGGAATTTCAGCAAGACAATGCTTCAATTCACGCTGCAAAACATTCAAAATCTTGGTTTAATTTCTATAATATAAGAGTTCTCGACTGGCCAGCATGTAGCCCAGATCTTAACCCTATAGAAAACCTTTGGAGCATCACGTGTCGCAAAGTTTATAGCAACGCTAGACAATACTCTTCTGAAAAGGAACTTAAGACATCTATTGAGAATGCATGGTACGATATCGATCCACAAACTATGCAAGATTTAGTTTCTTCCATGCAATCTCGTGTATATGACGTAATACATAAGCATGGATGCGCAACCAGGTTTTAAAAATTGTTTATTTCGATTTTATTTAATTTGTGTCTAAACTTTTGAGACAGCAGTTTATTTTTGTTACCATTTAATTTATTGCAATATGCACAATTCCACTTTTCTTTGTTATAAATATTGTTTATATGTACAGCACATTAATTTCAAGCAGTGATTTGAAAATTGAATAAATATTTTTCAAAGTATGTAAGAATTTCTTCATTGTCTAAACTTTTGCGTCATAGTGTATTCGTTATGTAAGGCAAATTAAGATTTTGCTACAATACATTTTTAGTAGTTTATTCATGATTTACTTGGATTTAGGTATGCATATTAAACACTTTCACTTAATCATGAAATCACTCAATTCAGTTCAAGAAATCTATAACTAATCATGACAATTGTATTTTATGTACTAAAATCGTATTTATAAAGTACTGTAGTAAAAGATGATAGACATTTTATTTTGTGGGTTGGGTTGGGTTGATTTTTGACGGCCAATTATCTACACGAGGGATATAGGCCCTAGGGGGAGTGCCTTCCGTGGAGGTCTTTCTAAGGGAACCTAATCCGTATTAACGCATGGAAATCCACGGTTCGAAGAAAACCACGAAAACTCCGAACGATTAGGCCGACGGGCGCGATTGGGTTCGAACCCAGCACCTCCCGTCTACCAGCTTCGAGAGCAGAACCTCTCAGCCACTATTTTGTGGGATATTGCCGTTTAAGAATATGTGTTTTCTTATTGTGCATTCTGCTTATTTTGGATTCAAATTAGTCAATGTACCTTAAAAAAGATAATTGGTCTTTTTTTTGTGCCAATTTATATTCTGATTTAAAAGTTATGTAATTGCAACAAAAGGACTTGTAATGTTAGGTTTTTATAGGATGTTCAAACTAACGTAGCTTTCTACATAATTATTTAATATTTTTTCTGTTAAGGTACGGTACAATTACAAATAAATAAATAAATAGTTGAATCGTTAAGCGTTATATTCTGTCCCAGGTTGAAGAGCGAAGTGATCATGCAAGATAAATATGCAAGCAAAGCCGGTAAAGTCTGGGATGACAACAACTGCTAGCTGTTGCCACAGTGTTCATGTAAAAGTTTTTCAACAACGAAGTTGTCACAAACACAAGTATCAGTTTTTAATCTTCCACTGACGTTTGGTATATGTTAGAGGAATAATTCACCACAGTAATACCTCTAAATTTTTACCTCTAAAATAAATATAAGGCCTAAAATTCTTTAGATGAATTTGTAAGACACATTAACCTCTTAACTGTTTTTTTTTTTTTTTTTTTGACACAATAAATTAAAAACAAGTAATATAAAAATTTTGTTTTTAAAGTCAATTCCTACTTAGGCCATCAAAGAAAAATTTAATATAATCCCTTAAGCTAATATTAGTTTTTGTTGCATTAAAATATCTCAATTTGTTGATTTTCTATAAGCAAGTAGGTTTACAATGGAACTCTATGGGAATTTGGCGAATTATTAGAGATATCGCCATGTTGGCATCTATTTTGGCCGCTAAATTTGGCGATATATCGCCAAGTTGGCGATAAACTTGGTGGTATTTGGTGACAGAACAGGGTCCTCCCTATGGTAACCCCTTAATGAAAATACTTTCATTAACCTTCAATAACCAATGGCCACCATTTTGTTTCTCATGCAAAACTAAAATTTAATTAATTAATTAATATTTAAAAAAACTGTGTTAACATCAATTGTCATCCAGTACAAGTTTAAAAAAATTTATTTCAACTTGATAGGATGAATAATGAGTATTTTATTAACGATTGAAAATTTGAAAAAGATAAATATATAAATAAGTAAATATAGGGAGAGTGTGAGCTAATAGTAGGAATTGAATAAGGACCCGGCACCACTTTATTTTACTAAAATATTTAAAAAGGTATGCCATTTAACAAACCAAAGATTATAGGGAAAATTAAGTGGTATCCAAAAAAAAAATATATGTAGAATTTTATGAACCTACATACCATAAAATTTCTTCTTCTTTTTTTGTATTAATGCGTGTTTAAGAATATATAGATATTCCTTTGACAGATAATGTATTTTTGCAATATTAAAACCAGCTGAGCTGTTTTTATATCTAGTGCATTTCTGATAATTCAAAAAATATTAATAGCCAATTTAAAGAGTTTATTATTCCTAAAATCCACTATTTTTAAATAGTAGTGATTGTTCTTTTTAATCATGAAATGGTCTGTCATAAAAAAAAAGGGGGGGGGATATTACCATTTGGGAATAGTGGTTATGCTACAGACGTTATGAACTTAATATAAATTGATTACCCCTGAAACAGTGACATTTTTCTCTGAGCTCCTTTCTTTGGTCACGTCTTTTAAAAGGCATAAAATTACCACAGCATTTTCCAATACAGCTATCTCTTCTGAGCTCAAACTTTCAGCTTCTTTATAATCTATTGCCAGTGTGGACAATAGGCTATCTATTTTTAAAATTCTTTCAAACATGTCACAAGTTGAATTCCAACGTTTGGCAACACCTTGTTTCACTTTTAGTTGTAGTTCTCCTAATCTTTTTGCATTGAATGCAGACGCTCTGTCACAAGAGGGCATCTTTTAAATAGCTCTACAATTTCTTTCTCTTTATATTGCACAGTTTTAATTTCTTTTAAAGCATTCTGAGCAATGAGATTTAGAGTATGCGCCAAGCATGGTACATGCTTCCAGCTATTGTTGAGTCTGACAGCTGCTATGTTGTGACAGCCACTATTTTATGGAATATATCCCCACTGATTCGCTATATTTGTAAATTCTTCAGGCAAGAATTCAAAGAGCTAAAAGATGAAATAACACAGGAAAACATTAATGAAAAATTGAATTTTTTAATATTCAAAATACATGAACATTGAAATAAATGATGTAAAAAAAGCTTACAAGAAAATAAAGAGAAAAAAAATTAGTAACAGAGTTAAATGAAATGGAATGGGTCCCAAGTCTGACTCAACATAATAATTAAGCACCTAAAACAAATTTTTATAATTTGAAAAATTAAAAGTAAAATGTGTACTGGTTTCAATGATTCAATGTTGGTTGATTTAAAGTTGTACATATATCCCCAGGTTGCCTTTCTCAGGGAACACAAACTGAAATGTTCCTGTTCTTTTGAGGAATCTGCTTTATATTCATTTTCTGTTGCTGAATATGACTGGATGAAGCCAACATAATGCTGTATTGTTTTTTCCCCATAGCATTTTAGAATAACACAATCATGGGCTTCAGCAGTTTTTTTCAATACTGGGGTAGTATTAGATGTAATAAGTGCAGATTCATTGTTTGACAAGTAAGCAACAGAATTTCTTTGTGATATGCAGAATTTAATATGCTATTTATTGGTATTTGTCCAATGCCATAATGCTTGCATGATTGATTGGAAGAACACTGTTGACAGCTTAACCACCTAGCTTGTATTACTTCCTTTATCTCTGAGGAACAAATAATCTCAAGAATTTTTAATGTTCCCTTGAATGTATGTATGTTTTTAGGTAGATGGATTTCTATTTCTTTAATTTTGTTTTCATCAACTTCAAAAATGCCAATTGTTAAGTATGATTCCGGGATATGTAAATTGAAACTAAAATTCGAAAAGAAAATCTCATCGAAACAAATTCAATTCACATTCCCCGAGATCACACTATGGCCGTACGTATAGTGGTAAATTAGTACGCGTCGTAAATAAATTAAATTAAATCTGAAAAGGAAAAACAAATAATAATACTCACCCCTCTTTGGTAGAAACTTATATAAATAATAAAATCACCCTTGAAATGATACGGACAGATATTGCACAAAAATCATTTATTATATGATAACAGATATTGTTAAACCGGATCCGGGTACAATACTATGGATTAGAGAATATTATTTCAAATTATTTAAATAAACATTATCTTATTGTGACAGGTGTTACTTCCAATACTTATTTATATGGATGCACAGTCTTCATATCATACCACTATGTTGGAAAGTTAGGATATATAAGAATAGTTCTAATTATGTTTTAATCCATTACACACTTTTCGAGAATATATAAATTCAGGACTTTACGATAGTAGAGTGAGAATAGGCAACCAGTTTCTTACGAGTTTTAAATTGATGAACAGTTGTATTATTTTAACATTGATTCCGTTAACTGTTAAGATGACATAGTTGAGGAAACATCGAGGAGAACACGAAATCTAATATCTTCCCTTGGAACACGGATACTGTAGGAGGCACTGTTTAAATTCGACTGGACGAATGGAAGTGACATTTGAAATGAATTGAAATATGCTAGGCAAAGGACAAAATCTGAAAGGCCTTCATCACATCTTCGGATTCAAGCAGAACAGAAAACATCTTTTTCAAACTGAGCAAAATTGGATTAAGTAATTTAGCGGAAATTGACGAGAAGGCATGAGCAGGACGCTATCATATCAGATATATCTTGGTTGAGGTTGATGAAGTATAACAGGCAATTAATACTGACTAAATGATGAATTGAAGAATCGCCATCAATGGAAAAGTAAACGCCCGTTGGGCCCAAGGCCCAACGGCTAAAAAAAAAAAAAGCCAAAATCAAATCGGTGTTTTCTCTTCCGACAAAAAAATTCAACTGAACTCTTTTTTCAAATTGCCTGCCGAAATCTGGAAACGATCTCTGCAACGTCAGCCAATCAGAATATTTTTAAAGATGGCCTGTCGCTAGCACTTCCGGCGAAAAAGATTTTGTAGTGGGATTATGACCATGGAATGGCAACGCACTGAAGAAGCGGGGAGAAAAGGAATGTTTGCTATGTGGGAGTGCCTATGACGTTGAAAGGAATTTCCTGTCTGTTTTGAGATAAGGAACTAAACCTTCTTAAAAGTTGCATCTTTTGGGATGCGAGGTGAATGGAAAGCAATAAAATTAAGGGAAGCTTTAGTAGTAATAATTTCGTTTCTCTGGCAAACGATTTCAGTAATTTTATGAAAGTCTACCAGAGAAATGGAAAAAGAAAATAGAATGTAATAAATGTAATTTTAAATGAAATAATTAAAGGTAAAGATTTAGGATTTAATATTTAAAACTTAATAAAATTTTGCTGTCAAAATTGAAAGATGGTGAAAGGAAGTAGATTATTAAAATTAACAGAATATACAAAATTAAGTTTATGTAAATTTAAGAAGGGTGAATGTTATGCAAAGTTTTTACAACATAACACCAATATTTGTAACAGTTTTTCAAAGTTCATGAATTAATGTTTGTAGATTGGGTATATCTACTCCCTGAGCTACAAGACCATCTGTCAATCTCTTGACATATCCACCAACACCATCAGGTGTCCCTTTACCATGCCCTTTCTCTGAAAAATACCAGTGTAGGTTTTTAACTTGGATCTTCTGAATCAAAAAAGTAGCAGCCAGATAAAACATTTTTTTATTGCCATACTGTGTTGAAGGCCCATCACTCTGAAAATGGACAATTCTAATATTAGGAACAAACAATTTTATTTCTGCTGTAACTGGCTGTAAATGGGCATATAAGCTAGAGTATCGTGTTGTGGACTTTCAGAAAAAGTGGAAAAAGATCTGTTCACTATGTTATTACGATTTGTATAATATATTACTGCTGTGTGCAAAGTTACCTGATTTCTTGAACCGCCAAAATGTACTGATTGCACTTCTTCAGAGTATTTACAACTATAGTTTTCAGAAAAGTCTATGTGTACAAGAACTTAATCGTCAGCCAATTTCTTTTTAATATTGGAAGTAACTTTGAATTGATGCTGGATTGCAACATGCTTCATAAATTTTGTCATCCGATCTTGAAAACCGATACCAGTTGATATTTTGAAGATAGCACCTCCTCTTTAAGTTTTTTTTTTTATAACTTTCATGTTTACTTCACTTTTTTTTGAAAGCCACTGGTGATATTTTACATTTTCATCTTTGAATTCATTCCATTTTACCAAGAAATGCTAGAAATCCTGTTACTGCCATTTGCAAAGAGAATTGATGGACTAAGTTAGATTTTCCAGCAGGACAAGATCTTCATTGTCATTGCCAAATCCCTCCTGGAAACTATTTTTGAACAATCGGGTGCTAGTTATAGAATATCCTGCCCCTTTTCCCTGATCTCGATCCCCAAGAAAATGTGTGAGGTAACTTCAGTAGGGCTGTATATGCCTGTGGCAAAATTGAAGCCTGTCATCATTGAAACATTGGAGAATATTGATGCTACTGTCCTCCAAGGATTGGTAAATGGTATGCCACATCGTATATTCCAAGTCATATAGAACCATGGTGGATATATTATCTATTAACAGTTGTAGCTTTATTTCAGCGGGACACTTTTCCCTCCTCTTTTTTTACTAATTCATTTTTTTTCCTACCCAGGTAAGGCAGGGAGTGAGTTATGCCTTGTAAATATGTATTTGTACATAGACTTCCTCATTATATTTATTTCGTTCTTGTTGGTTTGTTTCGTGTCCAATTACAGCTCACAATCACGGTGGCTTTATTTTGGTGGCACACACCTTAAGACTAAAAATAGAGTTTGCTTTAGTTATCAATTTCCTTTGAGAATATCAGATTCTGAAACAATAGTTTTGTTCCATCAATTTTTTATTATTTTCTGAAGACATTTAAGACACTAAATTATAAAAATTGTTTTTTTTTTTTATCACAATTTCAGAAGACGAATTTCCTTTTAAAGTGCATTTAATAAATCACACTGACTTGAAAATTGATTTGGAAACAATTTCAAAAATCAAATTATACTTTTTCAAATTTCTTTTAAGATAAAGTTTTCTTCAATATAATGTGTAGATAAATAAAGGTATGTTCTAAAATAATAGTTCAATGGAGTTTTTCTTGAAATAATAATAATAATTGCTTTTTCTGCATATAAAAAGAATTCTAATTAAATAGATTTTAAATAAACACAAAACACTGTTTGTGTGGAGGAAAATAAAAACACATAAATTAGAAAAACAAAGAGATTATTCAATGAAAAAGCTATATACATAGAAAAAAATTTGTCGTTAAAATTTAACTCTGTTTCTCTAAAAAATCATTATAAAATTGAATGTCTAATTTTCCAAGAAAAGTCTTGATTAAAAGCAGGAACATGATATGCACACATTTTTAGCTAGTTGAAATGCATTCAAATGTAATCAAGCATTGTTTGTAAAGTTCACATTTCTCTTTCATAGGTGTATTAATGTATTCACTTACATTTTTACTATATTTGCATCCTTCACACTTGTAGAGTTTATTCACAGAAGAATGAACTTCTTTTTCAAAACAGGATAAAAAATTATCTTTCGCTAAATGTCTAATTTTTGACGCAGCATGTCCCTTAAGGGATTTTGCACCATAAAACCCCATACAACCAACCAACCAACCTGATTTAAACATAAACTGTATACAGGAATTCTATTCAATATAACGCTTGGAATAACGCATGTTAATACAACCTTGATTAAAGATTCGTTAATTTGTGGAATTAATTCAATCAATTTTAAATTTGATCTTTTGACATTCAGATACCAGAATTTTTTAAGTAGAATCCTGATTTCTCAAGATTAAATAATTGCTGCAAGTAACAATAATCAGGGTCAATAAAGCAAACTAAAATTTGATTATTTGCTAAGAAGGACTCGTCGTTCAAATAGAAATTGAAATGGAGAATTTTTTAGCTAAAGTTTTCTCATGTAGGTAAATTTAAAAGGACCCCTTGTATTGAGGGATATTTTTGTTGAGTGTTCAATTCCTTAAAATTTGTAATGTGAAGTCTCGAGTAAATCTGATTTTCCAATCTAACTTGAAAAAATGTTCTCCAGTTTAGATCGAATTCCATTAGTAACGGGTTGGGCGCATTCAAATTTTGAAAATTGGTATTAAATCAATAATTTTTTGGAATAACTAAATTTGGTTTGACATTTGCGATTTATTATTCAGACAAAACTGAAAAATGATCAAAATTCATTTTTTGTTTTTTCAGAGGGATAAATTTAGGGTTGTTTATAATATGATGAAATGTTAAACTAATTCTCATCTGTTTAATGGTTAAGTCTGGTAGAATTCCTTGTTTGAGCATGCATTGAGTAAAGGGAGCCATGATTCAAATTTATACAAGAAATCAGTGCGACTGAATTTTTAATTCAATTTTTCATCTAGCCCTGAAACTTAAAACTGAAATTGGGAAAGTGCTATCTAATTCACACTCATCGTCATTGAACTCAGGCCCTCCGATTAGCAGAGGAGCACACTGCAGTCACACCACAAATTACTTTTTGAAAGTTGCAAATTAATGAGTATTTGAAACATATGCTGGACTTTGACAGTCATAATATCCTCAAAATCTAAGCCCCATTTGAAGAAATTCTTACACAAGAATAATTATCTTACACAAGGATAAGAATTCTACAACTTACCTTAAATCCATCCAAATCGGGCAGCATCAGGAATATTGGTCACCTTGTTAATATTCACAATGTACTCGTATATCACTAAGACATTTATCTATTGGAAATTTTAGACATGACACAAAGTAGAACATATCTCAGTTTACAAATTTTTTTTATTTCGCAATTGGTATAGATGTGTTGCATAATCCTGCATAAATAATTAATACACTATCAATGTAATCTATAAATCTCATTGATATAACACTGTTTAAGATTTCAAATTGTTTCAATTGCTTTATTACCCTCTCAATATGGATCCTGAAATTTGAAATTTTTTTGGATTGTGCTACTTGATGATAAGTCAGTTGTTTCTTACTTCAGACATAATCAGGAACTATAAAATTAGCTACTTTTGCTGCTAAGTAATCAGCAACAATAAATCCTCTATCAGCAAGTATTACGTCTCCAAGATTTATGTTTTCAAATAGTCCACTATTTATAGTGATATGCTTATCAGACCCTCTCCCTCCTCAACATTCTGATAAAAAACTAATTGCGCCATTTAGGTTCATACCTACTGAGAATTTGATTGTATGGCAGTCCTTATAATTAGACCAAGTTTTTGCTCTTGTCTGCATATTACTTGGTCTCTGTATAGGCACTTCAATATAATAAATTATGCATACAGTTACGTTTGCAGACAGAATGTCTGAAGCACTCTGGCAAATTGTTTTGTAAAGCGTTTGGTGTGGGTGACCTTATAAAAGATTTTAGCTTGCATGCTAAAATAGGAGTTATCAAACCAAAAACTCTCTGTACAGTTTTTCGTGATGCGCCGAATCTGTACACTAAGTCTGTATTGAGCAGATTTAGTTTTATTTTCACCAAAACAATTAACATGTGTGTTTTCAATTTTACGGTTTTGGTATTATTTGTCGCATTTTTAATTAAGGAAACTAGGTTGTCAAATGCATCTTTGATTTTCAGACTGGTGTATTTCTTAATTTCTTCACTTTCTGAAGAATCTGAAAAGAAAGAAACAATTATGATTAAAATATCTGATAATTAAAAAAATATATATATTAAGGGGTAACAAGTGGCAGTTCATCAGCAGTTATATAGATATTTTTTTTACAGGGGATAAAAATAGATCTCTATGTCAAATATTAATTTATTTATTGAGATTATGAAGAAGGGATAATCTTTTTTACTATTTATATGGCTATAGTTGAGTTAAGAATAAAATCTAATTTATATTTATCCATTACCATCTCTTTAGGCATTATAATCAAAGTAGCTATCATAGTATAGACATTTTTTCTTTATCTGTTGCATAAAATTTCAGTTATATAAAACCATGACAGTTATTTTTTCATTAAAAAAAAATCCTTTATCTTGTTTGTATATTTTTACATAAAAATCAATTTCTATAAGATAAAGTTTTTTATGAAAAATAACAAATTATAAGACATATTTTGTTATTTTACTTAAAAACATATACTACCCAGGTTTAGGGTATGCTATATAAATCTATACTTTCTAGCTCTTTTAAAAACAATAACTTTTTCACCTCTCTCTGTAGGCATCCTCAGTTGAAATGATGTTTTGCAGCTCGCATGAGATCTTACAGCTTGCCCTTCTTTTTCCCTCTTCACTCTTTTGATTTTTCCCTTTCCATCAACATTCTTCGCCGACGAGAGTCAATAGTTGAATGTGTACTCTCGTTGCATGTATTATCTTTTTCTAAGTTGATTTCTATGGTTTCTCACATTAATGTGTTGTGGAGGTTTTTGTAATAGGCTATTTTTTCTATTTGAATTGACTGTGGTTTCAAGGGGGTTTTCATATTTGCTCTTGGGAAGGCTGTTGTTTGGCTATTGTATTTTATATTGCGAATATGCCTTTATATCTTTCATTAATTTTCCTCTTAGTCATTCCTATGTATGTTATTTCTTTATTTTCAATATTCAAAGCTTTAACTGAACAACAGATTGCAAGCTTACATGTCCAACAGCGATCTCGTAGTCGTACTCATAATCGCCATGCTGACAGTTATAAAAGCCTGTTCCGGAAACGCTATGATCCCAATGGTAGACTTTGTTGTTACCATTTCAAATTATGTAAAAAATGTCTGCCAGTAAAATGCAAACAACATTGTAGTTCGCAACAATTGGAAAACTCCTCACAGCAGTAGAGTCAGCAGCCAAGTCCTACTGCAAAGAACATAGATGAAGCAACTACATTATTTGTTCATGACAAAAAAAAAAAAAAGGTATGCATTTCTTAGTCGCCGAGCCCCCAGGGGGATACCTTCTTTAGGTATTCACGGGCTTCGCAACCCCGGGTTCCTGAGCGATCTTTCTCTTTTCCTTTTCCTCTTATTTCTCTTGTCTTTCTTTCCTCTACGTTTCACTCTCATTGTGGTTTCCTCTTCGGAGGTGAGGGCAATTCTGTATGAGCCGATATCATCCTGTATATCGACTTGTGGAGAATTGTAAACCACCCACGTGTTTGCCGTGCGTGGCGACCCATGTCCCTGGAAAGGGGGATCCTGGTAGTTGAGGGTAACCATCACACTGCTTTGGCCTCTGCTTCAGGTAGACGGGAGGTGCATATTGGTCCCGTATGCATCAATCGGCTGGTCAGCTGACTTGTGTCACTGGCTGGGGATCAAGTGAGCGAGTACTTACTAGCCATCTCGCTAAGGGTGGAGACTGGCATAGGAGTGTCTTGTGACCGTATGGGCCCTGGCTAGCACTGGTGCACGAATGTGCATCCCCTTGTTGGGCTCGGTAGTGGGTGGTGCGGCCGGGGTCTGAATTCTTTTTCTTTTTTTCAATTATGGATGGAAAACTCTAGAACAGTCTTATATCTGCAGTCTAATCGTATACTGAAATTTTTACATTTCTACGTGCAGCATATTTTGAGATCTAAATAGCCATTTTTAAAGAGAAAACGTTGTTATGGTATGGAAATGTACCGGAGCAAACCGGAACGATGTTCTGGTTCGTGAAATTGTGACAAATATTGTTCCGGTTCGTGGAATTATTAAAAAACATTATTACATTTCATACATACATTCTTACTATGCTCTCTGTAACGTTTTAAATCTAATTATTTAGAATCTTTAATGTATTTTTTTTAATTGGTTTTTCTACTGTTAAGTATAAATTTGCTATAGAGTAAAGTTCCGATTATCTGAGTTAATATGGACCAAGCTCACCTTGGATATGCAAAAAACTCGTATAAACCAGATTTACACAAATCGTTACCAACTAAGGAGATGAAATATAAATTTTCACTTAATTCATTCATTTTTATGGTACTAATTTTGCTGCAGTTTTTTTTTTTTTTTTTTTTCCTGCAGTATATGCTACCGCATAGCTACCAATTTCTAAGATTATTTTCTTACCTCTAAAACTTACCAGTAAATTTTGCCTAATTTAATCGACGAAATCTAACAATTGTTAAACGGGTCAAAAATTTTTATTAGATTTTCAAAGTAACAAAACCGTACTAATTGGCAGCTATGTGATTCTATTAGTGTCATGAAAATTGCAAGGTGTAGCCTCATCTTTCTGCTCAAAGCATTAAATAGTTTTTTTCAATCGAACTTATACCTTTGGAATGGATCTTTTTCTTCTGATGGACTGATAGCTTCCATTATTATGAAACAGCCATTATAAATGAAATGTTAGGTGAAGATGAAAGAGCAGTCATAAAAAGTTAGAACTCTGATGGTCAGAATGGGAAAAAGATGACCATGATAAAAAAAAAATATATATATATATATATATATATATATACACTTCATTATAATGGCTGTTTCATAATAATGGAAGCTATCAATCTATTACTGTACTTTCCAAAAAAAAAAAACATAGGTGACAATAATTTTGAAATAGCGTTCCGGTTCGTGGATTTTTCCATTTCGAGTCCTGGATATAGGTCCTCGGGAGAGCGCCCTCCGTGGGGGTATTTCTAAGGGAATTTAACACGTATTTATGCATGGAAATCAAAGGTTTCGAAGAAAACCACGGAAACGGTTATGCCGATGGGCGTGGTTGGGTTCAAACCCAGCACCTCCCGTCTACCAGCTTTGAGAGCAGAACCTGTCAGCCACTGGTGGGGCCAAATAAAAATAGAACATTAAATTGATGGATGGTAGAGGTATTTTTATTAGTTATAAACCATTTGCTATTGTAACATTTACAAAAAGTTTTGCTCAACTCAAAAAAATGTTGATGGGGTGAAAATGTCACGCCTGATATGATAAAAGCTCCAATCTGGTAACCTTGTGCATACAATTTTTCTAGTAGTAAGATAATTTCAATCTAAGTCCACACGCATGTGCAGTTTCTTATTTTAGATATAACGGTTGGGATCGGCGAAGACAGTGAATTAGAAAGGGATTAGATTTTAAAAGTATCTATAAAGAATATTGATGTAAATAAAACATCACAATAAAATTATATCTTTCAGTTGGAGCATAATGTTGAATACCTTAAGATAGGTTATTTCCTCCCGGATGAATATCCGTAAGTTGATACTTAATATGATCCTGTACTAAAAAAATCAGTTAGTAACATGCCGAGGGAAAACTTGTCAACTGGTGCATTTAAATAAGTGATAGGTGCTCCAGCATTACACCCTGCAGGGCATCAGCTGACAATTTTTCCACTGAGATATAGCCAGCTAACATGTTTATTTATTTAAAATAGCATATATACTGTCATCTGATAAATTTTCAATTGAGAGGAAATCACTGAATATATATTTATGTTTGTGTGACCAGCTGACGTATTAACCACAACTTTATAATCAGCTGACTTTTTGTTTTCTTCAAGATATTGGGTTAGCTATAATTTTTGAAAATTTTCAATTGGGAGGAAATGATTAAAATTAATCTTTTTTTTTTTTTACGTGCATGGGAGGCTACCGCTGCTCAACCTATCTACGGAACCACAGCTGATGTTAAGAGAGCTTCATGATACAACACTCTGAAGCATTTTACAAGTTATCAGCCGAGAGAATTTTGGTCATGAAAATCTGTTGCTGGCTCGTGGACTATTACTCCATTTTTCTGCCTTTTTAATAGGCCGTATCCTTCAGTATTAAGCAGATTTGTCAATTCACGCCATAGTTCATCTTTTTAAATACAAGGAGGCTTAAATTTCCTGTTTTCTTGCTTCCTATGGCTGGTAATGAAATCAGTCATAATTTCGAATTGATGTTGTGTTCTTTTTTTTTAAATCTATGATTATCTGTTCCAGGCATTTTTGAATTTTTTCAAATTAAGCAATCAAGCCGTTTTTAGCGTGCCATTACAAACACACTTAGAAATCTCAAGTAAATAAACAAACCACTTGGATCTTGGAAATGATTGGTCATAACTGGTTAACCTCAAAAGAAGAGAATTTAAAGGTCAGTCGCACACACCAATTGTAGGGCAAAATTGCAAACTGTTGAATCTCGTAATGAATACAAGAACATTTGGTTACAAGTCATTTTTTTCTTTTAAGGGCAGAACACTGTCACAGGAATGTTTTGAATTTTTTTTCTTGAAAATTTTAACTTGGTTGTAAAAGTATGCATTGCGAGGCTGACAAAGAGATTTTTTGGAGTGCATTTATGTGGAATTATTTTTAAAGTGAAAGAGGATGATTTTTCATCAATTTAAAAAACATCATCATATACTGTTGCATCAGTGATGCCAACCCATGAATCAGTAATTAATAAAAATGTATTTTTCATAACATAAGGAAGCAAAACTGATGTTAAATATTTTTCAGCTCCTTTTTTTGTTAATTTTCCTGATTTTGTGGCATGTAATAACACTTTTTTATTTTTTAGTACTAATGAAATCACTACTTTTCTTAACTAAAGGCCCATGTTTTCCTGATAGATTCTACAATTTGTTTTTTATGCTTATGAGAACTTTCTTGACACTGTTAATGAATATTGCGATGTATATCTATGAATTACTTGATTTAAATTGTTTTTACCCTAATACTGTTTTCGTGCCTGTCCTTGCTAGAGTTCTGTGTACGTTGTCTGATACTGACATCTGGTTTGGTCAGTATTAATGACATAATTAAGGTTGAATTTATTCATAAGAACTCTTATCCGATTTTGAAATTTTTCTGCAGCTTCATTATTTCCTCCATCGTTGCGATTTATTTGTAGATGACAAACTTTTTCACTTTTCTTTGCCGTATTCCGTGTTTTTTCTTGATACTTTTCACCCATGTCGACCTGGCAATAAAATAAAATTTTCAATAATGGCATAGCTGCATTCATTGTCCATTGCTGCAAAGTTCTTGTTACCTGCGTTTAAATATATTTTAAAATACAATAGACTCCCTCAAGTCTACAATCCTAAAATCCACAAATGCCTAAAGTCCACACATTATCACAGATGTAAACAATGAATCAGATCCCCCCAATAGGCAGAAGTGTATTAAGTAAGGACCAGCAATATCTACTCTATATTTCCATGACAATAAAGTCGGGAAACTGCACAAAAAAAAAAAAATGTTTTGTTGAAATTACTAAATTTTGGTTAGATTAAGCAAATTATTTTGTTAATTCAACAAATCCACCCAAAATTTGATCATTTCAACCAAAATATTTGGATGGAGATATATGAACCAAAATTTAGTAATTTCAACAAAACAGTTTTTCACGTGTGTGAAGAGGATTTCGATGTACGGGATCCTGGTCCCATGTCACACTCGAGGTGGTTGACAACAGCCAATGAACTCTCAGATTGCACTTAAGTGAAGAAAAAAGCCCCACACCTGAACTTCAAGAAATAGTTGTATTTATTTTGAAGTCATACATGCCAAACTGGTTTAATATTAAAAAAGGTTAATACAGTAGACTCCCTCAATTCCGCAACCCTAAAATCAGCAGATCATTGCAGATGTAAACAATGAAAGTTTTAGTTCAGATGTAGGGACAAAATGAGACTTTATTTTATTATTTACTTAAGCTTTACTTTTAATAATTTAATCATTTAAAAAATTATTTTACTTTTTATTATTTTTGTGTATCACTTTACTTAATTATTTTACTATATTTGAAGCATTCATTATAATCTCAATTTCATTATTACATACAAATTACTGTTTAAAAAATGTAAACAAAGCAATGACTAGAAATCTGCATCATAAAATCGGCACCAATCTGCACTAATCACACATACTCCCCCCCAGGGCCATACATATTGGGTTGATCAGAAATTCATGTAGTATTTTGCTAACAGATTTCATTAGTGCGTTTTTTGGAGTAGAAGCACCATGCGCGTGCACCTCTCTGAAATACTAGATAAAGCCACACTTCTAACCCATTTGATAAACGGGAAATTGTTCATTCGAATGAGTTGGATAAATTTTATACAGATTTGAAAATGGGGGAAAAAACTGTTGGTTTTCGCTATATTTTGCTTTTTTATTTCCGCAAAGGCAAGAATGCGACTCAAGCTCGTGAAAAGTTGCGTAAAGTTTATGGGGACGATGCTCTAACGATGCGTCAGTGCCAGCGGTGGTTTGCAAAATTCCGTTCTGGCGATTTTGATTGTGAATGATGCACCTCGGTCAGGAAGGACATTGGAGGTTGAGGATGACGAAATAAAGGCAATGGTTGAGTCTAACCCGCAGTACACGACACGGGAGATTGCAGAGGGACTAGAGATTGCTCAATCAATTGTTGTTGATCATTTAAAGAAGCTTCGATTCCTAAGCAAGCTTGAGTTTGGGTTCCTCATGAGCTGAAGGAAATTCATTTGATGAAGCGTCTGAGCATCTGCCATTCCCTTCTTAAAAGTGAAGAAAATGACCCTTTTCTGAAGCGTATGGTCACTAGTGACGAGAAATGGATTGTTTACAATAACTGTTAGGGGATAGCACAAAGTACTAACTCCCCGACATCTATTACATGCAAAACTGATTGAAAAACTATGTATAAATTTAGCAGAGATTACAGTGGCAAGTAGATCTGAGGATGGAATTTTTATATGTAAATGAAATAGAAAAATGTAGCATGTAAAAATATATTTCCTTTGGCATCTGTAATTGAGAAATGAAAAAAATGTTAAAACGTGGATGAAGTCATTAAAAACACTAAAGTTTCTATAGCTTAACTCTTTTTATTTTTCTGAAGATTCACATTAAAAGATCTAGTTAAAACAGTCTTTCAAAATAAAGCATAAACATTTTTGATGAAAAATAAATGACCATCAATTTAAATCATAACAGATATTTGAATACTAACTAGAAGCCATGAAATAGAAAAATAAATACCGGAACTTTAAATGATGATGTTTAAAAACGAAACGTAAATATAATAAGCTGCATATCTATAGTTACCACAAGATCTTGAGAACACACAAAATGGTTCTTGTTACGCGATCCTTAGTTTAAAAACAAGTTGTACTTTCCTTCTGAATGAAGCCCTTTAAATACGATAGCTGGAGCGGCACGTGTAGACACACCCACCTTCTGGAACGATCTACGAGACTGATTCGCCGATGGCAGATTACGTCTAGTAATTTATTCATAATTTCTGCTCCCGCCATCTCGCGAAGGAGAAACAAACCGCGTAATACGATCTCATGAAATGGACTTTGACGCGTGGCTGTAGTATAACATCGGGAATTGTAAATAAAAGTACAGCCTTTAAAACAAACTGTAACTTAAAGAAACTGATGGAACTGGATAATTAACTAAAGGATAAAAGGATTAATGCAAGATAAAGGTAAGTTTATTTCCAGAATGTTTTATATTTAAATAAAGTTACTTTGATAAATAAAGTATAATAACTAAAGAACTGCAAATTATATTGTCAAAATTGAAGTGCTATATAATATAATTAGAGGCATTGGGAAATGGGCTTGTTATAATTTTCCTAACAATGTCATACGCAAGTGGTCTTGAAGAAAGCACTATGAACCACCTCAATCAACGTCCAAAGCGAACATTCACCAGAAGAAGGTCATGCTGTCAGTGTGGTGGGATTTCAAAGGTGTTGTGCATTTCGAGCTCTTACCACAGAAGCAAATCATTAATTCAGCCGTGTACTGTCAGCAACGGGACAAATTGAACAGTGCAATCAATCAAAGGCGGCCAGAACTCGTGAATCATAAAGGTGTTGTGTTCCACCATGACAATGCCAGACCACACCAGTTTGGTCACCCGCCATGAGCTGTTGGAGCTTGGTTGGGATGTGTTGCCCCACCCACCGTACTCACCTGACCTTGCACCTTCAGATTACCATTTGTGTTTCGCTCTTTGCAAAATTCCTTGAATCGTAAAACATTCGATTCTGATGAGGCTATAAATCGGCACTTTGTACAATTTTTCACTTCTAAAGACAGGTCATTCTACTAGTTTAGAATTATGAACCTTGTTGAGCGATGGCGAAAAGTCATCGAACAAAAATGGCCAATACATTATTGATTGAATTCTTATTTTTATAGGAATAAATTCCCTTTGAAAAACAGAAAATACTACATGACTTCCCAATCAACCCAATACTTAAGGTATTAACGGGTTTTGCAACCCCAGGCACCTGAGATCTCTTCCTTTTTCCTCTCCCTCTCCTTGTCTATTCTTTTTTCTTTCACTCTCCTTGTGGTTTCCTCTTTGGAGGTGAGAGCAATTCTGCATAAGCCGATTTTATCCTGTCTATATTGACTACTTTGACAGGTTTTACTTTTTGAAGTCAAAAACCCAGCCCTGCCTGCTATACACTCGGGATCTGATGGATTATTTCCATCATGTTTGAGACAGTTATAAATTGTCTTAGAAGATACATCAGCCCAACTTTTATGAATGTACTTCAGAGCATCTAGAAGAGATTGTTTGAAGTCACGGTCTTCATCAATAACCTTTATCTAGTCTTCAAACAGTAGTTTATGGTAATTCTGCTTAAAATTCAAAATGATTCCTTGATCTAATGGCTACAAAATTAAAGGAGCAATAGGCGGCAAAAAAATCTATTCAATAAAGCTAGGCTTGGTACTTCAACATGTGCTTTAAAATTGCCTACTATGAAAGCTACTTTTCGATTCACATTCAGTCTTTTCGCTAATTTTGGATGACATCCACAATTTTCTGTTACTTTTGTAGTACACAGCAAAGACTTCACATTTCGAAAGCAACACAGTTTTTTGCTTTTTCCGATAACTAATAGCTTAAACTTTTAGAACGTGACATGCTTACACTCAAGAAAACAGTTACCCTTTCCTTACTGTTTTTACCTCCTGAGCAAGTAAGCCTCAACTGAAAACACAAAGTCTTTAACAGTAAGAGTCGAAAAAAGAGACCCATTTCATCTAAATTATAAACATCATCTGAAGTGTAACATTCCAATATATCTTTCAATGAAGAAACTTCCATCATTGACTTGACTGGTTTACTGTCGCTGCTTTGCTGCACATTTTCTTGAAAGAAAGCTTATTCTGTGCCTTGAATCTTTCGATCCACCGATTACTTGCTGAGAACTCCATAACCGATTTCTCTCAATATTTCTATTGCTATATTTCTTTTAAAGCACATCTCAAATTGGCACATTTTGAGATCATGCATAAGTGAACCTTTTAAGAACTGCTTCTTCAACGTCTTCGTAGTTTGATTTTCAAATTTTCTTCAATATATCTCCATCTTGAACACACAAAGAATTTTTGAGCCTTTGTTTTGAAGAAAGTATACTCAGTAATTTTGTCCCGGGTTACAATGCTGCTGATGCATTCCAAAAACTTCATCCACACATAAACACAGGAAACCATGGTGGAATAACGACTGCCAAATGGCAAAGAAAAAACAACAGAGGGCTTGGGGTCTATTTCGGAGATACCCAAATAATACAAACTATATGACTATAAAAAAGCAAAGGCTGAAGCAAGGAGTGTGCGACGCAAAAGCCAACGGGAGTCCTGGATTAGCTATGTTTCGAGCATAGACTCTTAACACCTCTATTAAAGAACTCTGGCAAACAGTAAAAAACGTATGGGCCTGTACTCTGAAAATCATATTTCCATTTTAAATCATAACAGTCAAACCATCACTTCTCCCAAAAACATAGCTGAGACAATAGGTAGTGCCCTAGCATCAATTTCAAAATCAGACGCATATCCAGAACCATATTAACCTATAAAAGACAAACTGAAGTGACCAGAATTAATCTTAATTCTCATAATTCATTTTCATATAATCAACCATTTATCATATCGGAGCTAATTAAGTGTTTTGAATAATAGTCATTTATCAGTCCCAGGTCATGATGGTATCACTTACATCATGCTTAAGCATCTCTCGCACTGTCTCTTAACAATCGCCTTTCTTTTTTCAATAGGATTTGGACAGAACAGATTTTCCCCCATGCTTGGTGTAGTGCTATTGTCATTCCTTTTCCTAAACCAGGAAAAGATACTACCAATCCAAATAATTACAGGCCGATTGCACTTACTAGTAGCCTTTGCAAGCTCCTTGAAAAAATGGTCAACTGTCGCCTCGTGCATGTTTTAGAAATTAACAATTTGATTGCTGCTTTTCAGAGTGCATTTCGACGTGGTAGGTCTACTATCGATAATTTGATCCATTTGGAAAATCATACAGACAGCCTTTCTAAAACGCAACCATTTGGTGTCAGTATTTTTTGACATGGCGAAAGCTTATGACAGAACCTGGCATTATGGTATCCTTCGGGACCTTTTTAACCTGGACTTTTGTGGGAACCTTCCAATTTTTATCAAAAACTTCCTCACAATTCGACTCTTTCAAGTTCGAATTGGTGGAATTTTATCTACTTTATATGTACAAGAAGAGGATGTACCTCAGGGTAGCATCCTGAGTGTCACCCTCTTTGCAATCAAAATAAATGACATCCCTAATCAACTACCCCCTTCTGTGAAGGGAGATTTATACGCTGACGACTTCCATATTATGTGTATGGGACAGGATATGTGTTTTATTGAGAGACAAGAATATTTTTTATTGCAATTTGCAGTTAACTGGACAAATAAAAATGGTTTTATAATTTCTCATGACAAAACTTCTTGTGTGCATTTATGTAGATGTAGGGGTCTGCATCCAGATCCTGAAATCTATATTGGTTCGTCTAGAATTCCTGTTGTGGACAATGTTGGTTATCTAGGCCTTTATTTTGGTAATAAACTGACTTTTTTACCACATGTTTTACAACTAAGGACAAAATGTGAAAAATTGCTTAATTTACTTAAAGTGCTGTCAAACGCTTCTTGGGGAGCAAACTGTACATCTCTCCTTAAGATTTATCGTGCTGTAATCCGTTCTAAAATTGACTATTCCAGCCAGGTCTATGGTTCCGCATGTAATTCTGTTCTTAAAAAACTTGACACTTTGCACCATAGCGCACTTCGTGTCTGCTCTGGGGCATTTCGTACATCTCCAGTTTTAAGTTTATATGTTGACTGTAATGTACCGTCACCTTACCATACTCGTGAAAAAATCTCCTTGCTTCTGTATTACCGTCTCCTTTCCCATCATGGTTATTCACTTCATTCCTACATTTTAAATACAGACAATGACATTCTTTATCAGCATCGCCCATCTTGCATCTCATCTTTTGGAGTTAGAATCAGAAACATAATTGACAATAGCCCTCTGAGGAATATCGAGGTGAGTTCATGTCCCTCGCATGTTCTCCCTTCTTGGAAACCTCTTAATATTACTTCTCTCCATCCTTTTAAAGGATATAATAAAAATAACTTGGCTTAATTAATAATAATTTTCCAACAATTATTTGCTGCACATAGATCAATTTTCAATAGTTACACTGATATATATACAGATGGTTCTAAAAGTGGAGATATTATTGGTTGTGGGGTTTTTTGTGATAACACTTCTCTCAGCTATCGGCTTCATTCATCTACTTCTGTGTTTACAGCTGGCCTGATCGCGATAGAGAGAGTTAATGCATTACTATTAAAGTTTACTATTTGGTAAATTATTAAGTGTTCTGTTTGTGCACAGGATTTTCACATTTCCGGTTAAGGGTTAAATCTCATGATAACTTATCAAATAGACCATCTTTCAAAAAACAAGCTAGTTTTTTTAACTGAAATTGCACTTACCTTATTTCTTCTGGTGAATTTGGCTGGGTTAATGGTGTCAGTAGGTAACTTTGACATGAATAACCACTGTCTCCTAATAAGTGGTATATTTGGAACAATGGCTCCTGAATTTTCTCGAGCAATGTGCTGTTTGCTAACATGGTACTGTCATGGCCACCTCGCTACTACATTTTGCATTATCAATCTGCTGAGGGAACTGTTTGAAAATTGATAGAAAAATTTGTTTTTCTGTTTCTGAAGTGCTCTGCATCTATTCCTCCTGGAGACAAGATCTCTACATGAGTACAACTGACAGCACCTATTACACCAGGAAATTCAGCTATGCGAAAAAAATCTTAACTGGTCTTAACATAAGGTAGATTAATATTTAGAGTACAATCACACAATTCATGTTACAATTATATTTTTCAATAAAAATTTAAAATTTCAGTGCTAAATTCATTATTTAGTAATTAAAATTTATAGAAAAAGTACAAATAAATCTACCAGTACTGCTTATATGAGTGTACAGCAGCAGTGCATCTTAGAATAATCCAATGTGTCACATATATTTTAAAATTTTAAATGTTCCTTAATGTTAAGAAAGGCAAATTCAGTGTAACAATACGGATAATCATGTACAGTAGACTCCCTCAAATCCGCAAAGCTTGGGACCAGAGGTTGTGCGGATTTTGGAATTTTGCAGATCTCTGGTCATTGCTTTATTTACATCTTTTAAATAGTAATTTGAATGTAATAATGAATGCCTGCAATACATTAAAATATCAAAATAATTAAGTAAAGTAATAAACTAAAATGACGAAAAGTAAGATAATTTTTTAAATGATTAAATTTTTAAAAGTAAAGTTAAAGTAAATAATTATGCATAATTAAATATGCATAATAAAGATGAAATACATTAACCTTGAAATATTCAATGAAACTTACCTCCAAAAGGTACTCTATTAATTTAAATCAAAATCATAAAGTAAGGAAGTTTTATTTCAGGTTTAGCCAGTCTTAATAACCAAAAAAGGTTGATTTGATTAATACATAAATATATTTGGTAAAAATATTGTGATTACCAGTGATACCAGCAATATCTTAATTTTGTTCAGAAATAAATTTATACTTCCTTCATGAAAAAGCAAGAATTCAGCCATATTATCAAGAATTACATATTAAAATATATACAGAATGATATAAAACTAAAAAATTTTGTAATTTTGCCCCTATATCTAAAGTGAAAATTTCATTGTTTACATCTGTGATGATGTGTGGATTTTAGGCATTTGCCGATTTTAGAGTTGGAGATTTGAGGGAGTCTACTGTATTTACCAGAGAGAAAGTACGCAAAAAATATTTATAGAACATACCGTGTCTTCAACAGTCCTTCTATTAAGTCTAAAATGACTTATTAAGTCCTCCTCTATCATGTTTGGAACGACATTTTCTATATATGACTCCATGCAAGGCATATCCTGGTTTCTTAAACGATTTACCGGCATTGCATTAAAATAAATATAACCTTCTTAAAAATGTCTAAATAGGAATTTAACAATTTTTAATTTACAAAATTTTGATTATCTTTTTTTAGAAGTATGTTATACTGTAAGATCCTCAATATCTACGGATTCATTGTACTTATCAGATTTTGGCATGGACAGCATAATGTTGTACCGTGATTCTGTCAACACGGACACTGCAGCAGTTTTTTCTATTGTTTACAGCAGTTCATGTAAAAGATGTTCCTGTGCTGTGTTCAAGAATAGATTTGTTAGTAACATGAAATTCATTGATACTGATGATTATTTTTGTGAGCCTGTGAAAACATGGCTGAACAGAGCTGCCGTGGATAATAAGGAAGACTTGATTTGAAACAACAGTTGCTTAAAAGAAATATTTATTGTAAGCAAGATCATATGGCAATTTACACTAAAACAGCATTACTTTGCCGTTAACTTAAATGGAAAACTAAAATAATATTTCAATGCAGCTACATGATGAAAGATGACATATATGCAAAAAATTACAAGAAGCTGAAGATCCTCAATCAGTCCAGACATTTATACAACAAACTAGCAGTTGTTTTGCATAAACCTGTTGCCAATCCACTATTATAAACACATCTTAAATGCCATTGGCTACAAACTATGACGTTAGGAGTTAACCACTCACGGCGAAAGACGTGATCCTGGAATCACAGTTACTGGCAGTTCTTCAGTAATGGCACTTACCTCAGGAGCTAATGAATCGAACGAACTGTTGGTCATTTCGAATATGTAAACAATTCTTCAAGAGAGTGTGAAAAACAAAATATGCATCAATATTAAAAGTAAATACTCTTCTAACTTTATAGTTTTATTTAATCTTTTATGAATGCTTAATTAAGCTGTAAAAGTAATTGATGCATAACAATTATGAAATACAGTAGAAGATCTTTATAACGCAAAACTAAAAACGCAAGGTTGTGCGTTATATAGAATTTTGCGTTATATGGATCACATCATTAAATTCACCTTGTAAACATGGCCAAATATGTCTGAAACACATCAAAATACATTAGAATCAGGGGTGTAGTGGAGGGTATATGCCGTATACCTTCTGGATTTGTTTAAGGAACACCGTATACCCTCTGTTTCTCAAGATAGCTATAGTATATACACTGTAGGGTATACGCTCTGCCTTGAGCGTATACCCTCTGCTTTGAGCGTATACTCTCTGTGTTTTTTACGACTACACCACTGATTAGAATATCTTTATACTGCATTTCTTGTTACCAAGAGTTATCTAAATTATAAATTTTTGCATAATATAGGCCAGACATTGTTAAATTTACTTTATAAACATGATCCAAATATAACTGACACAACCATCCCTTATATTAGACATTTTCAAAAATGTTTATTGTAATAATAGCATTTTTTCAGTAAAAAGGTCTTAAATTAGAAGATAAAGTTGAACTAATGTATCAAATTTAGTCCTCTAGAGAGTAGCAATATTTTACAATGTGAAAGTGCAGGTGCTTTTTAACTGCAAAAATCATTGTTTACATCTGAGAAGTTGTGCGTTATATGGAGAATTGCGTTATATAGAATTGCGGTATAAAGATCTTCTACTGTATTTGCCAAAGTGAGACCTGAGATGAAGAAAACCTAAATTATTTTTAATGACACATCAAATGAAATTGATGAAATGGGCAATGGATTTGTGATTATATCACAATAATATAAAAAGTTATATAAAAAATAATGTATAATATACTCAAAATAAAATACAATAAAAATTTACACCAACTTCAAAAAAATTAATAAAATTAAACAAAAATTTACACTATAGATTTCAAATACCGAATTTAATCCTGGTTAGCTAAATTTTACGAAATTAATTGTTTCATGAAGATGTTGCTGTTGAAGAAATCATAACTATAGAGATTCAACAATTTATTAGCTATTTATAAAAATGGATTTTAAAGTTTAAACAAGAAAATGTTAAAGAAAAAAGTAAAATAAGGGCTATGTAAAAAAAAAAAAAAAAAAAATTAATGTGTATATATATAGACTCCCTCAAATCTGCAACCCTAAAATCCACAAACGTCTAAAATCCGCACATCATCGCAGATGTAAATAATGAAACTTTCAGTTCAGATGTAGTGGCAAAAGTACAGAATTTTTTAGTTTTATATCATTCCGTATGTATTTTAATATGTAATTCTCAATAATATGACTGATGTTGTCGTTTTTAGGAAGTACAAATAAAAAAAAAAATCAAGATATTGCTATTTTACCAAATATGTTTATGTAATTAATCAAGCTTTTTTGGTTATTAAGACTGGCTAAACCTGAAATAAAACTTCCTTATTTTATGATTTTGATATGAATTAATAAGGTACCTTTATGAGAAAAGTTTCATCGAATAATTGAAGGAAAATGTATCATCTTTATCATGCATATTTAACTATACATTATTGATTATTTATTTGACCTTTACATTTAATAATTAATCATTTTTTAAATTATCTTAATTTTTTAAATTTTAATTTATTACTTTACATTATTTTAATATTTTACTATATTGCAAGCATTCATTATAATTTTGATTGCATTATTATATACAAATTACTGTATAAAAAATGTAAAAAAAGCAATGACCAGAAATCGGCAAAATTCTAAAATCCGCACAACATCTGGTCCAGCTTTGTGGATTTGAGAGTCTACTGTACTAATGAAATAAAATTTTAAAAAGGACAACAACAACAAAAAAAATTTTTGAAAATGATTTAAAAAAAAATCTTATAAAATTTTCTAACTTGAAATTTTACAGTTATAGATAAAATATATAATTAGGAATTTTATACAATTTTAATTTATTATGATAAGCAAGTAGTATTTAAAATAAAAATTATCCAATTTGTTTTTCATTGATAGCCATAACTGATTGTCAAATTTTATTTCTCCAGTATACAAGGGGCATATTTTGCTAGTACATCAAAACGAACAAATATTTACTTAAATTTGATATTGCCAATTGCTCTTGTATTTAATACATATATTTATGGTTATGTTTTAAACTGAATTTATCATTTTTAAATTTTAAACAGAATTGTTTTCGATGCTGAACTAATCTTAACAGATCTAAATTACTTGTGTTGAATATGCATTTAATTTCAATAAGAAAAATTTCATCACTATTGTGTAATCGCGGGAAAAATGGATTAATGATTAAGCCTGTTTTACAAAAATTGAATGTGTCATATGTGTGCTTTATTACATTTTGCACCAATGTTTCATTAATTATTCAGTGTTTAAATGCTGGCATAGTTGAAATGTCATTATTGTGAGAGTTTAATACTTTTGTTGCCAAATTTGTAAATATAATTTACATTTTAAGATTTAAAGAAGAAAGAGGAAGTTAGTCTTTTAATTCTATTATTTTTCCATTCATCACATTTATTTTGCTGATGGTGGCTTTTCCTATAGTTATGGCTTCTTCAAAATATACCTTTTATGTTTTCATGAAAAAACATTAATTCCTTAACATTTAGATTTGTTATGTATCCAAGGAAATTAGCATTTGTGCAAATAAGTAAAGGAAGCGGCACTTTTCTTGTATGCCGCTTCATCAATGTTGTATTTAGAACTATCAGTGGTATCAAATATCACTGCTGTAAAAGGTAAATTACTTAAGACGTCATAATTTACATCATCCAATACATTTTCTTCAATTTCACTTGCAAATTTCATCGGTGATGTTTTTGATGGCTTTACTTGATGCCATCTCTTAACTACTCTGTGGAGGCACTGTACAGCTCCTTCTGGTTGTAACTTTGTACGTCATACAGCAAAGCCAAATGTTTGCAGATTGCTGGCTCACTTCCTCCCAGATGTCCACAAACGGCGGATTTTACCTGTAAAATTGCAGACAATTTCAAAATTAGAATTACATGACTTACCATATTTTTGTACATGAAATATTACTGTAAAACTTGAAAACTAGGAAAAAGCTCCAAACTTAAATTTTACACCAATCCTATTCTAAATCTTGTGAACAATGGAAAAAGAAATACAGACAATACACACAAAAGAAAATATACCCTGAAGACATAAAAATAGTAGAATCCAGAACACATAAAGTTGGTGTATCATATGCTGCAAACTTATCTAAAACAGCCCAAAAATACTAGTAAAACTATTGAGACCCAAACTGAATTCTCCACTGAAACTAACTGCAAACCAAAGCAAAAAGAAAACAACCTCTCCAGTATTTCTGATAAGATAAATGGATCTACACAATCTATTTCTTCTAAATCACAAAAGACTGTCCCTCTTAAATCACCACAATGGGAAACTGTCTCTTCTAAACCAGCACATTCTAATTTTTCAAAATTCCGCTCCATAAAAGAAGCTCTCAAAATATTACTAAACCACAATCTTTAAAACAAAACCGTAGGTCTGATGCAGAAGAACATAACCTACCATCTATTAAATCCGCTGTTTCATGTGAAAACCAGGCCAAAAAGAAAAAGAGTAAATTCGCAAAAAATTAATCAAATCCAAAAAAATCTCAAAATAGATGTGAGAATTATGGAGGATGAAGATGCTGTCAACCTTCATCCTACATCGAATGCAGAATTGAACGATGGAGGTGAGGTCCTTAACCCCTACTCTAAACATTACACTTGATTTAAATATAAATAATGAAATTGACTTGATTAATGAATTAATCATAGTACAACTCTTTCGTTGCATTAAATAAATAATTATCTTTTAAAACTTTAAATGAATTATTACAGCATATAACTGTTTTGTTGCTACTCTTTTGAGATGTTAATTATGCTTAAAATTATGAGTCATTAGAAATTGGGTGATGAAAATGGCTGTGATCTACACTCGCTTTCCTACCCTGAAATAAACATAAAATATCAAGGCAGAAATAAAGAGAAATTAGTTTATATAACTAAATACCTTTATTTGGTTATGATAAAATTACATATCGGAGGTTAAACTGGACGCTAGGTCCTACACACATAAATATATTAAAGAGCATATAATAATTTATACACTGTCTTACTCTGCCTAGAGTTTTCTGGAATTAAAAGCTTAAATTGCCTACCACTAATTATCAAAATCATCTCCAAGATTACTAATAATCTCTACTGTGCTGAAGCAAAGATAATAGATAAAAATTCGCTTACCTAATATACATGCGATGATCATCTGGTATGCCCCTGGCATATTGATACCTTTTAGTAATATCTTGAAATCAAAAGTCTATCACAAATACAAATATTTTCGCTGCACTGTGTCTATAAGTCAGAGGCTAAAGTATGTCTTTCTTGAGCATACAGTATCGCCAGCTGAGTACTGAATCCGCTCTGTTTCATTGCAACACATAATTTAAAAACAGGAACTGGTTTACAAAACATGAAATGAAAAAAAAATATGACGATTACCGGTAAAAAAACAAAATCTATAACCACTCAAATTAAAAGTGAAATAATACAATAAATAATTGAAAAAACTTACATTTGAAGGAAACAAAACATGAACTTCTTTACAAAGGGTTAAAAACATGAACTTCTTAACAAAACCCGAACTGAAAAAAAATACAACAATTACTAGTACAAAAAAATCTATAAACACTCAAATTGAAAGTGAAAAATTACAATAAATAATTGTAAAAACTTACATTTGAAGGGATTTGACTTCATGATAAGCATGTGCCAGAATATTATGTCTTCCATTACGATGCAAATAGTCATGAGATTTCCAGTCCTTATCTCGCCTTGCCCTCGCCAAATCGTCCCAGGACAGAGTGTTTTACAGTCTCTCAATAGACGGCGCTGCAGTCACTGTCGCCAAGTGTTTTGTCTGGGAGTTTCCAATTGTCTGTGAATCAGTATCAATGAATTCTATGTTACTGACAAACCTGTTCTTGAACATTGAAGCAGCTTTTGCCATGAACTGTCGTAAAAGATAAAGAATTATCTGGTGCAGTTTGTGTGTTGACATAATCGCAGTATAACATTATACTATCCATTCCTAACTCTGTTAAGTACAATGGATCCATCGATATTGAGGATCTCGAAGTACTGGGATTCATAGCTGAAACAAAAAAAAAAAAATAAAAATAAATAAAAATTTAGAAATTGTGCATTATATAACTAGTTCAATTACTATCACCACACACATTGTTATTTTACAAAGACGTTTCATCTTGTAAGTGTTATGTTATTTTTGATTAGTGTGTATAATCTAAAAAATTATTACAGTATAATCTAACAGTTACTCATATAAATTTTTAGATCTTTTTAATTTTTACTGACTTAAAATAGAGACTTTCAACCACACGAATCTTTCAGCAGACCTTTACTTTGTTCCACAGGATATTAAAATAAGGCATAGTTACAATGATAGCAATGCACCTACATAAACAGAATTACAGAAAGCTTGAATGGGTACCCATAATTAACTTAACTTTTTTTTCATGACATGTATGTATAATGTATGTTTTTAATGAAGCATCTAATCGATTTAGATTACACAAGTTTCTATGTTCTCACCAACCCCCAAACTCATATTTATTATGTTTTAAATCCCATCCTAAAAAAATATACTTAAGAATAATTATATTTGAAAGTGACAATTATGGGGTAACCATTAATAATAATTTAATACTCAGAAAAGAAAAAAATGAACAAAAATGTATGTTAAAAAGCTGCAAGTAAATTTTACAAATGAAAATTGACTACAATCCTTGTTCTAGAAAATCGGTACCAATAATTTAAAACTATAAAATGTTAAAGTATTAATAATTTTTTTCATATATTAATAATGCATTATAAAAACGTATTAATTAAAAAAAAAGTTGCAATGAAATTATATAAGTTTTGCAGTTTAAATAAACTCTAGCATTTCCAATTATATAATTGCACATTTAGCATAAAAATTAACGATGAATATATAATAAATAGCTTATGTTTGAACTTTGGAAATGACAAAAATTGATTAACACTGAATGTTTTTATTCACACAAGATGAAAACTAAACACTTTTGAATTCGAATGTAATCCTACGATATTCGCATAGTTCCAATATTATTCATTAAATACAGTAAAAACAAAATGCTAGCAGAAAAAAAGATTCTCTATTTCTGCATTCTGTGAGAAAACAAACACATACACATGTACATATCAAAACAACTACATCATTATCAACTATAACTAATAACATGGCATACTATTTAATTTAATAGATTAAGTACGCCATAGTAATAGTTTAATACTTTTAGCGTATTCCATAGTACAGGTACTTCTCAGTTTTTCATGTGGTAAAAATGCGATGCAACAGTAAAGATTTGGTATAATACTCTGATTAAAAATTAATCTGCTTATAATTATATGCAAAAGTCACCTTTGAATTAAGATATGGGGCTAATTCTCATAACTTAAACAGGCAAATAGAATAATTTGCAAAATGTTGCAAAAAAAAAAAAAAAAATCATGCTGGGAGAAAATGTTCAAACTGAAATAAATATAATTTATAGCATATCTATGCATAATATCAAAAAATAAAATATTGAATTGAGTTTTTTAATGAGTCTTATTATATTAATAGCAATCACATGCAATTTCATTTTAAAAACATATCACAATAAAAATTAAGTATACTTGCATGTTAAAATAAACAGAAGAGAAGGTTACAATATCACTTACTTTAATCTGATATGCTCTATAAGCCTACAATAATAATAAAAAACTCGAAAATATATAAAAGCACAATGCTTTTCAATGGTGATCTTATGAAATATTTTCCGAAACAGTTGATCCCGGATAGCGTCGAACCCAAAGGTGGAATACTGGTTGATTCTTTCCCTTGTCTAACAGCCGGCAAATGACTTATGGCTGGTGGGTCTACATTATAAGGATAAACTCAGTTCATTAAAACTGTCACGCCTTGATATTATGCGATGAAAATCTGAAGCTGTAAGCCTTATTTTTCTCTAATTTTTCCACAAATCATTGCTTTGATTGATAATATTCTTTAATTTCATGGCAATCATCTTTATTAACTAGAATTTTTTGTTTAAAGAAAGTTAACTCTTTTTTTGATAAGCTTTGGAGAATGCAAAAAGCGACATCTGTATTTTCATCACTTATTGGTAATTTAACAGAAGTTGACAAATACACAGCTTCATCATAATCAAAATTTAAATCCTCGAGTACAGAAAACAGTGGGCAACCAAATGGTAATTTTACAAGAGCTGTCTTGTGTTTTTCTGTAAAGTAATAGGTGCAGCAAATTCTTCAACATTCTTTGGTGAGCATCACACTCTTTTTGATGGTTGATGCCACTGCTGCAGAACCTTAGTCAACACACTGTAAGGGGTCTAATAAAACATTGATTGTTTCTACAATAAAATAGAAATAATGCCCATTAAGTAGAATGATTAATAGTATTATACCAAAATAAACACTATTATCATTTGAAAAAAGAATAAATTAAATCATTAATTTGATAAGATGTTCCATAAGCCTTCACACTGTTACATTAATTTGAAAATTCGGTGGTATCCTTATATTTAGATTATGTCTTAAGAATGTTGCTATTTAAATATTTTTATTAAATATTGAAGTCTGGAATGCTTGATTTTTAATTGAAAAGTATTTTCCAGATTTAAGATAAGCTTGAAAATATTGGTGTAATTCTGCCTGTAAAATATTTTTGAAATTTTTTGCATGCCTAGCACATTTTTTGAAATAACTATGCTTTGCTTCAAATCTCAAAGTCCAAAGATATGATAATGGTCCAATTAAATAGTTAAATAAGGAAATGTGTTAAAATATGATGCTTTGGTTTTAATGGATATTCTAGTAAAAGTTTTTTGTGAGAAAAAATGTAATTTTCAATTAGGTCGTTAAGCCACACAATCTGTTCTGAGGTTATCTCAAATGCACAAATTAATTCAACAATTATTTGAAGATAAATTACATGTTTCCAAACTAAAGCAGAAGTATCTTCGATTTTATCTCCAATAAACAAGCTTAAAAGTCGAAGAAACCACCAATTTTGAATTATATTATACTTTCTTTTTATTTCAATTACTAGTGGTGATTTGTCTTTACCATTATCACTCTTGAATGAAAATGCTTCAATCCTAAAATTTAGTTCATTATAAGTCAAACCATATTTTATTTTTTAAAATAACTGATGTAAAGAGGCAAATCAACAGAAATCACATCCGTAAAAATATGTGCAAGACACAGGGGTGACCCAGGATTACACACATGGTAATACATTAGGCTATTAAAATTTAATCCATGTTAATTCGATTTCATTGACAGGGAAGGAATCCGGCTGAAAGACCAAACATCTTTTATTTATTGTTTTTCCAATTTTAAGAGAAGGCAATTTTCTTTTTAGAATTAACCTTAACTCTGTTAATGTTGTCAGCTCTTAAAATGAGAGATCTCAGAATGGTCTCGTATTCTGATCCAATAACTGGCCCAGCAATCTCATCTCGAAAAGTCAAAGGATAAATAGCCACAGTTTTGATGCTATTTTCTCTAGGTTTGTTTTCATCTGGTTTTGCGCCGAACTTATTTACTTCAAATATAATGGTGCGAATGATGTGCTGCTTTTTTTCTGGGTCTAGCCTCAACCCTTCTTGACTCTTTTTCAACATGTTAGATGGGGAATTACGAAATGAAATTTCGAAGTTTTCTGCCCAGTCATTTCCATGTTGACTGGCAACTGAGAATGAAGTTCAAAGTTGGACCCGGGTATGGTCAAGGTGAAGCAGCCTGAACAAGCAAATTGTTTGTAGGGAGAGACAGTGGAAGGGTAACGCACATTTCATCGGTACCTTTAAAAGAAATAATTCTGACTACAAAATATAACTAATCTTGTGCATTATGCAACATTAGTCATTTAATGATAATCATATAAAACTATCTTAGGCCAATCTTCTACAATTTTCTTGACACAGACAAAATTGTTGATTGTTAGTCGTGAAGCAAATATATTCTGCGTGATTTCCAGGCAATTTTTTTCATCGCAGGGATTTTTTAAAAATTCCTCTTGCAGCCACTTCCTTTTGTCTGCTGAGTTCAGTTTCATTGCCCGGAATGGAATCCAGCTGAAAGACCAAACATCTTTTATTTATTGTTTTCCCATTTTAAGAGAAGGCAATTTTCTTTTTAAGGAGTTACCATTAACTCTATTAACATTGTCTGCTCTTAAAATGAGAGATCTCAAAATGGTCTTATAGGACGTATCGAATGGCTGTATCCAAAAGCTTGCCCAGCAATCTCATCCCGAAAAGTCAAAATTAAGTAGGCCACAAGTTTTGATGCTATTTTCTCCTGATTTGTTTTGTCTGGTTTCATGCTGAACTTGTTTACTTCAAATATATGATGTGAATGATATGTTGCTTTTTTTTCTGGGTCTAGCCTCAACTCGTCTTGACTCCTTTTCAACATGTTAGATGGGAACTTATGAAATAGGATTTCGAAGTTTTCTGCCCAGTCATTTCCCTGTGATTGGCAACTGAGAATAAAATTTCAAAGCTGGACTCTGGTACGGTACAAGGTGAAGTAACCTGAACAGGCTAATTGTTATTAAAACACACATGGTAATACATGATGCTATTAAAAATGGAATTCATCTTTATATCAAATACATGGGTTCAGTATTTTCTGAGGTTCCATTTGATTAACATCATAATATTGAACTGTATGGCATTGTGAGTTTAATACATGGAGTTCATTCTGAATATTATCCCCTGAAGTTATGCAATACCAACAATAATTTACCCACTTAAAATTTTTTCTACAAATCCCCCAATAAAATTGCTGCCAAAATTACTACCAATAATAAATAATACAGGTCCCTTTATAAGTTTATTTGTTCCCACATCAATACCAACACTTTCTTTTGCTTAATATCTTTAATTAATTGTGCAAATAATAAGTTCTGTTTAAGCACTTCATATATATATACAGTAGACTCCCTCCAGTCTGCGACCCTAAAATCCGCGTATTTTTTCAGATGTAAACAATGAAATTTACAGTTAAAATGTAGGCACAAAAATCAAGATGGCGCCGAAATCAGCGACTACCGCCATGTTTTTTTTACTCAATTTTTTGTTAATTATTCTCTTTTGGCTATTACAGCTGATTTATTACTAAATAAATTTATATTACTTTTGATTTTTATATAAATTAGCATATCTATATCAAAAATTCCAGGGCTCGAAATTGAAAAATCTACGAAACAGAACGCTATTTAAAAATTATTGTTGCTGATTTTTTAAGTATAGACAAATTTCTTTCTAAACATACAAAGCAATATAAAAGAAAACATTCAAGACTCTAAATAACAATGAAAACAGTAACAGAGAGTGCAATAAGCTTTATTAAACAGTAACAATGTTTTAATAAAAGTACGGAACTTTATTTATCATAATTTCAAGAACCAGAATATCGCTCCGATTTGTTCCAGTACATTTCGAGCCTTGAAAAATTCCCCTTTATTGTATTTTCTGTAGAATATTAGCAAGTGTAAACTGTAGTGGAATTGTTTACTTTTCTTCCATTCGTTTCCTCGTGTTTCAATATTTATTATTTTTTCAATATTACGTATGCATTTTAATATGTAATTCTGATTAATACGACTAAATGCAAGCTTTTTTATGAAGAAAAATATGAATTTACTTCCGAAAAAAAATCTAATGGCCCTGTTTTGTAAATACAGTAAAGCGCTTATCTGTGCGTATAGGCGACTGAGAAAAATCTTGAGAAAGAGGAAATGCGCGGAGCAACGGAACAGGCAAATAAGTTTTAGTTTCGTTTTAAGATCGCAGCGTGAAAGAGGTATCTATGTCATTTTTCATCAATGTTGAATTCAGACACTTTTTTCCGGGAGGGATTTTTGTGGCGGGGAGGGGGGGAGATTGCACGTTTTGACTAATGAAAACACAATCTCAAATCTTCTAAGGGGGAGCATCTCATTGCTCCGGGAGGAATGTCCCCCCCAGGCCACCTCCTGAATTCAACACTGGTTTTAATCTAATGATTTTTATTTATTTATTTTTAATTTTACGTACGTATTTTAATATGTAATTCTGATTAATATGACTGAACTCAAGTTTTTTCATAAAGAAAATACGCATTTATTTCCGAAATAAATAAAGATGGCGCTAATATCATCGCCGATCGCGATCGTTTTCCAAAATATTTTTTAATTAATCAGGCTTTTTCACTTATTAAATCTGGATAAACATGGCATAAAATTTCGTTATTTTAAAATTCTGGTGTAAATTATTTGCTTATCCAAAATAAAAATACAGTGCAACAGTAGCTTTTGCATAATAACTGTAACTGTTGAAACCCTCTTGTTTTAGTTTCGGTTTTGAATCTATTGTTTCTTGCGAAATTCTACCAATATGGATTTTCCTGATGAAAAATTCAGTAAAAGAAAACATGTCACTTTGACTATAATGCACAAAGTTGAAATTATTAAAAAACTGAATTCTGGTTCTTCTGTTCGTTTTTTGACTAAATCTTATAGAATAAGCCCTAGAACAGTATATGACATTAAGAAACAAAAAGAAAAAATTTTGAATTTTTATATGAATAGTGACAGCAATGCTGGTATTGCAGAAAGAAAAACAATGCATGCAGCCAGATCTGGTGATCTAGACAAGGTGCTTTATGAATGGTTCAAACAACGTAGAAGTGAAGGTGTTCCTATAACAGGGCCTCTTCTCTGTGAAAAAGCCAAAGACCTTCATAAAAAGTTGAATATGGAAGTTCCATATACTTTTTCTTCAGAGTGGTTAACTCGTTTTAAACAGAGGCATGGAATAAAATATCTAAAGACATGTGGAGAAAAATTATCTGCAGATTCATTATCTGCAGAAGAATTTATTGATGATTTTACCAATCTTGTCAAATAAGAACAATTGAGTCCAGAGCAGATACAACATGGACGAAGCGGGACTTTTTTGGCGCAGCTTACCACGAAAAACTTTAGCAACTGCTGATGAGAAGAATCCGTCAAGCATTAAAGAAGATAAGCAAGGAATCACTGCTCTTGTTTGCAGCAACGCTGCTGGCACCCACAAGTGTCAGTTATTGGTAGTGGGGAAAAGTGCAAAACCTCGTGCATTAAAAAATATCAAACTTCCCGTTATATATAAAGCTAACAAGAAAGCTTGGGTTACTAAAGATATAATAAATGAATGGTTTGAGAACAATTTTGTTCCTCAAGCACTTGAACATAGTAAGAAATTAGGATTGAACAAAGATAGTAAAATTCTGTTATTATTCGATCACTGCTCAGTGCATCCTGTTTCATTAAGCAAAGAAAATGTAACAGCACAGTTTCTTCTGCCAAACACAACTTCTCTCATTCAGCCGATGGATCAAGGGATCATACGTGCAATGAAGTGCAATTATAAAAAAAAAGGTTCTGCAAAAGTTGCTAAGCTTAGATCCATCAGCTGATATGCTTGAAAGATTTTAAAAAGTTTTCGCTCTAAAAGAATGTCTTTTTCTCTTGGCAGATGCTTGGAATGCTATGTCGCAAGACACCTTGATTCATGCATGGCATAATTTATGGCCACCATCGTTGTTCATAGAATCCGAGAGTGATTTAACATTTGATGTGTTTCATCCCAGTGCTGCCCAAGCTAAAACTAATGATTTACTGGTTTTTGCAAAGCAGTCTTTGAGTAACGTCATTGATAATTTAGATGACAGTGAAGTTCTAGACTGGTTTCTTGTGACGATAACATCCCAATAGTAGAAACAAAATCTGACCACGAAATAATTTCCAGTGCCCTGCATATTGATGCAGATTCTTCATCAGAAACTGAATCTGATGAAGAACTTGAAAAAATTAATCTTGAAGAAGGTCTAGCCATAGGAGAAAAATATTTGAGCTTCCTGAAGCAGCAGAGCTTTATATCTGAGCAACAAATAATGAATCAGCAGCAGCTTCAGGATGCAATAACAAAAGAACGAAACAAAAAATTAAAGCAAACAACCATTTTATCCATGTTTCAAAAATATAAAATAAAAAAATAAGTAGTTTATAAAATAAAAAAATAAGTAGAGTTTATATTTAAAAAAAAAAAAAATTATTTTTCCTCATTATTATGTATATTTAGTATTGTATGTTTGTATTTAGTGTTATTTTATGTATATTTATATATTATTTTATATTTATATTATATTGTTTATTTATATGTGCATTTAGTATGGTATCTTAATTATTATTTACATGACTTAATTTTTAATATTTTTCTAAATTTTTTATTTTGCATAATTATTTTATTTAATAATTATTTTATTTAATAATTACTTACTTTTAAACTAATAAATTATTTTAATATTTTACTTAATTATTTTAATGTTTCACTTTATTGTAACCATTCATTATAATTTCCATTGCTCAACTGCCAATCAAATTAATGTTCAAAAATGTAAACAAATAAATGACCAGAAATCCGCAAAATTCTAAAATCCGCACAACCTCTGGTCCCAAGCTGTGCGGATTTGAGGGAGTCTACTGTATTGCATACAGGAAACATATAATCCTTAATTTTTCACACTAATATTTTGGAATAGCAATTTTCTTATTTGGATATAAATAGTGTTCAAAGATTAAAAACTGCATATGTGATGCTTGCCCAAAAGATTTAATGCAAACTAAAAAGCTTTTCATTCTGTTTTATTTTAATTTCTCAATACAGAGAATAGATAAAACTTATTTTGATGATATTACTAGAAATAATTTTAAAAATCCATTTTGTGTACTGAACTCAATATTTAAAAATTTTGATTAATAAAGATATTGCAATCAACACATTCTATTACAGACCAATTTAGAATTTTTTTTCTGATGTTTGCTTACATCAAAACATTTTTAACTATTATCTTAACTTGAGAAAGAAATAATTGCCTGTTATCCCAGTTTTGCATGTTAAAAAATAAAGGAAAAAATTTAAAGTAAGAAGAAAGAAAGGAGGCAGTCAATTTTACAAAAAATACATCTTGCAACATGATGTAATTTAAATGGCAAAAATTATTGCATGCTTGTTTTTTTAAGGATAACATCCTATTTTTCAAATACGTCAACTCTACCACACAATAAAATTTAAAAAAACATTATAAAGTAATAATTTTTATTATTAATACCTGTACTAGGTGGCACAGAATTAACTACTGAAATAGAAAAAGTAAAGAAAATTAAGACTTTATTACATGAAGACATAATATTTTATTTAAAATAATAATAATAATAGTTATTAGTAATGATAATTCTTGGAATGGGTGTTGACATGCCGAAAGCAGGTCTTATATTTTCACTACAAACTGATTATAAACTGATTTCTTTGAGCAGCACCTACAATAAAACAACCAAAAAACCCCACTATTTTAGTAATGTAGGATAGGCAACAGAATATGCATTTAAAAAATATATATTCAACACAATAATTACGAGTCATCTTCCCTCTCTATATATTTAAAACTTTAAAGCTCATACATAGCTCAAAAGTATGGGCATATTCTAACCTCAATGAAAAAATCATTTAATGTAAATCTCAATCCCACTCAGGAAGTGGGCTCGATTCTTATGGTAGTTTTCAGACTCAGGGTAAACTGAACATTTAGTAATTAAAGTAATAAAAAAATGTTATTTGAGAAACAAGATGGTATTTTAAGTTTCTTTAACCACTTCATCAGCGACGAGTATGGAGAAACAGTGCTTTTACCCCACTTTTTTCCAAAGAACTTTACTTGAGGTGTTACTGTTTATGTTGGAGATGTATTGCATCCAGGATTCACATTGGCTTTATGCCGCACTCTTCTAGCATCAGCCTTTGCTTTTTGTATGCAATATAATTAGCATTATTGGGATATCTCTGGAAGAAGCTCCAAGCCTTCTGTCGATTTTTTTTTGCCTTTTTGCAGTCATTATTCCACCATGGTTTCCTGTGCTGCAGTGTTGAATGTGATTTAGGAATGCTAATATCTGCAGTATTGATAATACAATGGGTGATATTAGGAAGCGCATCGTCAATATCACCTACTATCATTTCGCTTGTAATTTTAGCAAGGTCTGTGAAAGTTGGCCGATTGGCTCTGTCATAGACTTAGCATTTAAAGCAATTATTAGAATCCCTGTGAAGAGTAGTCTGTGATATAAAAGTTGGAAAATGGTCACTGCTGTGCAGATCATTAGAGACCCAGAAGTTCCACTATGGATAGATGGAGAGCAGATAGTGAGATCTGTGGCATGAAAGGTGCTTTTTTACTTTCTTCTATCTTTACAAGAAGAAAGTATTGGTTTCATGAAAATTTTCGAATTCCAGTTTTTGACGGATTTACACGTTTTATGGGTCAGAGATTCCAAAAAACATGTTTTTACGTCTGTCTGTATGTGACACAAATTTTGTGGGCGCTCTATCTAGAGAACTAATGCACGTAATTTATATTCAGGTAGTCCCTGATATAGATTGGTGCTGATTAGTTTTTGGTGTAAATTGCCCGGCAGGTGACACTGCTATGTAGCATTTTGCAGGATTTCCGCAAAAGCGCTATCTCAAGCACTAATGCACGGATTTTTATAAAGCTTCAGATTCCGTTAGTCCTTGATATGAATGGATGCTGACTGCGTGTTGGTGTAAATCGCCCAATAGGTGGCGCTGCTGTGCTGCATTTTGAACTATTCAATAGCTCTATCTCAAGAACTAATGCACGAATTTTCATCAAACTTCAGATTTAAGCATAACTTGATTAATATTGCTGCAGATTATGTGTTGTTGCAAATCGCTCAACAGGTGGCGCTTCTATGCTGCATTTGTCATGATTTGCGCAATGCCTCTATCTCAAGAACTAATGCACGAATTTTTCTCAAACTTCATATTCAGTTAGACGTTGACATAAGTTGGTGATAATTAGGTTCTGGTGTAAATAACCCATTAGGTGGCGCTGCTATGCTGCATTTTGCTGGATTTACACGATTTCAGTGACAGTCATACCTGGAGAATTAGTGCATGGAATTTCATATTTTTAAAATTCTCATGATGAACACAGATTGCCATTTAATTTGCCACTGAGATAGTGAATTTTGAAGTACTGACATGTATGAGATAGAAGAAAGTTTTGTGATGGCCACAACATACTAGTTTTTTTTTTAAACTGTGACATTTATTATGAAATATATATAAAAAAAAAAAAAATACAGAAATATCCGAAATCAATTTACAAATTGAAATTTTGTTTAACAAATTAAGACTTATGAAACATATACATTATTGTTCGTCACTTTTGGGTTCTTCTTCAAACAGTTGCTGGGATTTATTCCAAAAATACCAATGAAAACGAATTCATGAAAAAATACCAATGAATGTACAACCTCAATTATAACTTCTGATATCCAGCATGACCCGTGATGAGGCCCATAAAGCCATAATGGCTCAGCATGAACAAAAGTGCATGCCGGACAGTCTGAAAACAAATAATAAACTAGCAGAGATTCCTACAATGCAAATTGGAAGCGTCGTAATGGATGCTAAAATCTTAATAGGCCAAAAGGGTAAAAAGAGATTTAAGACAATCCAAAAAAAAAATTGAAAGAAAAACAATATGTGCAACCAGTGTGTGTAGAATGAACACAGACTAAAAGTTACTTAAAAACAATAACGTTTATTAAATAAAATCAACAAGTGTAAATAAAATGATTGAATGCATAATGCAGCATTTTTAAATCAAAGACAATTTCAAAAAAGGATTCATTGTATCTAATAAATAAGTTGTCTCAAAACATGAAAAACGGGACACTGGAACCTGGAGGGTGTAAAATTTACCAGATATATTTAAACAGTTAAAAAGCTCAAAACAATAACTTTAGAAATTCATTAAAAGGGTTAAATTGACATTGTGTACTCAATCATTAATTAAGATGAAACAAGAATTCCGAAAGGGTTCTATTCCTTAAACAATTCTTAATTATATGTTGGGGGGGGGGGGGGGGGAGTGACACAAGTCAAACAAAGATAAACTTTATTATCTATTACTTTTAAATGAGAAAAAAGCTTTTAACTAAGAAACAATGTACTATTAAATATCCATTTACTTTACATTTAACTTTAAGCAATAAACAGAGTAAGAAAAGAAATAGAGTTTTAATAAAAGAACTAGCAAAATTTAATTTGAACTTACAATGTTAAATATACAATAATTAAACTTCATATAAAAGAAGTAAAGCAAAATAATTTACTTGAAAGAAAAACTCCAGTGCAATGTCCGCCGAAACTTTAAATATTTGGAGAGAAATGCCATAAAACCTTTAACCTGGCAAACCAATTAACTATCGGCAAAGTACGAATAAATTCTCCAAAACTAGTGATGAGATGCAGCCAATATTTACAAACACTTTTAGTCGTACAGAGAAAAATTATCTTTATCAAAAATGTCGCCTTGAGAGTTCATGCATTAAAAATATACCTTTAATATGAGGGTTAAACCACCTCTACCATGCATGAAGTAAAAAGACCGGCGAAACATTTGAACTACGACTCCGACCCCTTAATTATTCTCTTTCTCCATCACTTATACTTGAAAAGATGAAAAAAAATATATGAAGAGCTTGTATCATTACATTCTTGAACTGGCTAAATGAACGAGCAACATCATTTAAAACTATAATGACCATTGTTTAGCCATGCCTTTACGGTAGACAAACGCACTACCGGCTGAGAGTGAACTTCTACATTTTTGAGACAACAGAACTTATACAAAATAAAATGAAGCAAAACGAAGCTAAGCTTTCCCCCTTTGATACCGCATATGTATCCATCTCGTGAAACACTCATTTACATATGACCATAAAAGCCATCTGGTTTAAAGATTACTTTCTGCTGAATCCATAAATGTTGTAATGCAACTGTCACTCGAAAGTTTCGTACAAAGTCGAAGTGATGTAATAAAAGCAGATAGACGCAATAGTGAGCGGCAAATCAGCTCGAAGCAGATGCAAATGAGAAAGATGGACACGTACCGCCATCTCTTGATACGATCCGGTGCTACGACAAAGTAATTTATGAATGGGAACTATTTTACTAAGCGTACGGGGATGAAAAGATCGTGTGTGTTAACAGAGGTCGATTGTAATTTAATAAGAGATGAATGGGTACTAGTCCAAATAAAAAGGTAGGAATAAATAATGGGTTTTAAATTAAAAAATAATGTAAAGCAGTAAGAACAGTTTTTGACCTAAATATAACTTTTTTCCATTAGAAAAATACATGGAAATTCATTTATAAGACCTCCACCTTTGTAAATGATATTGTACAGTGCATGATCTTTGTTTTACTAGGATATGATGAAGATATTCATTCAAAATAATTTCTATTCTTTACTCATTACAGAACACGACGTATCTGGTTCCTCCACCGAAGAACACAAATAAAGCTGCCTGCACAAAAAAAGCGTTGCCAATCTAGAAAACTAACATCAGGAATCTTATGAAGAACAGATACTCGCTTTGCTTGCTCCACATTTTTTGCAGAAAATCTCATAAAACAGAAATGAAAATGCTCATTATGAAATTTGCAAATTGTTTCTTCTCTCATTCATTATTTCTGAAAAGGGGTAATAATTGTTCAGTTAAACATGTGAAGATTAAGTTATTTATGCTCAAATTCCTTAGTTGAGCTAAAAAAAAATACATTTGATGAAAACCGATGAAATTTTTTTTTTAATATGATGCAAGCTTCAGCGGTGAGTATCTGATTGCTGGAATGTACTAAGGCAAATTTATTTTATGTTGCTATGTTTGTTGTCAAAAGTCAAGCTACTAATTCAGCCTTTTTTTTCCATACTACATAAGAGAAATATCTATATAGATTATAAATTTCAGATTTAATAATGATAAATGAACAACAATATCTTTAAAATTTGAATTCTTGTTGGAGGGAAACATGGATGAAAGTTTTCCGGCTTTTTATATTCTTTAAAATCACTATTTTGATATAACATTCTTTTAATTACCTTATCAGAAACTAAATTAGGTGAATATTGTTATAGTGGTATTAAATACCCGGAAAACTTTCACCCTTGGAAAATTAAAAATTGGTACATAAATTTACATAAAAGGGACAGAAACACTCAAACAAGTAAGTTTTTTCAAAGGTGGTAAAAACTCTGGTAAAAACATGTTTTACCAAAGATAGTAAAAACTGTCAGACGGTAAATACTGTCCAACCAAGAAACACTATTTAATAAAATTATTAGTAGAAAATGGCATCAACAATAATCTGATGATTTTTCTTTTTTCTTCACAACAACAAAATATTTTGAAAATTAAAAACGACATTACTAGGACGTAGTTTAGCAAAAATATTTCAGATTTATAAATTAAAATACATGCTAAAAACAGGTTATTTTTCATGCAAAACCATTCCTCTTTTTCCTTCTTGTGAAGAGTTTTAATATCCAATTTTATAAAACAATTAGTTGAAACCTGTGTTTCTGCTTTAATTACATTTCAAGTAAGTAGTATAGATGCCGATTCCCCAAATCTGGAAGGAGTCCGTGGCTTCTAAATTAAAAAAATCTAGTTCTCACACTGTGAAATAAAAGAATGAAAACAATAGCAATTGGTTTTATGTGGGTAAAAATCTTAGGAAGTTAAAAGTAATTACTTAATATAAACACATGTACAACAAAACACAGATTAATTACATCAAATGTGTTCAATCATACAATTCTTTAAATCTGAATGTTACTTAAGTATAGCATACATCTTAAACTTGTACAGTTAGAATATACAGTTGGGCTAGATACAGTTAAAAAAATGTATGTATAAGTTAAGCAATCATGACTGGGGAGTATTAAGGAAACAATATTTCTTATTTTGATTTTGTTGTATAAAAATACATATTAAAAAATTGTGAATGCAGTGATAATCTTGCATTATAAAAATCAAAATGCACTTGAAACATTTGTTCTAAAAAAAAAAAAATAAAATCTTGGTGACTTAAGACACCGAAAGTTAATGGCCACACAAAAAAATTTACTTGCCACATGGCGACTGTGGATTTGGGCCTGTAGCAAATAGGTGACAATAACTTCTTAGGTGATGCATTACTTTATGGTTGTTGCCACACAGTAAGCTACAAATTATCCTTATTTTCTTGTCATGTAAGGGAAAAAAAATATATATCTATAGATAAAATGTATGAAAAATACCACTACTTTTACGTTTAATGAGCATAATTATTTTAAATCTCCCGAAATCCTTTATTTTTACAATATTTTAAATATTTACTTGTTGCATTCACAGTAAATTTCAAGATCATCAAATCTCTATATTTTCCAACAATTATATCATTTTGCCTGTAAGAAATAAAGTTAACTTTTTTCTCACAAAACATTTAAAAATAAATTTCAAGCAAAATTATCATTTTATGAAAAAAAGAACCATTTTTAAAAATATAAAGAGGCTTGGAGACACTAACAAGACTTCAACATGCGCAGAGCAATGAGTAGCTACCCGTTCACGCGATGGTTGTATCAGTCCTGACTACATGAGTTATATTATGCATAAAAAATTTGTAAGATTTTAAAACAAGTATAAAACCAAACTAATTTGTCTTAAAAAAAAAAAAGAAACAAAAAAGGATTTTTGAATTTAAAAATATACTAATTCAATATTCATACAAGTCTTCCTCATTTAGGACTTCTCAGGACAAAACTTCTTGTGTGCATTTTTGTAGACGTAGGGATCTGCATCCAGATCCTGAAATCTTCATTGGAGCTTCTCAAATCTCTGTTGTAGACTGCACACGCTTTCTAGGCCTTTATTTTGACAAAAAACTCACTTTCCTGCCACATGTTCTACAATTACGTAAAAAGTGTGAGCAGTCACTTAACTTAGTCAAGGTGCTTTCGAACACTTCTTGGGGAGCAGACCGGGGATCTCTCCTTAAAATTTATCGCGCTATGATCCGTTCAAAAATTGACTATGCCTGCCAGGTCTATGGCTCTTCACGTAACTCAGTTTTGAAAAAGTTGGACACTGTGCACCATAGCACTCTTCGTGTCTGCTCTGGTGCATTTCGTACTTCTCCAGTTTTAAGCTTGTATGTTGATTGTAAAGAACCGTCACTTCATCATATTCGTGAAAAACTCTCATTGAACATGTATTATCGTATCCTCTCACATCATGGTCATCCACTTCATTCCTACATTATGAATACTGACAATGATATTCTTTATCAGCATCGACCATCGTGCATCCCATCATTTGGAGTCGGAATTAGGAACATTGTTGACAATGGGCCTCTGAGTAATATCAAGGTGAGTTCCTGTCACTCTTATGTACTCCCTCCTTGGAAACCTCCTGATATTACCTCGCTCCATCCTTTTAAAGGTTACGATAAAAACAACTTGGCCCCTGCAGTTTTTCGACAATTATTTGCCGCACACCGAGCAAATTTTAATGGCTATACTGACATTTATACAGATGGATCTAAGAATGGTAATACTGTTGGTTGTGGCGTATTTTGTGACAACACTTCTTTAAGCTATCGTCTTCATCCTTCTACTTCTGTCTTTACATCTGAACTGATTGCAATAGAGAGAGCCATGTTGCACATATCTCATCTTCATAGCTCATTTTTCATTATATATACAGACTTGAATAGTTCTATTGACGCAATCAAATCCTTTAAAAAGCATCCTATTGTCTCATCCATCCTAGATGTTTATAACAAATTAACAAGACGTGGTTATAATATTTTATTCTGCTGGGTACCTGGACACATGGGTATTCCTGGCAATGAGAAAGCAGATGAGGCGGCAAAACCTGCTCTTAATCCGTTACATCATAATGTTCCTTTCTCAGAAGTTAAAGTACTTATAAATATTTTTATTCAGAATAAATGGCAAGAAAGTTGGGATTTAGAAAACTATAATAAACTGCACCATATCAAACCTATCATAATGACCTGGCTTCCGAGTTATCCAAGAAAAACAGATGTTCTTACTCGTCTGAGAATTGGACATTCAAGGATCACTCATAAAAATCTTTTACTTCGGGAGGATGCACCCATGTGTCCACATTGTCATTTTAATTACCTGACCATTCTTCATATTTTAACTGATTGTCCGGGTCTCCGGCATTTGTATAGAACTTATTTTAAGTCATCATCACCACTATTGACAAACCTCATGGGGGAAATACCTCGTGGGGCACTCTTTACCTTTTTAAAACATGCAGGATTTTATTTTGAAATTTAATTTTTTGTCTTTTTCTTTGGTTTAACAAGTCAGTTTTCTGTTTGACACTTTCATGATCTCTGGATGGGAACCCCATTAAACTGCTCTTTTTATTGACTTACTTTTATCTTTTTACTGTACTGTTTTAGTATTTAAAATTTAGTTTTTTCTACACATGTTTGACTATATCTGGATGGGATACCCCATCCAGATTGCTCTGCTCATTGTTCTTTTATTTTGTCAGTTGTATTTGTCACCATTTTGTTATGTTTTAGTCTACTTTTATGGCGCAGCATGTCCCTTTTGGGATTTTGCGCCATACAACCAACCAACCATTTAGGACTTCTTCAAAGCTATCTTAAAATGTTTGTGATGGTAAGTTCTATCTGTAAAAGAATTCACGAAAACCTTCATTAGTTTATGGGCATTGTTTATTATATTAAAATGTGACTACATGTTTATATTTCACATCAACTTCTAGATGAATATGACTACTTATGGGAAGAGATAACAATTATTTGCAAGGATCCAAGTATGCCAAATTAATGAAATCTTAAACTTTAAGTTGGTTGGTTGGTTGTATGAGGTTTTATGGCGCAAAATCCCTTAAGGGACATGCTGCATCAAAATAAAGACTAAAAACACCAAATAGTGAAATAGAAAATAAGTAAGTAAAATAAAAAGAGCAATGAGAAAAGCTTCCTCATATCCCATCCAGATGCAGTCAGACAAGTTTAGAAGAATAAAAGGATTTTAAATCCTGAAAGCAGTAGAATAAACAAGTAAAATATTTTTATAAAAAATGCAGTCTGGATGGGCTTAAACTTTAAATCAGTTTCAGATTTGAAATTAAAATTTAATTAATAAAGAATTACTTTTTTGTTTTGATCATTTGGAATAGTTTTACTTTTAATACTTTCTGATTGCTTACTAGTAATGCTTTGAATATTCTTTTCTTCCTTTCATTCTGATTTTTCAAATTCACAAGACCTGAAATAATGCCAAAATTGCAAATTCACTCTTTTTTTTTTTTTTTCTCTCCCGATTTATGAGTTTGTGATCCAAAATTCTAAAATTTCACTTTTTTCTTGAGTACACAGAAATAACTAAACTTTACGTTTTTTCCCTTAAAATGAGCATATTTTATGGGCTGTATCCAAACTTCAATTTGGAACTCGATTGTTGAAATGCTACAGAATGACTATGTCACTTCTATTAATGTATTATTTCTTGCAAATATGACCGTTTCACTCACTTAATATGTTTCGGCTATTGCCAGCCAAATGTTTCAATAAAATGAGTAAAATATATACAGTCGAACCTCGTTATCTCGACACATCTAATGACCAGAATAAAGTGTCGTCATAAGCGGAGTGTCGCGGTAACCGGAGAAAAATATGTTTGTAAAAAACTGTATTTTTAATTAGTTGTATACAATTTTAAATTCATAACTGTTCTTGCAGTTTCAAGCAATAAAACATTATTATTAAACTAAAAAAAAAAAAAAAAAAAAAAAAAAAAAAAAAAAAAAAAAAAAAATGAAAAGAATAAAAATCAGGTTTATGATGATTTATTTTTATTTTTTTTATTGTTGCATGAAATATTGATGAATTAGCGTTTGCTTATCCCTCGATGTGCTTCCTACAATTCTTTTTTCAATATTATACAATGCATTGTAATTAATATTAGTTGTTTCTAATATGGATGTTAGATCATTTCTGATAATTTCAATGCAATGCAGTGCTTCGGTTTTAGTGAGATGAAAAACACCGTACAACCACAAGAAAGCGCCAACAGACCAGAACAAAGACCACGAGTAGACTGATATGTCTATCTAGAGCTTAAGTGGGTCATTCATTTTGCATGGGTTCATTTTTTCAGACAAAGGATTTAAAGTTTCTCATTTAAGTCAGTGGGTATTTTAGACATTTTTGTGAAACGTTTGGTTAAGACATTTCCCACCGCTTAATTTCCGTGCTTATATGAAATATGGACAATTTTCCTAAACCGTCGGGATATCCGGAGTTGAAAATTATTCAATGATGGAATATCCAGAGTTTATTTTACATTAAAATCATATACAGAAAATCAGGACTTTGAAAAATTGATGTGATAAGCGGAGTGACGTGAAAAGCGGAGTGACGTGATGTCCGGATAACGAGGTCCAACTGTATATAGTAGATTCCCTCAAGTCTGCACAGCTTGGGACCAGAGGTTCTGCGGATTTCTGGTCATTGCCTTGTTTACATTTTTTTAAACAGTCATTTGAATGTAATAATGCAATCAAAGTTATAATGAATACTTGCAATATAGTAAAGTAATAAATAATAAAAATGAAGATAGTTTTAAAAATGATTAAATTTATTAAAAGTAAAGGTTAAGTAAATAATTATTAATGTATAATTAAATATGCATAACAAAAATGAGATACATTTTCTTTGAATTATTCAATGAAAATATTTCCTTATATCATAAAGGTACCTTATTCACATCAAAATCAATAAAGGAAGTTTAATTTCAGGTTTAGCCAGTCTTAATAATAAAAAAAACTTGATTAATACTTAAATATATTTGGCAAAAAGATTGTGATTACCAGTAATATCAGCAATATCTTGCTATTTTTCAAAAATAAATGTATACTTTCTTCTTGAAAAAACAAGAGTTCAGTCATATTATCGAGAATTACATATTAAAATACCTACGGAATGAAATAAAACTAAAAAATTCTTTAATTTTCTCCCTAGATCTGAACTGAAAGCTTCATTGATTAGGTCTGCGATAATGCGCGGATTTCAGGGAATCTACTGTATTTCAAATTATGATTTTCTGCACCTCATATGCTAAAAACCAGGTGTCTGGTTTAAAGACACGACCCCTTAAACCATCATTTGGATGTTTTTTAATCAGAATTCAAAAATTACTTGAAAGGAAAATTTTAAATTGAGAATTCACATAAAACAGAACATAATACATATAAATCTATCAAAATAATTGTAGGATGCAATTCATATTTTTTTTTGTATATCATAAAGCATATTATAAATTTTTCTAAATTACAAATTCAGTGTATTTGTATTAGATTTTTTATAGTATTATAGTCACACACAAAATTATCACATTAGGATTATAATTTGAGATTATAATAAAAATATGAAAATGTAGTTTAACATTAGCTTTAAATTTTGAATGTTTATAATTCAAAAACTTATCATCCAAATGACTTGAAATTTTGTTTCTAGGCATAGTTGGAACCAAAGATTTTAAAATGTATTGTCAAAATTGGGTGTTGCTACTTAAAAAAAAAAAAAATTGTCTGGTTTTGTTTTGTAGATGGCCCCCTAAGCAAATTTTATATATATCATTTAAAGGTAGCTTTTATTTCCAAACGTTTGGTACCAGTAACTTTCTCCTATCATAATTTAGTTGCAGAGTTAGCAGAGGGTTTTTTTTCCATGACTGTACCACATCCCACTGTCAGGTCATAACACACCGACAGATGATGACTCTATACAAATGAAAACAAGCTATGTATATCGCATCGCAAGTAGTAAATTTTGAAATAATATTTATAATAGCACATAAAATTTTATAAATTTCTTTATCTTAAAATGTATTTTTAATCTTCAGAATAGTTTTTGTAAATTAATTTGTATTTTAACATTTCATTTATTTAACCATATGAATATTGTATATTTTCACTAACTGTATCTTCAGTGCAGATAGCATGGTTGATTTCAATAAAGCTAGCGTGCTCAGTATGTTCTCGCTGGAGTACCTGTTTCAAATGGTGTTATTATTTTAATATTGTGTTAAATTATTCATTTACAATATCGGATATAGATCTGAATGACATTTTAAGACGATCGCAGCTTAAATGCTATCGTGAACATGTTAGCTGCATATGTATACAGTAGCAACTATTGGTGACCTGTTTTTTGAACTATAGTTTCTTTCAATCTAAAATAATTTGAGTAAAAATGAATCCTCCTAATCAAAATACTGGATTAGCGGAAGCTAGTAAAGTTAGCATCAAGATCCCACCATTTTGGACAGAAAAACCCGAGATGTGGTTTGTCACGATTGAAGTGCAATTCAAGATTGCCGGAATTCCATCTGATGATACTAAATTCAACTACCTCATTGCACAATTAGATCCGAAATTCCTAGAAAATATCTGTGATATCATACAAAATGACTCTACAAATAAATATGCTGCCGCAATAGACAGACTTTTGAACACTTTCAAAGAAAGTGAAAACCTTTGTATAAAACGACTGTTAACTGGACTAGAACTTGGTGACTTGAAACCCAGTCAACTGTTACGTAAAATGCAAACATTGGGCGATACAAAAGATATTTCAGACAAAGTGTTAAGAACTCTTTGGTTGGAAAAATTGCCAGATTCTGTAAAGAATATTATTGTTGTTAGTGATGAAAATCTTGAAAAATTAGCTCAAATGGCTGACAAAATCGTGGAGATGAATCCCCACATGGAATTCGCCAAAATCAACAAAGACCCTAGCTATGCAGCTCTCTTGGATAAAATCTCCAGCTTGGAACAACAAATAGCGAGCCTGCACGTCCAACAGCGACTTCGTAGTCGTACGCCAAATCGCCATGCTGACAGACACAGAAGTCAGTCAAGGAAACGGTATGATCCCAATGCCAGATTTTGTTATTTTCACTTCAAGTTTGGTAAGAAGTGTCTTCCAGAAAAATGTAAACAACCTTGTAGTTGGTAAAAATCAGGAAAACTCCTCACAGCAGTAGAGTCAGCGGCAAGTCCTGCTGCAACAAAAATAGATTGCCGCAAGTACAGGTTATTTGTTAAAAGCAAACAAACTGGTGTTCGATTTTTAGTGGACAGTGGTGCTGATGTCTCGTTATTTCCAGCAAATATTAAAGCGAAGCAACCATGCTCATATGTGTTATATGCCACTAACGGTAGGGGAGACCGGGGGAATGGCGTCACCTTAAGGGAACTTAAATTTTTTCACCTCGAAAAAATGTTTAATTTTTAATAGTAAAAATTCTAAAGCTGAATCATGATCTTTAGTATCTGTATAAATTTAACCGTAATCATAACTGTAAAGTAAACATACATAAAAAAAATATTTTTTAAACCTCTGCACAGTAGCGCGATTACCCAGGACACTGGGGTAATTCCGCCACTGTACCAGGGTAATGTTGCCACTCTTTAATGACATAGTACATGCATCAAATGGATACTAGGAAACACACAACCTACTGAAAATAGTTAGAAAGCAATGTAATTGAGCAGAATAATGGTTAAGCTTACGATTTACTTCATATTACAAAAGTCACTCTGTTGAATCGGCTCCGCTACATTAAAATGAGGCCATTTCTCACCCGATTTGCATGGCGGCGGCATTACCCCGAGAGGACAATATGGCGGAAATCCCCAAGCAAAGCCGAAAGAAGAACCGAACTTGTTCAACACATTGCATCAAAATGTCGGCGAATGCATGTAGATTAGGGTCATATTATCTTAAATACCTAATGTTACAATAAAAGGTGCTTATCTCTACTCATTTGAAGCCCCAAAATAACAAGCAACTAGATGAAAACTACATTTTTCACTAGATCAAAAGAACGACATACAGCAAAGTCACTCTCACTTTAGGCACTGTTTCTATTGTTGGCCGCTATAGTGCAGGCACATTCACTATCTCAAACTGCCCTTAGTTTTTAAACTAGGTGGGGTGGCGGCATAACCCGGGTTGGCGCCATTCCCCCGGTCTCCCCTACGCAAATTCCAACTTATGGTATTAAAACTCTTACATTAGATTTGGGATTAAGGCGTGCATTTCAATGGCCTTTTATAGTGGCCAAGGTGAGTAAAGGCATCATTGGTGTTGATTTCTTACATAAATTTAATTTACTAATTGATATTCATAAACAAAAATTAATTGATGGTATAACTCAGTTGTCCGTTAAAAGTGAAATCTTAACCATTTCTAATGAATATCGTATTAGCACATTTGATCATGCATCCCAATTTAGTGATTTATTAAATTTGTATCCAGATATAACAAAACCAAATATTTTAAATAAATCAGTTAAACATGATGTTAGGCATTATATCCAAATTAAAGGTCAAATTGTGCATTCTAGGGCTCGACAATTGATCCTGAAAAGCTTCCATTAGCCAAACAGGAATTTCAATTTATGATTGCTAATGACATAATTCGACCATCTCAATCTCAGTGGGGCAGTCCACTGCACTTATAAACAAAAAGGATGGTACCTTAAGACCTTGTGATGATTATAGAAAATTAAATGAGCAAACAATACGAGACAGATATCCCATACCCAGAATTGAAGATTTCCACTTCATCTTAAAAGATAAAGTTATTTTTTCCAAAACTGATCTCATTAAAGCCTACTATCAGATCCCTATTGCTGAGGAAGACAAACCCAAAACTGCCATAATTACCCCATTTGGGTTGTACGAGTTTAATGTTATGAGTTTTGGTTTGCGAAATGCTCCTGCTACATTTCAGAGGTTCATTAATGAGGTTTTTTATGGCTTGGATTTTTTATTTCTATACCTAGATGATGTATTAGTTGCTTCATGCTCAGAAGCTGAACATAAGGAGCATCTAAGAATCGTCTTTGAGAGATTAAACAACCATGGCCTTCGCATTAATGTCTCTAAATCCATATTGGGAGTTGACCAAGTTGAATTTTTGGGATATTTCATCACTGCAAAAGGTTCCTCACTTCTTCCTGCCAAAGTTCAAGTAATTCTGGATTATAAGTTGCCTGAAACCCTTCATGACCTATGTACTTTCCTGGGAATGGTGAACTTTTATCGTAGATATCTGAAAGACGCTGGAAAAATTCAAACACTACTCTATGAAATGCTGAAAGGTGCAAAAAAAAAAAGGATCGAAGAAAAGTCCCTTGGACTGATGAAAATATTCAACAATTTGAAAAATGCAAAACTGACCCAGCTAATGCTGCACTTTTATGTTTCCCAAAGCCTGGACTCCCATTATCTTTATGCACAGATGCTTCAGATTGGGCGATAGGCTCAGTATTAGAACAGTTTGAAGATGACATGTGGAAGCCAATTGCATTCTACTCAAAAAAGCTCAATGAAACTCAATAAGGGTACAGTACATATGACCGTGAATTATTGGGAATCTACCTTTCCATCAAACACTTTAAATATCTGTTAGAGCGTAGAGAATTTACAGTTTGGACAGACCACAAGCCATTAATATTTGCGTTCAAGCAGAAAAATGAGAAAGCTTCTCCAAGACTGTTGTGCCAGCTCCAGTACATTTCTGAGTTTACTACTGACATCCAGTACCTTAGTGGTAAAGATAATGTGGTTGCGGACACCTTGTCACAATTGAAACAGTTTCTGTTGTCAACTATAATCAAATTGCTCACGAATAGAGTAATGATACAGAATTCCAGAAGTTATGTTCCAGTGACACATCTTTAGATTTTAAACCTTATACCCTTGCATCTGAAAAAACTCTATGGTGTGATATATCCCACAACAAGATTCGTCCATATATTCCTCCTAAGTTCAGGAAAGAAGTTTTTAATAAAGTCCATGGCTTGTCACATCCAGGTATAAAATATACTGTCAAAGAGATGGCTGCCAAAACATCTACAACTACACATTGTGGTAGAAAAATTAATATGCCAGTTCGCTTTAAGGACTGAGTTTCAATTTTTATTACTGTTTATTTTAATTTCTTATTGATTTCTTTGTAATGTGTAAAATTTTTGTCGAGTTTATTTACTTCATATTATCATTTAACTCATTAATATTTATAATCTCACATATTTCAGAAAGTTTTCTTTTACATGAGATTATTTTAAATTTACTGTCAGAAATTACTCTAATACAATGTTATTAATAATCATCATTTTCATTGCTGAATTTTATTATTTATATATTATTACTATTACTGTTTCAAAAAGATAAGTCTGTATTGTGTCATGTATATGATTATTTTCTATGTAAAATTTTAAATCAACTTATTTAAGGCATTATTTTAATATTTAACTCTATTATGTCCTGCTGTGATTTCTAGTATCGTAACTTAGTTACTGGTGGGGGAGTAATGTCAGGTCATAATACACCGACAGATGGTGACTCTATACAAATGAAAACAAGCTATGCATATCGCATCGCAAATAAGTAAATTTTGAAATAATATTTATAATTGCACATAAAATTTTATTTCTTTAATTTAAAATGTATTTTTAATCTTCAGAATAGTTTTTGTAAATTAATTTGTATTTTAACATTTCATTTATTTAACCATATGAATATTTTTTTTTTCACTGTAACTGTATCTTCAGTGCAGATAGCGTGGTTGATTTCAATAAAGCTAGCGTGCTCAGTATGTTCTCGCTGGAGTACCTGTTTCAAATGGTGTTATTATTTTAATATTGTGTTAAATTATTCATTTACAATATCGGATATAGATCTGAATGACATTTTAAGACGATCGCAGCTTAAATGCTATCGTGAACATGTTAACTGCATATGTATACAGTAGCAACACCACAATTACTAATAGTTCGTTTCCAAATTTCAGCTGTCATCTCAATTGTATTAGATGATTCTACGTAATTCTGGGAACAATAAGGCTTATGTCCAGAAAACCAAATGCTGAATTCTGCAGTATTTTCGAAAAGATCTCTCTTTGGGTGTTACTACTTTAAAAAAAAAAAAAAAAAAAAAAAAAAGAATTGTTTGCTTTTGTAGTATTTTGACAGAATTTCATAATCGATTACTAACTTGGTCAAATTATCTATTACAAGACCAATTCCATATAGTGACATATGCCCTCGCTTTTGCCAGGTGCCATCATTATGAAACAGTTATATCCAAAATACCTTGCTCTACGATATTTTTCTCTCTTCTTCTAACACTTTGTGCTTTTCTGCACCACATTTCAGGCAACTTGAAGAATATCAATTTTAAAAGTTTGTCGCTCTGTATACGAACTCAGTAAACCTTTTGAAAATATTTTTTTTATCTATTGCTGAATGGCTTTTTCCAATTTTTAAAAAATATCAAATCACTTTCAGTTACTTGAAAATATGGAGCTTATTGGATATGAATTGAATTTTAGTAGCATATCTGTATGCTCCTTTGGAATTACACATGTAGGGCAATTATTGTGCAAAGAAGATCCGACCACATACTATACCACTGTTCATAAACACATATCTTCATAACATTAATGCAATTTTTCAGCATGTGAAATGCTTTTCAAAATTGATACTTAATTTTTGTTCACTGGTACTTGCAGCTTGATCTAATTGACTGATGACAAAACTTGTACTGGTAACTTAATTAGATTGTTTTTTGGAGCATGTTCATTTGAAACTTCATTGTCATTTTCAACATCAGTTTTCATACATGACCATCATTTCTGGATCTCAGAGAGAAACTGAAATTCTTGATGGTCTGGATTTAATTTCATGCTATACTTGTAGTGTACCGTCAACCGGGGCTACTTTGAGCCACTTTTTCCTGGTTCTACTAACATTTCCATTATAAAAAATATATACAGTAGACTCCCTCCAGTCCGTGACCCTAAAATCCACGAACGCCTAAAATCCATGTATTTTTTCAGATGTAAACAATGAAATTTACAGTTAAGGTGCAGGCACAAAATTCAAGATAGCGCCGAAATCAGCGACTACCGCCATGTTTTTTTACTCAATTTTTTGTTAATTATTCTCTTTTGGCTATTACAGCTGATTTATTACTAGATAAATTTGTTACATTTGATTTTTATGTAAATTAGCATATCTATATCAAAAATTCTAGGGCTCAAAATGGAAAAATCTACGAAACAGAACGCTATAAAAATTATTGTTGCTGATTTTTTAAGTATAGACAAATTTATTTCTAAACATACAAAGCAATATAAAAAAAACAAAAAAACATTCAAGACTCTAAATAACAATGAAAACAGTAACAGAGAGTGCAATAAGCTATATTAAACAGTAACAATGTTTCAATAAAAGTATGAAACGGAACGATATTTACCATAACTTTACGAATCGGAACTTTATTTATCATAATTTCAAGAACCGGAATATCGCTCTGATTTGTTCCAGTATATTTCGAGCCTTGAAAAATTCCCCTTTATTGTATTTTCTGTAGAATATTAGCAAGTGTAAACTGTAGTGGAATTGTTTACTTTTCTTCCGTTCGTTTCCTCGTGTTTCAATATTTATTATTTTTTCAATATTACGTACGCATTTTAATATGTAATTCTGATTAATACAACTAAATGGAAGCTTTTTATGACGAAAAATATGAATTTACTTCCGAAAAAAATCTAATGGCCCTGTTTTGTAAATACAGTAAAGTGCTTATCTGTGCGTATAGGCGACTGAGAAAAATCTTGAGAAAGAGGAAATGCACGGAGCGAATGCCTGAAGCAACGGAACATGGCAAATAAGTTTTAGTTTCGTTTTGAGATCGCAGCGTGAAAGAGGTATCTACGTCAGTTTTCATCAATGTTGAATTCAGACACTTTTTTCCGGGAGGGATTTTTGTGGCGGGGGGGGATTGCACGTTTTGACTAATGAAAACACAATCTCAAATCTTCCGAGGGGGAGCATCTCATTGCTCCGGGGAGGAATGTCTCCCCCCAGGCCACCTCCTGAATTCAACACTGGTTTTAATCTAATGATTTTTATTTATTTATTTTTAATTTTACGTACGTATTTTAATATGTAATTCTGATTAATATGACTGAACTCAATTTTTTTCATAAAGAAAATACGCATTTATTTCTGAAATAAAGATAACGCTAATATCATCGGCGATCGCGATCGTTTTCAAAAATATTTTTTAATTAATCAAGCTTTTTCGTTTATTAAATCTGGATAAACATGGCATAAAATTTCATTATTTTAAAATTCAGGTGTAAATTATTTGCTTATCCAAAATAAAAATACAGTGCAACAGTAGCTTTTGCATAATAACTGTAACTGTTGAAAACCTCTTGTTTTAGTTTCGGTTTTGGAAACTACTTGCGAATACGCCCGGAGTCCGCCATCTTGGAAAATGTTTTTGCGTGAAAAACCCGTTTTCACGCCAAGCAATTGTCACTAAATAGTAATTTATAGCGACTTTAGGCTTAAAAAACTTTGAAAAATCAGAGATTAAAGAAAAGCAAAAATAAATTTTTAACAGAAATCAGCAATTTTCATAATTTTTTTTTGCTTTCCTTTAAGTGTTTAATCTCTGAATTTTCAATGTTTTTTAAGCCTATAGTCACTATAAATGACCATTTTTAAAGCAGTAGAGTAAACCAAATATTCAATTTTAAATAAAATACAATGCAAATTGAACAGAAAAAGCACCCAAATCGTTATTAATAATAATAAAAACAGGGGTCATCTCTAGGCGATTACTCAAAATTGGCGATTAGCCCAAATACAAAATATTAACATTTATCCATCAATTTTAAATAAAAACAATGCAAATTGAACAGAAAACAGCACTCGAATCGTTAAATAAAATACAATGCAAAATGAACAGAAAAAGCACTCGAATCCATCTCTGGGCGATTACTCAAAATCGGCTAATAGACCAAATGCAAAATATTAATTAACATTTATCCATCAATTTTAAATAAAAAACAATGCAGATTGAACAGAAGACAGCACTCGAATCGTTATTAATAATAATTAAAATAGGGCTCCCTCTCCGGGCGATTACTCAAAATTTGCGATTGGCCCAAATGCAAAATACGAACATTTATCCAAAAAAAAGGCAATGTATATTTATAATAGCCGCATTGTAACATTATACACAAAAAGAAAATGAGTTTTTTCTCGATTAAATATGCGATAAAATGAGATACAAATGTAATTTTTTTCTTGATTAAATAAATATGCTATAAAATTAGATTAAATATAAGTTTTTTAATCCAATGAAAGAAAAAACAGAATGAAACAATACAACCTTGACCACGTGTAGCTGAGAATCTTGGAACAACAAACGCACGTCTGGACGGGACAATCTCCAAAAATCAAGTGACGCTTCGAGAATAATCGCGGAAGTGACGTTAAAAAATTAGGGTTACCAGAACACTACAATCATCAGAAGCCCATTGGGAGAAAAGCATCACCAGCACGAAATCGCCAAAAATGGCACCAAATTCAAGATGGCGGTCTTCGGGCGTATTCGCAAGTAGTCCCCGGTTTTGAATCTATTGTTTTTTGCGAAATTCTACCAATATGGATTATCCAGATTTTATTTAATTACTTACTTTTAAACTAATAAATTATTTTAATATTTTACTTAATTATTTTAATGTTTCACTTTATTGTAACCATTCATTATAATTTCCATTGCTCAACTACCAATCAAATTAATGTTAAAAAATGTAAACAAATAAATGACCAGAAATCCGCAAAATTCTAAAATCCGCATAACCTCTGGTCACAAGCTGTGTGGATTTGAAGGAGTCTACTGTATATATATATATATGGTTTTTCAATGTTGAAATCGAATTGTAAACAATTAACATGAAACAATAACAAATTGTATGGTTTTAAAGAGTCAATTTTTTATTTCTTTTTAAAGTTTTGGAACAAAGTATCCCCTGCTAGAGGTTTCTTTGTAAATTGAATACATTACATATGATGGACTATTGAAACCCTCTTGCAATAAGATCTGCTAATGTATTAACACCACAAATATGATAAACAAATGTTTTTTTTAACATTTAAACACAATAAACACATTGCAAATATTAAAGACACGAGAAATAGTTTTCGTCATGTTACCTCAGCAACTGGAACAAAAACAATTGGTGTAATATTTGAAAAGAATGTTATTTAAAACATTTATTAAGAGATTTGGTTGTACATAAAAGGCATTTCTAAGTAACCGAGGCTACATCGGACTAAACCAGGATTGGCGCAAACTAGCCCCGAAAAATGAGTTTTCATGTTAGCTTTATGAAAATGTAAAAAATTACTGTCAAAATAAAAAGTTCAAGGGAAACTATGATCACACATGGGTTACAGTTTACTAAAGGTAATATTTTGACACCTTATTTGTAGCTCTTATCTAGATTGTTACACTATAGAAAGTTTGGAGAGTTAAAATCTACCCACAAAAACAGTTGTTTACAAACACATCCAGTGTTGCTTCTAAAAAAATTTAGAATTATCCCAAATTATTTAAATATCCTATAGTAGGGTATAAAGTATTTTTCAAGGGCAAAATCTCCAAATTATCTTGTATTGTTTGTTCAATACAAAGAATAAACACCTTTTTTATGTGATGGACCAAAGTAAACCTGCAAGGACCAAAATAGCTCCCGTTGACGGTAGTAAGAAAAACAAATAGGTGGCCAGTAGTTTTATTTTCAAATGTTCTTGATATTTTAGTGGTGAATGTGTACATGCTATTCATGGCAGTAAATTCTAATTGAAACAAAAATCACCGAGAAGACGAGTTTTTATTGAAGCTCAATGTATGGCATTAATACAAAACCATATTTGTAAGAAGAGAGTTTTTTCTTCTAACAATTTTAAAAAAATTACATTTCAACATTTTAAATTTCTTTTTATGTTACCACTATCAGTGTACTTTCAGGGAGAAGTCACAATAGTAAAACTTGAAAATATTAACTCTAAGTATTAGTTTAGAAGCTCAAATTGACACCAAGTCGCTTGGGCCAACCTGCCCCAATTGTGGGGTAAGTTGGTCCACGTCATTTTTAAATGTTCTGATAGTGTAGAAGTTTGAGAAATGATCAAAATTTTACCAAATCTTAATTTTTATTTCTTGCGAACAAAAACACAAGATAGCCTCCTAAATAAAAATAAAAATTTTAAATATTAAAACTGTGAGTTATTCAAATTATTGACTTCGACCAAAAATTGCTTTTATTTTCTCATAATAAATGTTTTTAATACATTACGGAACAGTAATAAATTTTAATAAATGAATGCTAGGTGTTAAAACACCGTAAATCTTAGAGTACAGTAATTTAAGAAATCATTTATCCTTAATTAGGTGTTTTATTATGAACACCAAATGATAAATAAATCGTTATCAAGGCCTCTGTACATCTGTTAAGGGCAATAATTCTTTTCTTTCGTTTATTATGTTTTTCTAACGCATCATTCCCTTCAAATTTCTGTCAGTAAAATGTAATATTGTTTCATGATGCTTTGAATAATGCCAGCTTCTTCGAAATAATGATAATTTTCGTTTATATAAAACTTTAATTCCTAATCAAGTATAAAAAAATTCAGTTTGTTTATCATGAAATATTATATATTATTGATTTGATATAATTATGTTGGGTGATATCATATATATATATATATATATATATATATATATAAAATTTCATAACAAAATCTCTAAGTAAAAAAAAAAAAAAAAAAAAAAAAAAAATAGAATTTTGAGCCCCGACCTCCTTAAAAAAAAATCAAAGTTTTAAAATTGTATAGTTAAGTAAAACTGATTCATTTTGATGTATTTTTTCCTTATGGTATCTTATATATATTTACAGTAGAAGATCTTTATAACGCAATTCTATATAACGCAATTCTCCATATAACGCACAACTTCTAAGATGTAAACAATGATTTTTGCAGTTAAAAAGCACCTGCATTTTCACATTGTAAAATATTGCTACTCTCTAGAGGACTAAAATTGATACATTAGTTCAACTTTATCTTCTAATTTAAGACCTTTTTACTAAAAAAATGCTATTATTACAATAAACATTTTTGAAAATGTCTAATATAAGAGATGGTTGTGTCAGTTATATTTGGATCATGTTTATAAAGTAAATTTAACAATGCCTGACCTATATTATGCAAAATTTTATAATTTGGATAACTCTTGGTAACAAGGAATGCAGTATAAAGATATTCTAATGTATTTTGATATATTTCAGACATATTTGGCCATGTTTACAAGGTGAATTTAATGATGTGATCCATATAACGCAAAATTCTATATAACGCACAACCTTGCGTTTTTAGGTTTGCGTTATAAAGATCTTCTACTGTATATATATTCCCAGGTCGCTAAATGATTTAGCAATCTTTTAAATAATTGACGGTGGTAGGTTATGTTTAATTATTGGTTATATATATATATATATATATATATATATATATGTATATATATATATATATATATATATATACATATATATAGTATATATTGAACTGTTGATCTGTATTAACGGTTCAGGAAGTGTAATTCTATTCTGTCTGTGGAAGAGACAACATGTCTCTTAAAAGAAAAGATATTTTTTGATAATTAAAAAATTGCTTCCTGAAAGTGCCCTTTTTATGGATTATGAACACAGAAAGGATTATTTAGTTTCATCGAATAACTACCCAAGTAAGAGGTTTTCACTTCATAAAATGTGATGTTATTAAAACATTATTTGTGGCAAAATTTTCTCTGGACAGGGGAACAAGGGGATTTTATTAATAATTAAGAAATATCTGAGTGGGGTAGATTTTGATTGTTAGATTTGTTACTTTTAGCGGTAGTATGTAACACTAAGAGACCGAACTTTTAGGTAGATTTCGTAAGAAAGACTACCTATTGCAATTTACCATATGTTAGAATTTTTGAAAAACTTTTGCAGATCTACACCGATTATGACCTATAGAGCCCAAAACCACCCCCAATTCAAAACTTTATCTATCTATCTAACTATCTATCTACATATTTTTTTATTTTTCTATGGACACAATAACATATCCAATCAGTTTAAAGTTTTCAAAACTTCTAGGAAAAGGGCCAAAAAATTATGCATGACAGATTTTTGATACAATTAAAAATGGCTTCAAGGAGTGCAAAAAAGAAGAAAATAATCAGAAAGAAAAAATTCATAACTTTGTCAATTCACGCGATATCAAATTTACTTAAATTTATCATAAATCGTCTTAATATTATCTACAACTTTTGTATTGACAAACTTTTGATTGGAGCAACTCTTACAGCCAAAAGAAATTAAAAACAAAAAAGTGTGTGTGTGTGTCTGTGGGGGGGGGGGGGGGAGAGGTTGTATAAGAAAAAAATCACATTTCCCTTAATCCGTGAAATTAGTACTTAACTTCGAAATCTACCTGCGCCAGTAGGTCAATCCAACAGGGATTTTTCTATAATTATGAAAGTTATAAATGTTTTTGTACAACAGGAGCAGATGATTTAATTTGGGGAGGAAGTAAACAACATTATAACTTCATTTTTTAAAAAGTTTGACTGAAATGACCAGGAATTCAATTAATAAAATAATAATAAATTAATTAAAATAATAATAAATGTTTATTAAAATAATTCATTAAAACTATCAAAATTCCAATACCCCAGAGCGGGCCAACATGTCCCGTGTCAGATGGGCCAACTAATCCTGTATCGCCATTTTTGTTTTTCATGACTGTAAGGAATTATTCTGAAAGTATTTAATAAAAAAATCATACCCTACAATAACTACAAACAATTATTTTTCTTAATTATTATATATCAAAATCTAAAATGTAATCTACAAACAAATCAAAAACGATTATTTATAAGAGGGGACATTTACTCACCTTTGCAAAATTTTGAAAATTCTCAATAATTCTTTAATGGCTGCTCCGACTTCAATGATGCTGATGTTGGAGGAGGAAAGCGAAGCAACGCATACTTGGCTGGACTGACAATGTCATCTAACGCAAAGTTTAAAAAATATAGCAGCTGGGCCAACATGCCCTATGGCCAACTAGCCCCAGTCTACATTCGAACAATCAAATGTGCGATGATTAAAGGTCAAATTGCAGTAAAAGTTAAATTTATGGTTGGGTTAGGTTGTTGCCACAACAATATGATGCTAGAGTTACTCATAGCAATGTCTTTTCTTTATAATATTGCATTAACAGCAAACAGGTATATCTTTCGTAATTAGGCTGCATACAAATTTAAAAATAGCCATGATTGAAAATTACTTTAAAATACATTCAAATGAGAAAATTGAGATACAATCTTCAAATAAATTTCATTTGAAAGAACTTTTTCCTGTTCGACAGTGTGAAAAACGAAATTGTATGATGTTCAGAAGTTAAGAAAAATTTCAATTAAGAAACAATTTATGGGTTAGGTCGTAAATGACGTCTTTTAAGTAAATAATTGTATTTTAATATATGTTTTGATATTTGTTTGGAATATATATTATTATGGTATGGTTAGTAGTAGACATAATTAAGACTATTTTATTTATATTTTTTATTGGTCTTTTTAATGATTCGTGGACGGGAATGTACTAATCTCAGTTATTTCCGTATCATTGCCGTATTATTTTATTTTAATGTATTTTACCTGGGAGGACCCTTATTATTGACATGAGCGAAGCCGGGTAGTTCTGCTAGTTAATAATAAAATTAATTCGGTTTGGTAGATTTTTGTACCAACCGGCATTAATGGGTTAACAGATAACTTTGTACATATGCAGTATTCCACAAAAGTGATGGTAGAGGAAGCATTTTTCGGAAAATATGCAAAATTAGCCATGATGAGGTAAATAAAACTTAATTAACAAATCAGAATTATTTAATAACAGTTTTTGCTATATTATACAAGAAAAATTCAATAATAATTTCCTTTAGAAACTTTCAAAATAAAAATAAACAAAATATAAGTTCAAAAATGCTTCCACAAAAGTCATGGTACACCTGGAAATTAAAAAAAAAATATTAAAGAAAAACCTTTTTTAATATTTAGTTGCATATCTTTCATTTTCAGGATTGCTTTAAGTCTGTTTATCATTGATTTTATTAGATTTTCTGTAACATTTTTCGGTACTTTTCGGTTAGCCGGGCGCCAGTGGTATGTATACATGTATATGTCTATATACGTGTATATATGTGTAAATATACAATATATGTATACATACATGTATATATACATGTATATATATATGTATATATATATGTATGTATACATAACACTGGCACCCGGCTAACCGAAAAGTACCCATTTTTCTTAATTTTTATATCATTCTGCAAGTAAAACACTTTTAAACTACTACTTTTATTTCTAATATCATAATTGTTTACTTGCTTCTGTAAGTACTCTATAAATGTGTAATGAGATTTAAGTCAGAAATTTGTGATTGGCGGCAGTGTTGAGGAGCCATAATTGGACAATGTCAGAAGTGTGCTTGGGATCATAATCTGATTGGAAGTAAAAGTCCTGTGAGACACGAAACTTCAATGCACTGTTCTCCAAATTTTATTTAAAATATTTAACTATTCAAATATGCCCATGATAGTTTCCGTGAAATCTAAATTTCATACACCTGAAACCGTCAATCAGCCTTAAATCATTACAACTGCTCCAACACGCTTTGTAGTTTTTGTCGTATATCTGGGATTCAGTGCATCATCCTTTCACCTCCAAAGTCTAATTCGTCCATTTATGCTGAAAATATTAAACTTAGACTCATGTGAAAAAAGTTATATGTTTCAGAAATGCATATAAATATTTTCTGACAAACTCTATTCTTTTCTTTCTGTTGATCGGAGAGATATGATTTCCTCCTTGCAGATCTTGATCTAAACTCAGCATCATTAGTGACCCTGTTGGTAGTTTCTTTATGTATTATTTAATTGACATACTTTTACAATTCTTCTGTTATATTTCTAGTACTAATTCAGGGATTTTCAGAAATGCAGAGTACTATTATTCAGCAGAGTACTATTAACATCTCCTGCTGTTAATTTTTAGGAAGGCTGTTTAAAGCTTTATTTGCAATCCCATCCCCCTTTTGTCTTTTTTACCTATTAATTACCTTTATTATGTTGGAATGGCTTTGAGACATTATTTCAGCTATCTTACTATAAGATTTATCCTTTTTTTATATGAAGATTAAGGATTAATTTTGCTTCCTTAACTGTAGATTCTTTCTGCGTCATTTTAAAATTTATATGGGATTTCTTCTGTTCAGATAACAACAAATACATTTATATGTGCTGTGGATTCTGTGGCAGAATGACTATGTTTGGTAAAATATGCAAACAAGTGAATATTTTGAAAATTTTACAAATGTACCATGACTTTTGTGGAAGTATTTTTGAACTATAATAATTTTATAATATTTTTTCAGTATGTCCAATAGAAATTTCTAGTAACATTTGATTGTATAATGTAACAAAGGCTGCTACTTAATTATTTCAATTTATTAAAAAATCTTATTTTCATTCACCACAGACAAATTTGCATATTTTTCAAGAAGTACTCTCTGTACCATCACTTTTGTGGAACACTGTATATTAGACCGGAGTGAAAAACAAAAAAGTTTGAAAATCGAATCGTAATAGTGCGGAAAAGTTGCTACTCGTCAATACAAGCACAGAGAAAAAAAAAAAATTTGAAATCTGAGAATATCTTCCGTTCGCGCATCGCGTTCAAAATTTTTGAATTTGAGCAAAAATTGTACAAATATACGAAAAATCGTAAAAATGTGTAATTTTTTTCCCATCGAACATATTTTTTTGTAAATACCATGGCCTTGAGATGTAGAATGGAGGGAAAAATACCACACACTCCTCCTTTATCCCCTTCCAACCCTCTCAAGGGGTGGAAATGGTCAATTTTCGTGGAAAAAATCGAAATTACGGGAGGTGTAAATATTGACGAATCGGCCTGATTTTTTTTTGGATAAGGCAACCTTGAGGCTAAATGCCGAAAAACAATCCCCCCCCCCCTCGAGATCGAAATTGTGCAGCTCTTGGCCCGTCCTTCTAAGGATGACTCAGGATTCATCACGGGAAGGTGGCTGCACTGCGAGTCCCACCCACACCCTACCCAACCAACCAACCAACCAAAATGTGGGCATGGAGAATTATGCAGACGCCGATTCAGGTACTGCGAATTCTGATTTAGTGTCAAATTTTATCATGTAGCTCGAGAAGCGAGGGTGGCTCTTATAAAACCAAACACTTTTGAGGAGGCCTGTGTTACCAGCTTGACACTGCCCTCTACAGCTTGCGTATGACATGGTATGTCTGCCAGATTTAAAGGAAGAGTTGGCTTTTCTCCCTTGGAAATCAAGTCTGCAATGTCAGCTGAAGAAATGTTTACCAATAGAGGACAAATAATCTTGGTTTCAGACCAATTTATAATATCATAATAATCCTCGGCGTCAAAATTTATGGCCGGAACTTGAAAATGTCTGACGGATTTGCCCTTTGTGGGAGTGTCTTTGGATTTCAGTACCCGCCGAAGTCCCAGCTCTCGAACATGTTGCCTATGATCCACTGCCACTGAAAGGAGACTGTTTTCTGGATGAACAAAGAATGCATTTGTTTGGATGACCTTTGTTACCACTTCTTGGAGTTTTGCAGGTAAGCTTGTACATTTCTTGATGCATTCAAAAATATGTTTAGGTTCCTCAACTACCAAAGATCTTGTCTTAATTTCGAACCACAGAGGTACGTATACTGTCATAATGTACGTGACAATGTTGATGAGATCTTCGGTTGGAGTTTCCAATAAAATATACAGTCTCAGGAACATGTTTGCTGTCGTTAACAACCGAGAATGAGATATTGGTCCCGAATCTCGATTTGCAAGATCTGAGGAACAAACCCAGCAGCAATGGAAACGGCAATGTCGTGCAGGTATCTTTGATCTTTACTCAGGATTTCTGGGTCAATGTGTGGGATGTGGCATTTAATTCTCTTAAAAGCAACTTCAGGTAAGGTTCGCAACCAGCCAGCTGTTTGCCAAAAGGGCCACAAAAAGACTGAGAACCTGTGGTTTTACCATCAAATGTTTCTACAAGATGCCTCAAAGGTAGCTCATTAAAATGTAGAGACAGATAACCCACTGTGTTGGTCTCTTTAAACGCATTTCTATAATGTTTGATTGCTGCACTTTTCCAGCGAGTGTTTGTTGCTGTACCATCACACCTGACCACTAGAATTTTGGAAGTATCTATTCCGTTTTCTTCGAAATGGTTTACAATGAATTTAGCAATGTCCTTTCCACTTTTTGAGGTTGGTACTAGATGGCAAAGGTACTTAGAACCCGGTTCCTCAACAACTGTAAAAATAGGATTAGGACAAATACATTTGTCAAAGTATTTCCCGCAAGTGCATTCTAGTGTCATCTCGCAATTGCAAGCTGATATGTCAAATAATGTGTTATACGATTCATGAATGAAGACACTGTACTTCTTCTGTTTCCCAGCCGTGTCTTTGTCTCTTGGATATGATTTACGAAGAGCATAATAGCGATCATGTAGTTGTTAAATCTTTTGAACGACCCTTGTGTGACAAACTGTAGGAATCGAAGCCTTCAAATACAGTGACTCAATCTGTTGAGCTACAGTGTTTACCACTTCTAAAAAGCTCAACTTCCTTCCAGGTTTAGAGTCACCAGACTGCAATAACATGGCGCATTGCACTACATGCCAACATTTGACAATGTCAGCATTGGTGGGATAAACTGCCGATGGCAGTGATTTTGTTGCACCAAAAAATGGGCAGGGAGTATGAACGCATCGAGTGAGAGCCATAATGAAGATAAAGGAAGTTAAATTGTGATCTATGAGACTGTTATCCAATTCAAGCTACGGGATTCTAAACGAAGCCGACAGGAAAAGTTTCCAGCAAGAGCAGCGCTTCTTTTATAGGCGAGATATATTATTTTACAAGCGAGACATGCAGTAACACGCAGCAACGCTGAGGCAAAACTGACTGACGCACAGCGATCGTTGCCAGGTATGGGTACTCTGCTAGTTCCTCCACCACTCCGTTTCTCGGAATTCCAGCGGCGCGCACGGGCAGCGAGCATTACAGTGCACCGAAGAAGAAAGGGGCTGACGAGGTGGAGAGGTCGAGTGACCGGGTGGCAAACAAACCTGAATGTAATGTTTGCCGCAAAAAGTCGCCCCCTTGACAAGGTTCAAAGGGGATAGAGGACCTTTCGAGGGGGGGATTGTTTTCGACTTTTAGCCTCAAGGTGCAAAAATCAGGTCGAATCGTCAATATTTACATCTCCTGTAATTTCGGTTTATTCTTTGAAAATTGGCCATTTTCACCCCCTTGAGGTGTTGGAAGGGAATAAAGGATGAGTGTGTGGTATTTTTTCCCCCATTCTACATCTCAAGGTTATGGTATGTACAAAAAAATGTGTTCGATCGGAAAAAGTTTACTTCTTTTTACGATTTTTCGAATATTTGTACATTTTTTGTTCAAATTCGAAAACTTTGAACGCGATGCGCGAACGGAAGATATTCTCCTATTTCAAAAATTATTTTTTCACTGTTCTTGTATTGACGACTAGCAACTTTTCCGCACTATTACGATTCGATTTGCAAAACTTTTTGTTTTTCACTCCGGTCTACTGTATATGACATAAACATAGAAAAGATACAAGGTACTACTTAGCTATCCAGTCGACCAAAAATCTATCGCCAAACTAAAAGATTAAATAATAATGATTGATCTTAAATGTCACATTCAATTGATTTTAAGCAAGTTACATGTGTTTGTCATCAACTGATTTTTATTTTGACGTTTTACTTGTATTTTTATTAATGTTATACTAATACTAATTTATTTGTCTTTCATTATTTCAAATAAAAATTATGTTAATTTGTGTGCTTTGGCGATTTATATAATTTGGCGAAATTGTTCGATGGGATAACTAAGTAGTACCAAATATAATTATTATTGTATTTCAATTACTACTATTATTTTTTTATATTGAAGATATCTGGTAAGTGTAACAAAATTTATCTAATACAGTAGAAGATCTTTATAATGCAATTCTATATAACGCAATTCTCGATTTAACGCACAGCTTCTCAGACATAAACAATGAATTTTGCAGCTAAGCACTTGCATTCCCATGTTGTAAAAAATTGCAACTTTCTAGAGAACTAAATTTGATACATTAGTTCAACTTTATCGCTTGATTTAAAACCTTTTTAATGAAAAAATTGCTATTATTACAATGAGCATTTTTGAAAATGAGTAATATAATGAATGATTTGGTCTAAGTCCAAATATATTTAGACAATGTTTACAAAGGAAATTTAATACTGTGTGGAATGACCTATATGTGACCTATATGGATTCTATATGTGACTGTTGAACTAGATCACGCCACGCTGTTTCCATTACGGATTCATCATTGGAGGTTAGAACCTTAAATGCTCCATCTACAAGAGCGATGTCTGAATCCTCGGCAGCCAGAGGAATTCCTAGAAGACAATCAGAGGTGCTTCTGCATAAGTATTCAGTAGCGGCGCGCGCCGGAGGATTCAGGACCTCGCTCTTAATAATGGCTCTTAGAGCTTCGTCTAACTCGTGCCAGTCTTTCTTTGGAATTTTGTGTGTTCTTTGAGAGTAGAGAAGGGCTGGGAAAAAGAAAGATTTTAATGCATCTAACTTCTGCCAAAAGCTAAGGCAGGATGAAAGGATCTTGTCCGCTTTTTCGTAGAATTCTTTAATCTGGCCACGGTCGTTCACGAGCTGGAATCCAATCGGTTTTCCGAGAAACATAATTGGATCCATTTCTAGCTTGTAAGAAATGGGTGACTGGTTCAGAGAAAAAATCGTGGGGAGGCAACCACGAGGGCTACCGCCCAGATGCAGGGTTGAGCATTTGTCAATGTTGATATCAAGAGAAAGCTTTGAACACTCCACCAGGAGAAGATCAAGAGCTGCCTGGAGAGCTTCAGGGGAATCTGCGAGAATTAATGTGTCGTCTGCATATACCAATACGGTAACCCCTTGAGTGAACTAAGAGCTATAACAATGGCGTTGAATGCAATATTGAAGAGAATGCCACTCAAGGGGGTCACCCTGGCGAACACCTTTAACTATGGGCACAGGCCCCGCTTCACCAGCAGCAGAAACAACAAGAGTGTTGATATCTTTTAAGAGCTCTGAAACTATCTTCACAACGTGCTTGCCGGCGCCTGACTTCTTGAGAGCACGCTTTATTGCTTTATGGGGCATACAGCCAAACGCATTGGCAAGGTCAATGGATGCGATACACAGCTCTTTCCCTGAAGATATGAGAGTATCTTGAAATTTTTTCATGAATATGTAATTATTTTCAAAAGCCCCGTCAAAAGGCATAAATCCCTTTTGAGCGGGGCAGAGAACTTTATTTGAAACAAGCCAGTCTATTATTCTTTTAGATAAACATCCAGTGAATAGCTTAGATATTGTGTCAACTAATGAAATTGGGTGCCAGTCGCGCAAATTGAGCACTCTTCCTTTTTGGGGATGAAAACAGTCCTGGATGTTTTCCAAGCAGCAGGAATTTTCTTGTATTTGAGACAAAGTGTAAAAATGGAAGACAGTGCGTGAGCTTCTGGGTCCCCCGACCTCCAATGTTCAAAGGTTAGCCTGTCGAGGCCAGGAGCTGTGTTTTCTGCTGAAGACAGGCGAGCCCAGATCTCTCCTGGGGATATACTATCTAACTGGAGCTCTCCTCGGCAGAGACAGCCAGCCAGTCTGAATTTCTATCTAATTGTAATACAATAGGTCCATTCTCTGTTTCTGTTAAAGCACATCAAACCCTAAATACAAGCCGTGGTGTAATATCCGAACCAGATCTTTTATTTTCTACCAAGGATGAACTTTTACAAAATTTAAATGATCAAAATGTCATAGATGCACGACGTATTACACTCTGTCGGAATGGACAAGTGCTTCCTACAAAGCACATCATTCTGACTTTCAATAGCCCTACCTTACTAAAAAGAATTAAAGCTGGTTACCTTAATTGTCCTGTCCGTCCGTACATTCCTAATCCTCTACGTTGCTTTAATTGCCAGCGTTATGGCCACACTACTACTATCTGCCGGGGTTCCACCACCTGTGCACGTTGTGCAGAAGTTGGCCATGACAATAAATCATGTGAAAATCCTGAACGCTGCATAAATTGCAAGGGTAATCATACTGCATACTCCCGTTCTTGTCTTACCTGGATACGTGAAAAAGAAATCATTTCTGTTAAAGTAACTCAAAATCTCTCCTATCCTGAAGCCCGCAAAGTTGTTGAATCCAGGACTCCGTCAGTCGGAGTCTCCTACTCTAGTCTACTCAAACAACAACCAAAATCTGCAAGGCACATAAGCACCCAGACCGAACCTTCCGTTCCAGTAAATAACTCACCTATCACAGTACCACTCAGCGCCACAAAGGTACAAACTCGTGATGTCTGCTGTGGTTCTAAATGTTATGCAACCCCATTATTAGAACGTTGGCTACCATCCTCAGAACCTGTTACTATAGTATATCATACTAGTCAATCACAAAAACCTGCAGTTCAATCCAAAAAGTCATCCGACCCAGTTCAATCCAAAAAGTCATCCAACCTAGTTCAATCCAAAAAGTCATCCGACCCAGTTCAATCCAAAAGTCATCCGGCCCAGTTCAATCCAAAAAGTCATCCGAACCAGTTCAATCAAAGAAATCATCTGAACTCCAGACTGATACTAAGGCTGTTAAATCTAAAAAAACATCACAGAAACCTGATACTACTCAAACAGTGAAACCAAGCAAAAAAATTTGCCTTCAGAAAGAGAGAAAAACAATCGGGGGCTCTTCACAATGGAACACTGTGAAGAACAAGAACAGCTGTTTAAATCCGTCTGTCTCAAACTTAAAGGACCCAAAACAACTGCAGCACTATGTCGATAAAGCAATGGAATCAGACTCTTATGAATCAAGTGGTGATGAAGGAAATACAGTTTTAGAGGAATTTTTACCTAATTGATTTTACATTGTTTTTTACTCATGTGATTTTAACCTTGTTTTCATCTAGTATTTGTACATCCTTTTAAACTTTGTGTATTTTAACAGTTATTAATTTAATAACTCCACAGTTTTTACTTATAATACGCTTGACTTTTAACTATGAACCTTTGATTCTTTTAAACGGTTTTAGATATACATATTACTGTTTTCATTAATTTATTTGTTTTTATCACCGTTTTGTTATTCTTCTTTTAATCGTTTTTTTTTTGGATATATACATTTTTACATTGACTTTGTCTTGCCGCAGCATGTCCCTACTGGGACTTTGCGCCATAAAACCTCATACAACCAACCATACAACCTCGGCAGAGACTTCCCGGTTATCAAGTAAAGATAGGTCACATTCGGGAGGGAAAGTGTTAAAATACATGTTGGCGAGCTTGTTGGGATCTTCATTGCATAGCTTTGTGTTTTCGCCGATTACCAATATTATAGATCCAATAAAATCCAATTATAGATCCAATAAAAATTCAGGATCTATATGCAGATCCTTACGTATACAGAAATGCACACAAAAAGTTTTGTCTCGGGAAATTATAAAACCATTTTTATTAGTCCAATTAAGAATACTTTTGATAACAATTTGCAACTGTCTTTCAATAAAGCGGCTAATGCTGCTGGGATGCTCTATGTGCTAGGAAGCTTTGCTTAACAATTTCATTTATTGACCAAATGAGGCTACCAGCCCTTTCAAAGACTGTGTAATAGGTGTTACTTCATCGTGAGAAGATAATAATTGCTGCTCTTTGTCAGATATAGAAACTGCTCCTAAAGTAATTCTGTTTCTGTAACAGTTGTCACTTTAACTTGAACTGGTAATAATTGTACTTCTTCGCCAGATATAACTACTTCTTGCAACTACTCTATAAATAATTCTGCTTCTGGTGTCACTTCATTTGGAGCAGGTAATAATTGCTCTTCTATGTCAGATACAACTTGAGCATGTGATGAATTTTTAAAATTTATCTGTGAAGAAATATCTATTGTAAATGGGATTCGCACATCAATGTAAGTTTTTTAATTTCTTAGTTTCTCAAATATTTTTGAAAACTGGACATGCCCATAATCAGAAAGCATAGAAGCGATATTTTGAAACAGATTGATTGATTTCTTTACTTTTCTTGAGAGTTTAAAATTTTGGCTTGCATTTAGTTACTTTAGATATAATTGCAATGTTGTCAGTATTATCTGCATTCAATATTTCATTTTCTTTGACTTGATTTTGTACAGGTTGATTTTTTTTAAAGTTGTGAAAGTATATAACAACAGAACCACTGATTCAAATGACCTGAAGTTTCAACAGTATGCTCCCAAAGCAATGAGAATTTTTTATGTCAAATTATGTATCAAATATGTGTTTGCAAGGCAAAGTCATATTGATGAAGAATTTAACATTCACATATAGCTGTCGATACATTAATGTATTTTTGTCCACATTTTCAGGAGTCGCACTATGTACGGAAAATTTTGTTGCTCCTACCAAAACCGTTAATCAGTAATCTTCATGATAATTTTATTTAAAATATGTTATAGAAAGGTACGATGAAGATACTATTTTCAACATAGTGGTAGGAACGATAAATATTTCCCTATAGAATGTGACCACTGCATTGGTTAGGAATTCACTGGGCGACTGGTGTCCTTTCGACGTAAGGGCGATGTAGGATGGACAGAGCTGTAAAGGCTTACCTACGACAACCGAGTTCCAACGTGAAAGAACTAGAGTTTGGAGATGCTATCGAGTTTATTCCAACGTTCGAAAAATGTGGAAGTTTGTTGATAGTTTTCACCCTTTTGAGACGTGCACCTAAAGTAACGGTAAGAAGAAGGGTCGGTGACCAGGCCTGATGCCTGGCGTTTTTTCAATCCTTTCTAAATATGGCTACAATCTCAGGAAATCAAATATGAGATATGGAAGCCCCACAAGCTAATAAAGAGAAAGATAACGCATTGAGCTCTGGGTCAGGAGTTACTGTTAATCAGGCCAAAAAAGATTCATGGGATGAGAGAGTCGAAGATTCTGTTTCCAGTACGGAATCTAAAGATCCTGACTCTCACGAAAGTAAAACTGAAGAAAGATTCTTCATTGTCAAACGCCAAGATGGGAGTTTTGATAGAACATCACCCTTTTTGATTAATAAATCTGTTCAAGGACTGGTTGGCGAACCCAAAACAATATAAAACTCCGTACAGGTGAACTGCTAATTGAAGTAATCAATAGTCAAGAGGCAGCTAACTTAAAAAAAATGTACACACTTTGCTAACATTGCTGTCACAATATCGTCACATCGTACTTTAAACTCATCTCGCAGAGTGATCTCCAAGTCTGACCTTGTTAGTGAAGATGAATTACTGGAAAACTTAAAAGAACAAAATGTCACAGAAGCTAGAAGAATCAAAATTTACCGTCTGGATGAACAGATACCCTCTAACCAAATTCAAATACCTACAAAGCACATTATACTTACTTTTAACACATCCAAGTTACCAAAATATATAAAAGCTGGTTATTTATCATGTTCTGTCAGACCATACATACCAAACCCACTGTGTTGCTTTAATTGTCAATGCTTTGGGCATTCAAAAACAAATTGTCGAGGTAAGGAAACCTGTGGTCGGTGCAGTGCAGTTGGCCACGAAAGTGCGCAATGCAATGCTCCACCTTGTTGTGTCAACTGTAAAAGAAATCATCCATCTTACGCTAAATCATGTGAACAGTAAAAAAAAAAAAAAAAAAATACAGATCATACGCACAAAAGATAACATACCGTACCCAGAAGCCAGAAAAATCGTCGAATCCAGAACACCCAAAGTTGGTGTGTCATATGCTGCTGCCTTAGCTAAAACCGTTCATAAAACATATCAAAGTATTGCAACACAAACCGAATTCCCAAATGAAAATAATTGCCAAGGAAGTCAAAAAGAAATCAACCTGTCTACTAATTCTGGTAAAACAAATAGTTCAACGCAATCTAACCTTCCTAAGCCGCCGAAATCTATTCCTTCTAAGTCTCCGAACTCTCTTCCTCCTAAGTCACCAAAATCTGTTCCTCCTACACCATCACAAAATCATCACAATCTCATATTCCTAAAAGAGGCTCTCAAAATACCACCAAAAGAGGACATCTAAAAACCAACCATAGATCTGATGCAGATAAATTCAATCTACCAATAATTAAAGCCACTGTTTCATCTGAAAATCCAGCCAAAAAGATAAAGAATAAAACATCCAAAAATGAAAGAAAAAATGGAGGAGGACGATGCTGTTGCTCTTTCACCCAGAACCGGATGAAGAATTTAACGATGGAGATAGTATGTCTACTATCTCCGGATAAAAGGACGCAGATAAATTTATCAAAAAAAAAAAAAAAAAAACTCAGTCATGACTAATATTATCTCGTGGAACTGCCGTGGGTATCACAATAAACATGACAAAAGTCGTAATCTTCTCTCTGACCATCAACCATTATGTTTAGCTCTACAGGAAACTCATTTAAAACCCAATGACAAAGCAAAATTACGACATTATGCTAGCTACCGAAAAGATTTTACTGGTAATGAAAGGGCCACTGGTGGAGTAGCTCTTTTCATCTCTCGCAATTTACCCCATAATAATATTAATTTAAACTCAAACTTACAAGCTGTTGCAGTCCGTGTACATATAAAACAACTCGTAACAATATATACCATTTATTTACCTCCGAACCATAAAACTCAATCAGCAGATCCGGATAATCTCCTTCTCCAACTCCACTCCATATATCATTGTTGGAGATTTAAATGCACACAGCCCACTCTGGGGAAACAGTGATTCTAATCACCGTGGCAATATTTTAGAAAAAATTGATTTCTGACAACGGCTTATGCCTGCTCAATAACGGTGATCATACCTATTTTCACGAGCCAACACGTACATTCCATGCAATAGATCTTATAATCTGCTCCCCATCACTCTATCCCTTTTGGAACTTCTGGGTTTCAAATGACTTACACGGCAGTGAACACTTTACAACTTTTATTTCTATGAATTCTCCTGATAGAGATTGTAATAACGCTCCCAAAAGATATATATATGACAGAGCCAATTGGCCAACTTTTACTGCACTTGCATACATTACAGTTAGCATGATTGAGGGAAATATTGACAAAGCAGTTTATAACGTAACTCACTGTATTATCACTGCTGCTGACGCTATCATTCCCAAAATTTCATCTGCTCATAAACACAGAAAACCATGGTGGAATAGTGATTGCCAAGTAGCAAAAAAAAAAAACAACAGAAGGCTTGGGGTCTATTTCGCAGGTACCCTAATAATAACTATATAGCATATAAAAAGGGCAAAGGCAGAAGCTAGAAGAGTGCGACGTAAAAGCCAACGTGAATCCTGAGTTAAATACGTCTCAAGCATAAATTCTAACACATCAAGTAAAGAGCTCTGGCAAAAAGTAAAAAAATGCATGGGCCTGTAATCTGAAAGTCATATTTCCATTTTAAAACATAACGGTCATACCATTACTTCTCCTAAAAACATAGCTGAGACAATAGGGAATACCCTAGCATCTATTTCAAACTCAGATTCATATCCAGAACCGTTTTTAAGGTACAAAAGACAAACTGAATTGACCAGGATTAATTTTAATACTCATAATTCATTTTCATATAATCAACCTTTCACTATATCAGAGCTGATAGATTGTTTGCGAGACAGTCACTTATCTGCCCCAGGTCATGATGGCATCACATACATCATGCTCAAGCACCTCTCTCCACTCTCTCTTAACAATCTCCTTTCCCTTTTCAACAGGATTTGGGTGGAACATACTTTCCCCCGATCTTGGAGCAGAGCGGTTGTTATTCCCTTTCCTAAACCAGGTAAAGATGCTAGCAATCCGAATAATTACAGGCCGATCGCACTTTCTAGCTGCCTTTGCAAACTATTAGAAAAAATGGTCAATCGCTGCCTTGTGCATATTTTAGAGACTAACAGTTGCCTTGCCGTATTTCAAAGTGGGTTTCGACGTGGTAAGTCAACTATCGATAACCTGATACACCTTGAACATTACATTCGGACAGCTTTTCTTAAATGCAACCATTGGTGTCAGTATTTTTTGACATGGCAAAAGCCTATGACAGAACATGGCGTTATGGGATTCTTCGTGATCTTTTAAACCTGGACTTTCCTGGGAATCTCCCAATTTTTATTAAAAACTTACTTGCTATTCGAACATTTCAAGTTCGAATTGGGAGGATTTTATCCAGTTTCTATGTACAAGAAGAGGGTGTACCTCAGGGTAGTGTCCTGTGTGTCACCCTCTTTGCTATTAAAATAAATGACATTTTTAATCAATTACCCCTTCTGTCAAGGGAGATTTATATGTTGATGACTTCCGCATTATGTGTATGGGACAAGACATTCGTTTTATTGAGAGACAACTGCAAAGTGCAATAAAAAGTATTCTTAGTTGGACTAACAAAAATGGTTTTTTAATTTCTATTGACAAAACTTCTTGTGTGCATTTCTGTAGACGGAGGGATCTGCATCCAGATCCTGAAATTTTTATTGGTTCATCTCAAATTCCTGTTGTGGAGAACGTTCGTTATCTTGGCCTATATTTCGACAAAAAACTTACTTTTTTACCACATGTTTTACAATTACGGACAAAATGTGAAAAATCGCTTAATTTACTTCAAGTACTTTCTAATACATCTTGGGGAGCAGACCGTACATCTCTCCTTAAGATATACCGTGCTACAATCCGTTCTAAAATGAACTATGCCTGCCAGGTTTATGGCCCTGTACGTAATTCTGTTCTTAAAAAACTTGACACTGTGCACCATAGCGCACTCCGTGTTTGCTCTGGTGCATTTCGTACATCTCCAATTTTAAGTCTTTATGTTGACTGTAATGAACCAGCATTATACCGTACTCGTGAAAAACTATCATTAGATTGTATTACCGTGTCCTTTCTCATCCTGGCCATCCTCTTCACACCTATATTTTAAATACCAACAATGATATTCTTTATCAGCATCGACCCTCTTCCATCCCATCTTTCGGAATCCGAATTAGGAATATTATTGACAACGGCCCTCTGAGTAATATTGAGGTAAGTCCATGTCCATTGCATGTAATCCCTCCTTGGAAACCTCCCAATATTACTTCGCTTCATCCTTTTAAAGGATACGAGAAAAACAATTTGGCTCCTGCAGTTTTTCAACAATTATTTGCTGCACATCGTACAAATTTTAATACCTACACTGATATTTATACAGATAGTTCTAAGAGTGGGGATATCGTTGGCTGCGGGGTTTTTATCGACAATACTAGTTTTAGTTATCGGCTTCACGCATCAATGTCTGTCATTACAGCCGAGTTGATTGCGATAGAGAGAGCGATGTTGCATATTTCTCATCACCATAACACATCCTTCATCATATATACTGACACATTAGTTCTATTGACGCAATTAGATCTTTTAAAAGCATCCTTGTGTTTCAGCTATCCTGGATTTTTACAATAAATTGACAAGACGAGGTTATCCAATTTTATGTTGCTGGGTACCTGGACACATGGGTATTCCTGGAAATGAGAAAGCGGATGAGGCGGCAAAACTAGCTCTTAATCCTATTACCATAGATTTCCATTCTCCGACGTTAAACTACTTATAAAACACTTTATTCGTAATAAATGGCAAGAGAGTTGGGATTTGGAATACAATAATAAACTGGACTCGTCTGAGGCTGGTTCTGACCAGGGCCAAAAAAATTCGTGTGGTGATAGAGTTGAGGATTCTTCTTCCAATACGGAATGTAAGAATGTCAACTCTAATTCATGTAATGTTGAAGAGAGATTTTTTGTAGTGAAAGAAGTAGAAGGGAGTTTTGACAAAACATCCGCCTTTCTAATTAATAAATCTATCCAAGGTTTGGTGGGTGAACCGAAAACAATAAAAAAACTCCAGACAGGTGAACTATTAATTGAAGTAAGCAATAGTCAACAAGCAGCCAACTTAAAAAAATGTACTCATTTTGCAAACATTGCAGTCTCGATATCTAAACATAGAAATTTAAACACATCTCGCGGTGTGATCTCTGAATCTGACCTCTTGCATGTCACTGAAGATGAAGTTGTAGATAATTTAAAAGAACAAAATGTCATTGAAGCTAGAGGAATAAAAATCTACCATTGAGACGAGAAAATACCGGCTAGCCAAATACAAATTCCTACCAAGCACATTATTCTCACATTCAACTCACCGAACTTACCCAAATCAATAAAAGCCGGATATCTGTCATGTTCTGTAAGGCCTTACATCGCAAACCCACTGCGTTATTTTAAATGTCAACGCTTTGGGCATTCAAAAACCTCATGCCATGGTAAAATCACCTGTGGTCGGTGCAGTGCAGTAGGCCACGAAAGTGAACACTGCAATGCCCAACCATGTTGTGCAAATTGTAAAAAAGACCACCCATCTTATGCTAAATCTTGTGAACAATGGAAAATAGAAAAAGAAATACAAACAATATGCACTGAAGAAAATATATCATACCCTGAAGCCAGAAAAATAGTAGAATCCAGGACACCCAAAGTTGGTGTATCATATGCTGCAGCCCTATCAAAAACCGCCCAAAAAACTCATAAAACTATTGCAACACAAACCAAATTTCCCACTGAAACTAATTGCCAACCTAATCAAAAACAAAACAACCTGTCTAATAATTCTGATAAGACAAGCAGATTAACGCAGTCTGCTGCTCTTAAGTCACCTAAATCTGTTTCTCCTAACTTGCCAAGATCTGTTCCTCCTAAATCATCAACAAATCCTACTTTTAAATCATCACAGTCTCTTATTTTTAAACTTCCACTCCATAAAAGAGGTTCTGAAAATACAACTAAAACACCATCTGTGAAACCAAACCGTAAAGCTGATGCAGAAAAATTTAACCTACCAATAATTAAAGCCACAGTCTCATCTGAAAATACACCCAAAAAGAAAAAGAGTAAAAGATCTAAAAATGAAACACAATCAAAACAGAACGATAAAATGGAAGAGGATGATGCCCTTGCTCTTCACCCAGAACCGGATGAACAATTTAACGATGGAGATAGTATGTCTACTATCTCTGATTAATATAACGCAGATAATTTTCATCTAGGATAAAATAGTAAAATCGATCATGACTATTTCATGGAACTGTCGAGGCTTTCATAATAAATATGACGAAATTCGAAGTATTCTTCATGACCATCAACCACTATGTTTAGCTTTACAAGAAACCCATCGTAAAATAAATGACAAAGCTAAATTGCGCACCTTCGCCACATACAGAAAAGATTTTATAGGTAGTGATAGGACCACTGGTGGAGTGGCTCTTTTCAACTCTCGCAATTTACCCCATACTCATGTTTTACTAAACACAAACTTACAAGCTGTTGCAGTCCGTGTACATATAAAACGTCTCATTACAGTCTGTACCATTTATTTACCACCCCACCAAATTATTCAGTCAGCACTCCTTGATGATCTCCTTCTTCAACTCCCCACTCCTTTCATCATCGTTGGGGATTTTAATGGTCATAGCCAACTGTGGGGGAATTCTGACACTAATCAACGTGGTGATATCATTGAAAAATTAATTTCTGACAATGGCTTATGCCTACTCAATAATGGTGATCATACATATTTTCATGAACCGACACGAACCTTTCATGCCATAGATCTCACTATCTGCTCTACATCTATCTCCTCCCAGGGGGATACCTTCTTTAGGTATTCACGGGCTTCGCGACCCCGGGTTCCTGAGCGATCTTTCTTTTTTCCTTTTCCTCTTATTTCTATTCTCCTTCTTTCCTCTATGTTTCACTCTCGTTGTGGTTTCCTCTTCGGAGGTGAGGGCAATTCTCTATGAGCCGATATCATCCTGTATATCGACTCATGGAGAATTGTAAACCACCCACGTGTTTGCCGTACGTGGCGACCCGTGTCCCTGGAAAGGGGGATCCTGGCAGTTGAGGGAAACCAACAAACTGCTTTGGCCTCTGCTTCAGGTAGACGGGAGGTGCATATTGGTCCCGTATGCATCAATCGGCTGGTCAGCTGACTTCTGTCACTGGCTGGGGATCAAGTGATCAGGCAATTACTAGTCATCTTAATAAGGGTGGAGACTGACATAGGATTGTCTTGTGACCGTATAGGCCCTGGTTAGCACTGGTGCACGAACGTGCATCCCCTTGTTGGGCTCGGTAGTGGGTGGTGCGGCCGGGGTCTGAATTGTATTTATTTTCTATTATGGATGGAAAATCTTCACTTCCTTCTATTTCTCTCCCATGTGGAGAGCAACAAGTTGAACAAAACAATTCATTCACACGTTTTTTCATAATTAAACGTACTGACAGTATTTCAGATAGTTCATTTAAAAGAACTTCACCATTTCTCATTGGTAAAACCTTTCAGTCAGTTTTTGGAGATGGCTATTCGCTGAAAAAAATGCAGTCTGGAGATTTGTTGTTAGAGGTTTCTTCAGCCAAGCAATCTCAACTTCTCTTGAATTGTACAACAATAGGCTCTTTTTCTGTTTCTGTTCAAGCTCATCAAACTTTAAATACAACCCGTGGTGTCATATCTGAACCAGAACTTCTATTCTGTACAAAGGAAGAACTTCTAGAGAACTTAAAAGATCAAAATATCATAGATGCACGTCGTATCACAATCCGTCGAAATGGGCAAGTACTTCCTACAAAGCACGTTATTCTCACTTTCAATAGCCCGAATTTACCAACTAGAATTAAAGCTGCCTATTTAAGTTGTCCTGTCCGCCCTTATATCCCTAACCCTCTCCGTTGCTTTAAATGCCAGCGTTATGGTCATACAAACACTACCTGTCGTGGCTCTGTTACTTGTGCACGTTGTGCAGAAGTCGGCCACGACAGGTAATCTTGCAATAATTCTGAACGTTGTGTAAACTGTAAGGGTGACCATACAGCCTACTCTCGCTCTTGTCCAAATTGGATTCGTGAAAAAGAAATCCTTGCTGTTAAAATTACCCAAAAATTTTCCTACCCAGAAGCTCGCAAACTTGTTGACTCCAGAACTCCATCCGTCGGAGTTTCCTACTCCAGTTTATTGAAGCAACAATCAAAATCTGTAAGACACATTTGCACCCAGACTGAAACCTCATTTCCCCCAAATAATTCACCTGTGACACCATCTTCCAGCACTTCAAAGAAAAAAACTCGTAATGTCTCCTCTGCTACTACTGGAAAACTTACACCAAAACTAGAACTTTGGTCGCCATCATCTGAACCTGTTAAAATAGAGTACCCAACTAGTCAGTCGCAGAAATCTGCAAGTAAAATAAAGTCAACCCAGCATGAGACTGAAGAAACCCCGGTATCATCTGCATTTAATTCTCCGAACTCTGATACTAATCGAACTGCAAAACCGAGTGATAAAACTTGCATACAGAAAGGGAGAAAGACAATTCGGGGTTCTTCACAGTGGAAAACTGTGAAGAAAAAACAGAGGAAATCATGTCATAGCCCAACTTACACAAATTTCAAAGATCACAAGCAGCTGCAAAGTTATGTTGAAGAGGATATGGAGTCTGACTCGAGCACAGATAACAATGATGCTGCTTTTGAAGAGTTTTTACCAAAATAATTTTACTTTGTTTTTAAATTCTTTGTGACTTCTTAAAACTTGTCTTTTACACGGCATGTTATACTTTGTCCATTTTTTTTAACATGTATTACTTCATAACTTTTAGAGATGATTTTAATTATAATAATTTTGTCTTTTAACTATTGTCTTTTGACCATTTATAAATGGTTTTAATTATATACACCATTGCTGTTTTTCTTTTAATCAATTTGTTTTTATGATCTTATTGTCAATTTTTTTATTCCAAGTTTTGTTTAGTTCTTGACTCTGTCTTGGCGCAGCATGTCCCAAAGGGGACTTTGTGCCATTAAAATTTAATCAACCAACCATCTACATCTATCTATCCGTATTGGAATTTCTGGATTTCAAGTGACCTGCACGCCAGTGACCCTTTTCCCACTTTCATTTCACAGACCACTCCTGACAGGGATTCTAATCATTATTTTAAACGCTATAACTATGACAGAGTCAATTGGCCAACTTTCACAAATCGTGCTAAAATCACAAATCATATGGTAGAAGGTGACATAGACGATGCAGTTGATAATATCACCCAGTGTATTATCAATGCTGCAGATATTAGCATACCTAACTCATCATCTACAATGAGACGCCGGAAGCCATGGTGGAACAGTGACTGTCAAGCTGCAAAAAAAAATCAACAGAAAACCTGGGGCATCTTTTGACGTTATCCCAATAACACTAACTATATTGCCTACAAAAGCAAAGGCTGAAGCTAGAAGAGTGCGCCGTAAAAGCCAACGTGAATCCTGGATTCAATATGTATCTAATATTAACCCAAATACCTCTAGTAAAGTCCTCTGGAAAAAAGTAAAAAATTGTATGGGTCTTTATTCTGAAAGCCACATCACAATCTTAAATCATAATGGACAAACAATAGCTTCTCCTAAGAATATTGCGGGTTTCGCGACCCCGGGTTCCCGAGCGATCTTTCTCCTTTCCTGTCTTCTTCTCTTTTTGGTTGTCCATCCTTTTTTCTTTGTTTCACACTTTTTAATCTTCTTTTTTCAGTTTCTTATCCCTCTTTGTTCTTGTTCATGCTTTTTACTGACCATTTTGTTCAAATTCTTATTTGTTCTACTAACATTGTTCTGGTTCTTTTGTTTAAAAAAAAAATGAAAAAAGACAAAAAATACACCTTGTTTCTAAGTTCTCACCCACATCACTTTTTCTTTTTTACAATAGTGGATTTTTTTATTTTCATGTGAGACACTCTGGGTGTTGAGGTTTTTTAATCTCATCGCCTCGTTTCTACCTTTTTAGGCTGATCTCGAGTCCCAGAGTGCAGGGCATTTCCGAAATTCGGTTCCGTGATCGGAGGACGCCATACTTGTATGGTGGCTGTTAGGACCAACACCGGGAGACTGGTGCCTTTCGGCGAAAGGGGCTGTAGGTTGGACAGAGCTGTAAAGGCTTACCTACTGGCTTCCTGATTCCAAAGTGAAAGAACTAGAGATTAAGAAATGTTATCGAGTTTAATCCAATGTTCGAAAAACGTGGAAGTTTGTTGATAGTTTTCACCCTTTTGAGACCTGCGCCTAAAGTAACGGTAAGAAGAAGGGTTGGTGACCAGGCCCGATGCCTGGCGTTTTTTCAATTCTATCTTTAATATGGCTACAATATCAGGAAATCAAATCTGCGATGTGGAAGCCCCACAAGCTAATAATGACAATAATAATGCATTGAGATCTGCCTCAAATGCTACTGTTAATCAGGGCAAAAAAGAATCATGGGGTGAGAGAGTAGAGGCTTCTGTTTCCAATACGGAACCTAAAAATCCCAAATCTGATGAAAGTAAAACTGAAGAAAGATTTTTCGTCGTCAAACGTCAAGAAGGGAGATTTGATAAAACATCCCCCTTTCTGATTAATAAATCTATCCAAGGACTGGTTGGCGAACCCAAAACTATAAAAAAACTCCGTACAGGTGTACTGCTAATTGAAGTAATCAATAACCAACAAGCACTGAACTTAAAAAAATGTACTCACTTTGCAAACATTGCAGTCACCATATCGCCACATAGAACCTTAAACTCATCTTGCGGAGTGATCTCAGAATCTGACCTCTTGCATGTAACTGAAGATGAAATAGTGGAAAACTTAAGGGAACAAAATGTCATAGGAGCTAGACGTATAAAAATCACCCGTAAAGATGAACAAATACCAGCGAACCAAGTACAAATACCTACTAAGCATATTATACTGACTTTTAACACACCTAACCTACCCAAATATATAAAAGCTGGATATTTATCATGTTCTGTCAGACCGTACATCCCAAACCCACTGCGTTGCTTTAACTGTCAACGCTTTGGGCATTCAAAGACATCATGCCGAGATAAAGAAACTTGTGGTCGGTGCAGTGCAGTTGGCCACGAAAGTGGGCAGTGCAATGCTCCACCTTGTTGTGTCAACTGCAAAAAAGATCATCCATCCTATGCTAAATCGTGTGAACAGTGGAAAATAGAAAAGGAAATACAGACAATTCGCACAAGACAAAATATATCATACCCTGAAGCCAGAAAAATAGTTGAATCCAGAACTCCCAAAGTTGGTGTATTATATGCTGCTGCGGTATCTAAAACTGTCCAAAAAACTTATCAAACTATTGCAACTCAAACCGAATTCCCCGCTAAAACTAATTGCCAGCCTAATAAAAAAGAAAATATGTCAAATAATTCTGGTAAGACAAATAATTCAACGCAATCTGTTCCTCCTAGGTCATCACAATCTGTTTCTCCTAAGTCACCGAAATCTGCTCCTCCTACATCCTCAACAAATGCTTATTCAATATCATTACAATCTTTTAGCTCAAAACACCCACTCCATAATAAGAGGTTCTCAAAATTCAACTAAAACACCATCTGTAAAACCAAACCGTAAATCTGATGCAGGAAGGTTTAACCTACCAACAATGAAAGTATCAAATAATACAGCCAAAAAGAAAAAGAATAAAATATCTAAAAGTATAACCCAATCAAAACAGAAAAATAAAATGGAGGAAGATGATGCTTTAGCTCTTCACCCAGAACCGGATGAAGAATTTAACGATGGAGATAGTATGTCCATTACCTCCGAATAAAATATCGCAAATAACTTTATAAATAAATAAAATTCATGTCTAATATTATCTCTTGGAACTGCCGTGGTTATCACAATAAACTTGACGAAATCCGTAATATTCTATCCGACCATCAACCTTTATGTTTAGCTCTGCAGGAAACCCATCTAAAACCTACCGACAAAGCGAAATTACGCAACTATGCTACCTACAGAAAAGATTTTACAGGCAATGAAAGAGCTACTGGTGGAGTGGCTCTTTTCATCTCTCGCAGTTTACCTCATTCTCATGTTTTTAAACACAAACTTACAAGCTGTTGCAGTCCGTGCTCATGTAAAACGTCTCATTACAATCTGTTCTATTTATTTACCACCCCATCAAATTATTCAGTCAGCACTACTTCAGGATCTAGTTCTCCAACTCTCCACTCCTTTCATCATCATTGGGGATTTTAATGCTCATAGCCAACTTTGGGGGAATTCTGACTCTAATCAACGTGGTGACATAATAGAAAAATTAATTTCCGACAATGGCTTATGCCTACTCAATAATGGTGATCACACATATTTTCATGAACCGACTCGCACCTTTCATGCCATAGATCTCACTATCTGCTCCCCATCTATATATCCGTATTGGACCTTCTGGGTCTCTAATGACCTGTACGGCAGTGACCACTTTCCAACTTTTATCTCACAGACAACTCCTCACACGGATTCTAATAATTGCTTTAAACGCTACGTCTATGACAGAGCCAATTGGCGAACTTTCACAGACCTTGCAAAAATTACAAGTGAAATGATAGAAGGTGATATCGACGATGCGCTTGATAATATCGCCCAATGTATTATCAATGCTGCAGATATTAGCATTCCAAAATCACTTTCTACCCCAAAGCACAGGAAACCATGGTGGAATGATGACTGCAAAAAGGCAAAAAAAAAATCAACAGAAGGCTTGGGGTATCTTCCGGAGGTATCCCAATAATACTAATTATATTATGTACAAAAAAGCAAAGGCTGATGCTAGAAGAGTGCGGCGTAAAAGCCAACGTGAATCCTGGATGCAATACGTCTCCAATATAAACAGTAACACCTCAAGTAAAGTTCTTTGGAAAAAAGTAAAAAATTGCATGGGATTATATTCTGAAAATGATATCTCAATCTTAAAACACAACGGCCAAACAATAGCGTCTCCCAAAAATATAGCTGAGACAATAGCTAGTACCCTTGCTTCCAATTCTAGCTCTGACTCTTACCCAGAACCTTTTTTATCATACAAAAGACAAACTGAAAATACCAGCATCAATTTTAACTCTCGCCATTCTCATGATTACAATCTCCCATTTACTATTCCAGAACTCTTAAGCTGCTTGCAAAAGAGCCGGTTATCTGCCCCAGGACACGATGGCATCACATATACCATGCTAAAACATCTCTCTTCCACCTCTCTCAATAACTTACTTATTTTTTTTTTTTCAATAGAATCTGGTAATTCAAGTATTATACAATCAACTAAAGAAACCCGTGACGTGTCTCTTGGTAGTAAATGCTATGGTACCCCATTATTGGAACGTTGGCTACCATCCTCAGAACCAGTTACAATAGAATATCAACTTACTCAGTCACAGAAATCTCCAGTTGGATCCAAAAAGTCATCTAATTATCAGACTGAAACTAAGGCTTCTTCATCTCCAATACCATTACAGAAACCTAATTCCCTCCGAACATCATCAGTTCAATCAAAAATATCAACCGAACACAAGACTAAACAAACGCTTGCTAAAAGCAAATTGGTGAAACCAATTCGCCCAACTCAGAAAGCTAATGAAAAAACTTGTGCGCAAAAAGAAAGGAAGAAACCTCCAACGCAAGTCTCTTCACAGTGGAAAACTGTGAAGAGAAAAGACAAGAAATCATGCCTGAGCCCAGCAATCACAAATGTAAAGGATACCAAACAGTTACTGAACTACGCAGAAGAGGCTATGGAATCTTAAAGTTAGGACTCTGATGACGATGAAAATGTTGTTTTCGAAAAATTTAATCCTACATGATTTTTTATTGAGTTTTTTAAATTTTGAATTATAACTTTTTTTTAGGCAGTATTACTATACTGTGTTATGCTTTGTTTTTTGGATTAATTTTAACTTTTCATAACCTTAGAGATTTTTAATTTAAATATATGCTTTGTTTTTTAATTACATTTTGGATTTTTAAACCTTGTGTATTGTGACTTTCATTGTACATTATTTTTATTACATGTATCATCACATTTCTTTCTTCAGTTTACTTTGTTTATAACTTATATATCTCATACAGTCTTTTAATGTAACTTTTAAATTTTAACCATGCTTTACACCTTACTTTTTTCTTGGCGCAGCATGTCCCTGAAGGGACCTAGTGCCATAAAACTCCAAACAACCAACCAACCAACCAATAGAATCTGGATTGAACAAACTTTCCCTAATGCCTGGTCTAAAGCCATTATCATTCCTTTTCCTAAACCAGGGAAAGACTCCAGTGACCCAAACAATTACAGGCCTATCGCACTCTCTAGCAGCCTCTGCAAACTTTTAGAAAAAATGGTCAATTGCCGCCTGGTGCATGTTCTTGAATCAAATAATTGCCTTGGAGCCTTCCAAACCGGATTTCGGCGTGGTAGGTCCACTATCGATAACCTCATTCTTTTAGAAACCCATATACGGACCGCTCTTTTAAAACGCAACCATCTGGTCACTGTTTTTTTCGACATGATGAAAGCCTATGACAAGACATGGAGGTATGGTATCCTTCGCGACCTTTTTAAACTGGACTTTTATGGGAACCTCCCGATTTTTATTAAGAACTTCCTCGCCATTCGAATTTTTCAAGTTCGAATTGGGGGGATTCTCTCCAGAGTTTATGTACAAAAAGAGGGTGTACCACAGGGTAGTGTCCTGAGTGTCACCCTCTTTGCAATCAAGATAAATGATATACTGCAACAATTACCCCCTTGTGTGCAGGGTACACTATATGTTGACGATTTTAAAATTTTATGTAAAGGACAAGATATGCGTTTTATTGAGAGACAATTACAAATTGCTATCAATCGTATTATTCAATGGACAAATAAACATGGCTTTATTATTTCACAAGACAAAACTTCTTGTGTGCGTTTCTGTAGACGTATGCATCTGCATCCAGATCCTGAAATTTATATTGGAGCATCTCAAATTGCTGTTACTGACTGCGTTCGCTTTCTTGGCTTATATTTTGATAAAAAACTCACTTTCTTGCCACATGTTTTGCAGTTACGTAAAAAGTGCGAGCAATCACTTAATTTAATTAAGGTGCTTTCAAACACTTCTTGGGGAGCAGACCGTGGTTCTCTCTTGAAAATTTATCGCCCTATAATCCGTTCCAAAATTGATTATGCCTGCCAGGTCTATGGTTCCGCACGATATCCTGTTCTTAAAAAACTTGACACAGTGCACTCCGTGTTTGCTCTGGTGCATTTCGTACCTCTCCAGTTTTAAGTCTTTATGTTGTCTGCAATGAACCAGCATTACACCACATTCGTGAAAAGCTTTCTTTAGAACTGTATTACCGGCTCCTTTCACATCCTGGCCATCCTATTCATACATACATTTTAAACACCGACAATGATATTCTTTGTCAGCATCGACCATCTTGCATCCCATCTTTTGGTGTCAGAATTAGGAAAATTACTGATAATAGCCCACTGAGTAATATCAGGGTAAGTCCATGTCCATTGCATGTACTCCCTCCTTGGAATCCTCCTGATATTACATCGCTTCATCCCTTTAAAGGATATGATAAAAACAATTTGCCCCCTGCAGTTTTTCAACAGTTATTTGCCGCACATCGAGCAAACTTTAATGGCTATACTGACATTTATATAGATGGATCTAAGAGTGGTAATACTGTTGGTTGTGGTGTATTTTGTGACAACACTTAGTTAAGCTATCGTCTTCATCCGTCTACCTCTGTCTTTACATCTGAACTGATTGCAATAGAGAGAGCCATGGTGCACATATCTCATCATCATAGCTCATCCTTCATTATATATACAGACTCAAATAGTTCTATTGACGCAATTAAATCTTTTAACAAACATCCGCTTGTCTCATCCATCCTAGATTTTTATAACAAATTGACAAGACGTGGTCATAACATTTTATTCTGTTGGGTACCTGGACACATGGGTATTCCTGGCAATGAGAAAGCAGATGAGGCGGCAAAACGTGCTCTTAATCCGTTACACCATAATGTTCCTTTCTCAGACGTTAAACTACTTATAAATATTTTTATTCAGAATAAATGGCAAGAAAGTTGGGATTTAGAAAACAATAACAAACTGCACCATATCAAACCTATAATAATGAATTGGCCTCCGACTTATCCAAGAAAAACAGATGTTCTACTTATCCTTGAATGCCCAATTCTCAGACGAGTAACTCATAAACATCTTTTACTTCGGGAGGATGCTCCCATGTGTCCACATTGTCATTTTGATTACCTGACCATTCATCATGTTTTAACTGATTGTCCGGGTCTCCGGCACTTATATAGAATTTATTTTAAGTCATCATCACCACTCTTGACAAACCTTATTGGGGATACACCTCATAGGGCACTATTTACTTTTTTAAAACATGCTGGATTTTACTTTGAAATTTAATTTTTATATCTTTGGTTTAACGATTAAGTTTTCTGTTTAAACCTTTGTGATATCTGGAAGGGAACCCCTTCCAGACTGCACTTTTTATTGACTTACTCTTATGTATTTACTCTACTGGTTTTTAGTATTTAGAAGTTAGTCTTTTCTACACTTGTTTGACTACATCTGGATGGGATACCCCATCCAGATTACTCTTCCTATTGTTCCTTTATTTTGTCTTTTTTCTATCTCTCACTTTTTTGATGTTTTAGTCTACTATTTTGGCGCAGCATGTCCCTTAAGGGATTTTGTGCCATAAAACCCCATACAACCAACCAACCAACCTATTGACGCAATTAAATCATTTAAAAAGCATCCTTATGTTTCATTAATCCTTGATTTTTATAATAAATTGAAAAGACGTGGCTATAATATTTTATTTTGCTGGGTACCTGGACACATGGGTATTCCTGGTAATGAGAAAGCGGATGAGGCGGTGAAACGCGCCCTTAATCCGTTGTGCCATAAAGTTCCATTCTCAGACGTAAAACTACTTATCAAATGCTTTATTCATTATAAATGGCAAGAAAGTTGGAATTTAGAATGCAATAATAAACTGCATCACATCAAACCTACCATCATGACCTGGCCTCCGTGTTATCCAAGGAAAACCGATGTTCTTCTGACCCGTCTGAGAATTGGACATTCTAGAATCACTCATAAACATCTTTTACTTCGGGAGGATGCTCCCATGTGTCCACATTGTCATTTTGATTACCTGACCATTCATTATGTTTTAACTGACTGTCCGGGTCTCCAGCACTTATACAGAATCTATTTTAACTCATCATCACCAATCTTGACAAACCTCATTGGGGAAACACCTCATGGGGCACTCTTCACTTTTTTAAAACATGCTGGATTTTACTTTGAAATATGATTTTTGCATCTTTCTTTGGTTTAACAACAACTTGAATTGTTCTTTTAATTTTTTTCTGACAGACTGCACTTCTGCACTTTTCACCTAAAATCTTTTATAGTCCGTTTGTTTAGTTTTTAATTTTCTTCCCTATCTACACTTTTTTGACTGCATCTGGATGGGGATCCCATCCAGATTGCTTTTCTGATGCTCTTTATTTTTATGTTTTTAGTCTATTCTTGTTTGGCGCAGCATGTCCCTTATGGGATTTTGTGCCATTAAACAATATACAACCAACCAACCAACCTGACTCGTCTGAGAATTGGACATTCAAGTATCACTCATAAACATCTTTTACTTCAGGAGGATGCACCCATGTGTCCACATTGTCATTTTGATTACCTGACCATTCATCATGTTTTAACTGATTGTCCGAGCCTCCGGCATTTATATAGAATGTATTTTAACACATCATCACCAATCTTGACATACCTCATTGGGGAAACACCTCATGGGGCACTCTTTACTTTTTTAAAACACGCTGGTTTTTATTTTGAGATTTAGTTTTTATAAGCTTCATAAGTTTGACTTTATTGACATCTGGATGGAAACCCCATCTAGATAGCTTTGCTTTACTTTTACTTAACTTCCATTTACTTTGCTTTACTGGGTTTCTATTTTTACTTTATTTTTTACCCTTGTTTGACGACTACATCTGGATGGGAGATGGCCATTGAGTTTACATTTTACCTCATTTCATTATTTTTTCTTGACTCTTTTTCTTTGGTGCAGCATGTTCCTATAGGGATTTTGCGCCATAAAACCCAATACAACCAACCAACCGTGACCACTGCATTTTACTTGGCAATATGAACCATTAGTGGATAATAGTGTACTTTTTCAGCAAGTTCTAATTGAGTACAAGATCTGCAGCAAAAGGTGTCTGATATTTATTATAATCATGTTGTGGTGAAAATACTTGATGCTTACTGGTAACTTTTTTTTTTTTTTTTTTTTTTTTACAATGTCATAAGCTTTAACCTTTCTTTCATTATGAATATCCAGATATTGTAATGTACAAATCTTCAAAAAAAGAGGTCAAATTACTATTTCTGGTAATGATTTGTTTTAAAGTTTTGTTCAGAGATTCAATATGGTTTGTAGTGGATATGTTGAACATAATGGTTTGTTTTTTCAAACGTTCTACCCATTCATCATGAATTGGGTCCCATTTTTTCATAATATAATCCAACACCTTAGGCAATCCTAGGCGTTTTAAGGCATCAAAATGATGTTCATATTCTTAATTTGAATTTAATTCTTAATTTGTTTTAGAATATGTCATTTTCTGCAAAATATCTTGGCAGACATCCCTTTGTGAAGATGTTATTTTTCACACTGTACATCATTATAGTACTTCTAAAACATTTCAGTGTGTGAAACAGGCATAAACACAATTTAGTATTAGGAAACACATTTAAAAAGCACTTACGCTCCTTAAAATCTTTATCAGTGAAAACTACATTAATAGATGGCTAAGATTTTAACTTTAAATAAATTAAGCATGCTTCCAATATTTTCCGTTGTTTCTTCTTGTAAAAGAAAACTGCCAACAGTTTCACCATTATTGTTGCCATCAACAACCATAAGAACATATCAAGTCATATTGACAGTATTTAACCTATATGTTGCATTACACAATAAAACTTCAGGTTACTTTTTGTACATTTGCTGCATCTCTGAATCTTGGTAAAAAAATACCTTCAAACGATTGATCATTATTGAACAAAATTTTTGCAATACTGTTAGGATCATTTTTCTTTAATATCTTTGATATTTCTTCTGAAGAAATATCAAAGTCCCCCCAAAGTATCCCTCTGAAGAAATAATTTTCGTTTTAACACTGCCCAAATATTTTAATGTTACATTTTCATTGTAATTTTCCTTCATATATTGTGCTACTAGTTTCTTACTGCACTTTAACTTTACCAATTTTATTGCTTAATTTTTTTGTTCATCATTTAACTTTCTCACTTTTGGTAAATAATTTAAGAGTCAGGAATTATAGAATGATTGTGAACTTCATCCAGTTTATTCACAATAAAAAATTTCCCAGTGTCATCCAATCCAATTTGTATATTAATTGGACACCCTCCTTTTGTGCTCTGAACAAAAGAAATATTAAATAAAAAATAAACCTAAAATTCCTTCTATCTTTTATAGTTGTTTTGAATTTTTTGCCTCCTTTATAGCACATGTATTTCAAGAAATAACACTTTAAACATGTATTGCTTGATTCATAATGAAGCGATTAATTACTTTTATCAGATTCGATTAGTTTTACTATCTCTTCTGTACAAAGTAATTCTGTGCTCATCTTCTTATACTTTGATGAAATTATTAACGTCATCCAGAGAAGCAAACTTCTTGTCTAACATTTTTAATTTCACTCTCTATTAAAAAATATCCACACACTACACAAGCTATAAATATACATCCGCCCATGCGCAATGAGTAGTCAGATGATTTGACTAAATAGCTCAAAGTCCGATTGGTCGGACGTCTAGCCACTTAAAAAAAGTGCTTTCATTACTTTTTTTTTACAAGCTTTACTCATTTTTTTTTTACATTATATTTTACAAACACGGACAAAATATTGGATTGGCAAGAAAGCAATTTCAGTTTTGTAATATGGAAAAAAACTAATTTTATTAAGACAAAGAATAAACTTTAATCAATTATATATATTTTCCATTTTGTTTAAGGCCCTTTTGCCATCTTTCTTCCAACTGCATGATTTCATGCTGATAGAACTTCTGGTCCTCATCAGACAAAAACTGAACCAAGAGCGATTTAAAGTCATCGTCATTTGTGAATTTTTTACCATTCAAAGAATTCTGTAAACTTCGAAATAACTGGTAATCGGATGGTGCCAGGTCAGGGCTGTAGGGGGAATGTGACATCACTTCCCAACCAAGCTCTAACATTTTCCCACGAGTTACCAAAGATGTGTGAGGCTGTGCATTATCGGGGTGGAAGACAATTCTTTTATGATTTGCCAATGCTGGCTGCTTTTCTTTGATTGCTTCATCTAGTTTCATTAGTTATTGATAGTAAATCAAATTGATTGTCTGGTTCCTTGGAAGCAGCTCGAAATGCAAAACACTTTTGTAATCCTACTAAATTGACAGCATGATCTCTTTGATGCAATTCAGCTTTCGATGTGGTTTGTACTCGTTCATCATGCTTGCATCATGATTGTTTTCAAATGATGTTACTGTAGGTGACTCATTTTTCATCACCAATGATGATTCTTTTCAAAAAGGATCATTGTTATTTTGCTTAAGATGCGCATCGCAAATATTGATTCATTGTGTTAAGTGAATATCTTTCAATTCATGTGGAACCCATATTGAGCTTCTTAATGAGCCCAAGACATTTTAAGTGATTTTCAATAGTTGTGTACGATACATTTAACCTCTCTGCAATCTATTGAACAGTTATGATTGATCCTCTGTAATAATGACATTGATTTAGTCATCACAAACTTTAGTCTGTCGACCAGAACATTGGCCCTCTTTCAGTGAAAAATCTCCAGAACAGAATTTTTTAAAGCCAATTCTGACATGTGCGCTCTTTTATGCAATCAACATCATAAACTTCATATAAATCTTTATGAGCCCCTGCAGCTTTCTTTCCTTTATGGAAATAAAATGTAAAAGATGCCGAAAATGTTTGTTTTGCACTCCATGCTAAAATTGACCTTAACTAACTGGTGCAGACAAAATCACACTGCACATGTTTCTAAAGCAACCTCAATGTCACTGCTATCAAATGGCAAGATGCCAGGAACATCGCTCGTAGAATTCATTAAAAAAAATTACATAATGCTCTCTGTGTGTGAAAACCGAAATTACTTTCTAGCCAAGCCAATAGTTGTCTGCTTTAATTTTTGTTTCGTTATTTCATTCTGAAGCTGCTGAACAGTCATTATCTGTTGTTCAGATATAATATTCTGCTGCTTTAAGAAGTTCTCCCAAGACTAGACCATTTCAAGTTCAACGGATTCAGTTTTTGATGAGGAATCTACTTCAATATGAAGAGCACTAGAAATTATTTCCTGGTCAGTTTTTTTTTCTATGGTTGGGAAATTATCATCACACAATATCCACTTCTAAATTTCAGATTTTGTAAATTCCAGAATTTCGTATGAAATCACAAAATAAGTCATTATAGATTAAAAACCGAAACTGCTCCAACAGAGCTTCAACAGTTACAGTTGCAGATATTGTGCAAAAGCTACTGTTGTGTTATATTTAAAAAAAAAAAAAGAGATTTTAAATAGTTTGAAATAGAGAATAGAAAATTAAATTGCATTTAGAAAGAAGTGGCTCGTGATTATAGTGGAAAATAGATGTACATTGCATAAAAGGAAAAACACATGATGGATCACAATTAATAATTAAAGCAGTACTCATCTGAACTGATTACATGGATCACCCATCTGAAAAGCTTTGTAGCAAAATTTAGAAGTGCCAAAATCATATTTTGAAAATTAATTAATCAATCGGAACATTTTACTTTTATTATTTATTACTTAAACCTATTGAAGCCTTTTGCAAAGATATCTAGCATTTATCTCTGCAGTTTAATTAGTTAATTGGGCACGCTTACGATATATACATAAAATAAACACAGATTAAAACACACACAAGATAAAATATAAAACACTTTTATTATATGTACAGTACAACCTCGATATCTCGAATCTATGGGGAAGAGAAAAAAATTCGAGATATAGAGTTTTCGAGTTATCAAGGTTTTTGATAAAATTTAAAAATCTAATCTCTCAAACTGCTTTTTGCTGTAAAAAAATAAGATACGTCGAAAACTACACATAATCTACTAACAATTAACAAATTACACTTCTCAAAGTTTATTAACTTGAAAATTGTGTGACACACAAACTTGTTTTGATGCAATTGATGACATATGCAATTAATCATTAACAAAGGTCAAATTGGGTATTATTCAGAAGTTTCTCACAATTTGGGCTCAATCATCAACTTTCAAGATATGGATTATCTCCTAGTTGAATGGTTGTCCTGGTCGAAACTTCAAAGTTGTGTTTGGCGCCAAAAATTTAACAGCGATATTTTTTAGCATTGGAAGATTAGAGTGGGCTTTACAATTGTCTATGAAGAGGAGAACGTGTATTTTACTTTTAGCCGTTGTTTTACCGATTCCTATCAGCCAATCAGCAAAAACTGCATTTGCCATCGAAGCCTTTATATTTCACCTGTACAGCATTAGAAATAACTTAATTTTAGCAAAACACCTCGGCACTTTAGATCGCCCTATCATAAGAGGAGGAAGCGTTTCTTTACCACTTTGATTTTCTGCCAAAACCACAATTACATGAAGTTTACTTGGTTTGCCACGTCGGATTTCTTCACCTTTAAATGCAGACGTTTTGTTGGGAAAACTGTGGTACAATAATACAGTTTCATCCGCGTTGAACACATCCATCATCTGCTTTATAGTCTTTTCAAAGAGAAGGAAGTTCTGAGAGCCACCCTTCACTGAACCCCCACCCTTGTAGCTGAATCACCTGGTGCACTTTCACTGCCAAGTTTCCAAAAAACGATGTTGTCCCTTTTATCGGTTTCAAAGTCTTCCATTCTTACCCTTTAAGTTCTTTGTATCAACAAAAGGATAAAAGAATGCGAAATCAGCATCTAGATCAAACTAGTTCTACAGCTGGCAATAGCCGAAAGTAAAAAGTCAAACTATTTTCTGTGGAAAATATTTCGACATATTAAGGGTTTTAGAAAATATATTTCGAGATAACTATGGAAAATACATAAGAATTTTGATGGAAATGCAAGGGAAATTTCTTTTTTTGAGATATCAAGGGTTTTGAGATAAAGAGGTTAGAGACATCGAGGTCCGACTGTATACTAAATAAAAGGGAGGAAAGGGGAAGGGAAGTGCACTCATCATGTACATATTATTGTAATAGCATTGTTACTTCATTTCAATTATTATCTTTTAATTAACAGAAATATTGGAATTTATCAATAAACCAGATATTAAGTTTCACAGGATATATTATTTTAAATGAGAAGAATCAGATTCAACTTAGATTGGCTCAAAGCAATTTTCACAGTCCTTACAGAAAATAGTTTGTGCTAGAAAATATCCTATCCAACAGTTTCAATTGCCAGTTCTTTGAAATCCGGCAAAGTTTATTTTAAAGAAATCAGCAAGGTGACTCACCATAGGAACGTCAATATATGCAAGAGGAAGAATATATGTATACAACCAACTGTAGACTGGAATTCCACAATCTTGGAACACTCTAAAATTATTCTTTGTAGATGACAATTCACCACACCACCGATGATTCACGGAGATGAAAAATTCATCCATCATTCAAAAACGATTAAACTTCAATTTAGAGGCCATTCTGTGTAGATACATTAACAATTCCTGCAAATGGATACTTCATCCTTAAAGTGCCATAATTTCAAAGTGTTGGCTTTCACTTAGCGAGGACCTTCAAAAATGACATTTCCAGCATTTTTTCTGAAATCGCTACGGACTATCCATCACATCTATTGCCAAAGATCTTCATTGCATCACCTTCTTTATATTTATTCTAAAGAACTTTTCATATTGCGTTACTTGAATATTTTTTATTTGTTTAAAAGACTTATGATACTAAATAATCAGAACATAAGCTCCCCCGGTGTACTGATTTCAAACAATACAGTACACCGGCAGGGGCTATGCGTCCTATCGACACCCAGTTACAATGGCAAGAAAGAGGGAGACACGCTGAAAGGACGCTCACATCAAAAAATCTGTTGGGCGCCAAGGTATCTGATTGGCTCTTTTACTTGTTGCGTCACAGCATAAAAAGATTTAAATGAAAGATCGTTACGTTAAAAATTTGAATTAATATTGGAAAATTATTATAAAAATATTTATTTTTGCTGAAAGAATTAAATTTAAGATTTATTATTTTATTATAGATATTTTTTAATGATCTTTTTTGTAATATAAATGAAAATTGTTTTAAAGTAAAATTTGACTGAAAATGAATTTTGAATAATTAATATTAATTAATTAAACATTTTAAAGTAACTAATTAAATATTTTAAAGTTTCTGTTTGAATATTTTAAGGTTTCTATTACCTAACATGTAACATCGTGCACAAACGCAGGATTATTCCTACTGCCACGGTCCCTCCAGATGAAAATACGCCTATTATCCGGATGCACAGAAAAACGGGACTCGTCAGAAAACAGAATATTGCTCCATTCATTTCTCCTCCAGTTGACATGCTCGGTTGCCCACTCCCTGCGGTCGCGACGATGCCTTGATGTTAATCTAACACATACCATCGGTCGGCGAGCATACAGACCTACAGCATGAAGCTGGTTTCGGACAGTCTGAGTTGAAATCGTGGTGCCTGTAGCCGAGCGAAGGTGTTGTTGGAGAAGAGTAGCGTTCATGGTTCGGTGTCTCAGAGCTGTTAACGCTAAATACCGATCTTCATTGGGCGTTGTTGCCCGTCTACGACCTTGCCCTTGTCTTCGGCCTGCACATCCACTCTCCAAAAAACAGTTCCAGATCCTGGAACTGACACTTTGTGACACTCCAATGGCTTGCTCGCGTTTGGCCCCCTTCTAACCTACCAACAATTGTCAAAGCTTCTGAATCTGTCAAATGACTTCGCTGAAACATCGTACTCATCGAAACAAAGCAATCACTGAATGCCGATCATCCTTGTCTTCATTCTCTTTTATCCAGTTGAAAGTCAAATTTCATTCGCTGCCGCTGAAGCGACGTTTTTGACGGCGAACTCAAAATTTGCATACTCCACAGTTTGAAAACAGAAAAATTTATTTGTGATTCTCTTCTTCTATTTTCGGCAAAAAAAATTTCGTTTATATCTTTTTTTTATATAAAACTTCAAATATCCTTTAATTGTTTTGAGCAGTGTATTTTGCTTTATCACATTCCACCAATCAGAAGCGTGATTTTATCAGAGAATGTGTCATCACATTTAAAAGAAAAAATTTAATGGTTTTCATAAAATTTAATCATAATAAAATGATTGTGTGTAATTATGTATTAATCATGGAAGAGCAAATTATTTACTGAGAAATAATATTAATCTATGTAAATAAAATAACATAAAATAATCTATGATAAAAAGTAATATCTAAAGCGAAATATTTCCGAAGAGGAAAACAACATTCAGAAAACAGATAAATTTGCTCCACGAATATAATATATGTTGTTATAACTGTGTGAGTGATGACTTCATATTCACTGATGTTTATTCCTGCATCTAAATAGACTGAACTTCTGCTACTTATTTAAAGATCCTTGGTAAGCACAAATGAAAATATTTCTGAAAATTGCATCATTTCCATTTAATTATAATCTATATATTTGAGAGACAAGGCTGTTTTCTTAGTCACCTAGCCAGAGCTTTCTACTGAAACAATTTGATAGCTATTTATTTAAAAATGAAAGTACTTTATTTGTAGATGTGTCTGCACTTGCTAGTTTTTAAAATAATCCCATTTTTATATTTTAATTTTAAAAGTATTTTATGAAATTTCTTCACATCGGTGGCAATTGGGTTAGTTGTGTTGCAGATCTTTGAGCACGGTTTCATTTCATTTTCATCAACACTACCCGTCGAGGAGAGAAAAGAATTTACGTCCAAACTCAGAGAGACACAGCATGAAGAATATTTCATTTACAAGGACATACATAGGAAATATGTGAAATAGGCTCCCATTGGTCTCCTTAACCCGGGAGAACTCTCTGCATGAGATTTTCTCTCACAGTCGTACTTTTTTAAGACTCTTATTTAAATCATTTTTCATTTTAATTAAAATTTCAAAATGGTTTTCAATTATTTTACCTATTTTGTGAATAAAAGTACCAAGCCAACCAAAAAAAGTTGATATTATATGAATGTAAAGTAAAAGAAAAGCAATTGGGCATTCTCACTAGCGAGTTCTCACGGGTTAAAAGCATGTGCAATACATCACGCCTCAGACTCCACGATCGTGATGGAGAAACGAAACGGAGGGTGACTCGAGGGAAAACAACCTGCAGTGATTTACTGAGCCACGATAGAAATCCCACAAATCTTGCCCTTTCCACTCATCCTTAAAAAAAAAAAAATTAAAACATTTTAACATACACACACACATAATTATACATAAGAAAATAACATATCACAATAATATTCAAGTTTATCTAAGGTTAGGACTTAGGTTAACATATCAGAAACATTTTGTTTTCCTGAAACATGATTTAAAATAACTCTTCCATTTCAAATAACTCTTTCATTTCAAATAACTCTTTCATTAAATAGCCCTTTACAAAAAAAAAAAAAAAATAATGTCAATATGCTTTGTTCTCTTATTTTCTACATTATTTTTCGAAAAAAAAATTGCATTCTGACTATAGCAAAATATTACAGGTTTCTTAATTTCTCTATTTAAGTTACATTCATTCATGGATACAAGACAGCCATAGAATTTCTTTTACTAATTCAGATAGTACAATAAATTCTGATTCCATGGTTGATAAAGATAGAGAATGCTGCTTACGCTCGTATTCACGATTAACTTCGACCCCGAGTTATGGGCGAAACCCAGGTTGAACACTCAAACGGTATTCACCATCTACCTGGCTTGATCAAGTTGAAGCTGAAAACTAATGCTGGGTTCGGTAACCTGACATTCGTCTATCCGAGGTCGAAGTCGAGGTTATCTTATCTGAGCATGCGCAGTTAAAGGAAAACAATAGCAGAGCAAGTCTGGGAGATCGTTAAAATTTAATCGCGTTTTGCTGAGTTTTCTCTGAAGGATATAAGAATTTGTAGAAAATTTAATCAATTGATTGTTTATCAGAAACAGAAGTATCTAGGTATGTGTGTGATATTTATCTACAGCATTTTTGTCTGGTTTGTTTTTATTTATATGTAAATCTTCTATATGTTGAATTGTATAAATATTTCCGATCATGAAGAATTTATTTGCTTTAAAACAGTCAGCATTACCTAAGTCCGAGAAATTTGAAATTACGAAGATTCAGATAGATATCTGTATCATTTTTGGTAGTTTATTTTTGGCCTTAAAATGACTATCATACTAGCATAAATAAAATGAATTGTTTTTGTGAAACTTGAAACATTAGACAGCATTTCTTATGTATCAGAGTAAAAAAGTTCTCGGATTCGGATGTTTTATGTGTATCAATTGGTTCTTATAGATTTGTGACCTTGGTACTTAATTTCTTTGAAAATTAAATTTGGAATATGACGTATTTTAGATACAGATACGGGCATAAACATGCCAGTAATGGACACCTGTTTAAAAATTATTTTTGAATTAATAGTTAAAAATCACTTTTTAATTGCTACAATTATTATATTCCAACTTTTTTTATATTGTAGTATTATATTATTAATTTATCAACAATATTTAACCAATCTCATAGTCGCATTTCTCAGTGTGAATCAAAATATAATTGTAATTACAGAAGTAAACACCCAAAATTCCATTAACGCATACCCACTGTTCCACTAATGGCCCACCTTACAAAAAGTAATAATTGATTGTTTTTTTTTTCATTGTATTTAGAGAAATAAATACAAAATCTAATAATAGTACTAATAAAGCATACTAATGAAACAAAATAGTCATTTTCAATTAAATCTAAGAATTTTGATATCAATAATTAATAAAATATTTGGGATAATTAATTGTATAGACAGAGGCGTCCTTAGGGATGTACAACAGGTGTGGTTGCATAGGTCCTCGTGTCTGAAAAGAAAGAAATATTTAATACAAAGTGGCCAAATATTTATTATTCATTTTATTTGAGTTATTTATTTTGTACTACTAAATTTTTTATGTGTAAACAGGTAAACACCCTCATTAGAATATTTTAACAATCTTGCATACATCACAGTTGAATAATAACATGCAAACTTTTTGAAAAGGTGTTTGTATAGGGTTTCCAGAAATAGCATCAAACATGCAAACTTTTTCAAAAGGTGTTTGTATAGGGTTTATAGTTTAGTGGATTATTTTTTATATACAAAATATGTAATTGTAACCATATTCCAGTTCATAGAATTATGACAAATATTGCTCCACTTTATGAAATTACGATAAATATCTTTCTGGTTTGTGCAATTATTAAAACATTATCACAGTTATCTGTTTATAGCATACTGTACTCTCTCTGGAAGTGTATAATACCAACCAAGACCATTGGATTTCCAAGCGTTAATACGGGTTAGGTTCCCTTAGAAAGACCCCCCCTTAGGGCCTATATCCCTCGTGTTGATAATTGGCCGTCATAAACACAACCAACCAACCAACCAAGACCAATGTCAAGCCAACAGTGATTTTGAAATAGTGTTCCTGTTTGTAGATATTTCAGTTTTGAAGCCTGATGCTTTATTTTTTTGTGATAACAAAGAAGTGTGTGGAGGGGAGGGGGCTACAGTGAAAACCTTTTTTTTTGGGGGGGGGGGGGGGGTTGAGTATTAGTACATGGAATCTTATTTCCCATTACAATTCATAAGTTCAGGGCTGACATCTGAGGCACCCTGTCTGCAAATTTCCTAATTATATTGTTAAAATATATGGCTAAGATGTGTTATTATCCCATCCTCCGCGATGTTGAGTATTTGGCGATTTTTATAGCTCTGGCAACCCCGGCATTTGGCATCTAGTAACTTATTATGGCAACCCCCTTTTTTACGATGCGAGAGCGTGAACATTCATTTCACTGCCAGGTCACCGGGTGTCGTTGCTGACGGTTGCTTGACTCTTGTACCAGATAGGGGAGACCGGGGGAATGGCGACACCTTAAGGGAATTTAAATTTTTTCACCTCGAAAAAATGCTTATTTTTTAATAGTAAAAATTCTAAAGCTGAATCATGATCTTTAGTATCTGTATAAATTTAACCGTAATCATAACTGTAAAGTAAGCATACATAAAAAAAAATTTTTTAAACCTCTGCACAGTGGCGGGATTACCCAGGACACTGGGGTAATTCCGCCACTGTACCGGGGTAATGCCGCCACTCTTTAATGACCTAGTACATGCATCAACTGGATACTAGAAAACACAGAACCTACTGAAAATAGTTAGAAAGCAATGTAATTGAGCAAAATAATGGTTAAGCTTACAATTTACTTCATATTGCAAAAGTCACTCTGCTGAATCGGCTCCACAGCATTAAAATGAGGCCCTTTCTCATCCGATTTGCATGGTGGCGGCATTACCCCGAGAGGACAATATGGCGGAAATCCTCAAGCAAAGCCGAAACAAGAACCGAACTTGTTCAACACATTACATCAAAATGTTGGCGAATGCATATAGTTTACGGGTCATATTATCTTAAATACCTAATGTTACAATAAAAGGTGCTTATCTCTACTCATTTGAAGCTCCAAAATAACAAGCAACTAGATGAAAACTACATTTTTCACTAGAACAAAAGAACGACGTACAGCAAAGTCACTCTCACTTTAGGCACTGTTTATATTGTTGGCCGCTATAGTGCAGGCACATTCACTATCTCAAACTGCCCTTAGTTTTTAAACAAGGTGGGGTGGCGGCATATCCCGGGTTGGCGGCATTCCCCCGGTCTCCCCTACTCTTTGATGTCGTGTTCTATGGCTGTCTTTTTATTTTTATGTTAAATTTATTGGATGTATTTCATTGACTATAGTTTCTGTAGTCCGTTTAAACGCTCTTGCTGAAGTAATTAAGAAATATGAGGAAATTTTGACATGAAAGGGAGGTTTGTTTATATCGTGTCAATGCGTATTAAGCCTATTTTGGAAAATGACGGCGGTGTTATATTTTGTGCTGTAGGGTTCAAGAAAGCAGATGTCTGTTAAGGTATGTTGATAATTTTATGTGTATTTTGTTGCTTTAAGAGATTTTACATTTTGAGATTGCTACAAAACGAGAACTACTGAATTTTGAGAATGTTATATCGCGAAAAATAAGATTCATAAGATTTTCTTGAAATATCCCACCCCTGATACAGCCAATACTCAGAAACATAAAATTATGATATGTAATTGTTATTATCCAGGAATTATAGTCAGTTGCCAATGCATGAAATACAAGTAGAAAATAGGTGAAGAAAAATTTGTTATGAGTGACACATTTGATGCATGAAAAGAAAAATTTCGAAAACCATTGTATATTTGTCTATCAGTCTGATATTTTTTTAATTTCTTTTCAAATTTAAAGTCTATGAACAAAAAATAATATAGTTAAAATTTTGTTTTCGCTAATATTGATATAGTAGTTTTGGTTAACATACCCAAATTTTTTCATAATTGTCTTACAATTGTTTAAAGTGATCATCTGAACATCCTCAGATCCACTTACTTTATCCCTTTCTGAAACTTCAATCACAACAAAAATAAATGATAATGTAAGATTTTTACATTTAAAAACATGACTTGTTCATTTTCAGCCAAAGGCGCATTCCATTTGAAAATTAAAATTTCACAAAGAAGAGTGTTTTTGAATGCGCTAGTCATACAATGCTTTTTTAAATGCAAAAACTGAGATTTATTGCTGACATGAGCATGTTTTTGCAATACATATTTTGCACAAAAGTAGCTGTAGCAAGGCTATTACAATGATGCAAGCAGCGACTGCATGTTTTTTAGAATGGTAGTTTTATTGTTTTTTAGCATTGTACTGCTTGCTACATTTCATTTTTTAAAAAGTAGCTTCTACTATCCGTTTGCTACTTTTGAAAGATTTAGAATTAATCTCCCTTCTCCTAATCATGCTTTTACACTACTCACAGCGGTGGCAGGCGACTGTGTTTTTAAAGTGCTACATGCATTGTTTAACAACTATTCCTATTTTCTGTAACTATTATTTTTGTATACATTTTTCCCTTTATGTAATTGAAGAAAGGCTATAATTAAATAAAGCAAAGATTTATATTTTTAAAAAAAAGATAAAATTAGTGGTGCCTTAAAATGCCAGTCTTGAACCACATTTTTTGGACTTTTGTTTTTAATCATAAATTTATGTTTCTTCATAATTTTAAAAGTAGAAAGTAAATTAAATATATCGTGAAAACTGCCAGGAGTGTTTAAGTAATATTTTGTTCCTTAATCTGTATTGTTTTGATATTTTTTTTTTCTTAACAGTATATTTTTCTGAATCTTTTAGATCATGGATGTGTCTATTCAAAATCTTGAATTTTTGCAATTCATCGAAAAAGAAGAGAATAAAAGGAAAAGAAAAAGAAATAAAAAGGCAGAGTTAGAAGATTTCGATGAAATCGATTTTCAGTGCCGTTATCGGCTTACAAAAAATACAGTTTTTGAGCTGCTACCACTGATTGAAGAGAAAATAAAGCATAACAGCCACTTAAATCAGGCTTTAACGCCATTAGAACAATTATTAGTCGCTCTGCGATTTTATGCAACAGGGACTCATCAGCTTGTTGTTGGCGATTTAATAAAAGTGAGCCAGCCTACAGTTTCCAGAGTTTTACACAGAGTGAGTAAAGCCATTGCATCATTGAGGCCGGACTTCATAAAAATGCCTGAAACTGAAGAAGAATGTAAAATGGTAATATTATTATTATTATTCTAATATTGTTAGTGTGGAAGAAATTGAAATATATACAGTGATACTTCCATTTAATGAAGTAGTATCATTTCTCTTAAACACTTCGTTATAAAGAAAATTCGTTAAATAGAAATAAAGTCAAATTCATGAAATTTGTATAATAATATACACCTAATGATAAGTAATGCATAAAATGAAAAACACACCTAAAATGAAAATATTGGAAAGTTGTATTTTGATTCGGGCAGTAACTTTTGTTTTATGTAATGTAGATATATGAGAAAGTTTAAGTAGAATAATGTCTATTAAAACTCATGATAAACAGAGGTGAACAAAAACTGAAGCATAACATTATTTCTCTTTCCTCAGTATTTCAAATTCTTAACTTTAAAAAAAGTCTATAATATTACTTTGTACAGGCTTCTTATAAAAAATACACTGTTCATCAAAATTTTCACACTATTGTAAGTATCCAAAGAATTCATCTGTAACATTTCCATGAAACTAGAGCACCCTTCTTATTATATCGAAGGCTTTTAGCATTTCTTTCATCAAAGGCATCTAGCATTTAATGAAAATGATTAAATATATAAATTATTTTCATACAATATCAACTGAAATAAATTCATACATCCATCGCAAGAACAACCTCTCCATTTAAATGTTGTACACACACAGAAGCAGAATAAACTTCGTTGAACAGAATACATTTTTCGTAATATGGAGATTAATTTGCATGTTAATGGTGCTCAAAGTCAAGGTTCAGCAGAAAATTTCGTTAAGTAGAAAACTTCATTAAAGGGAAGTTTGGCTGTATAATTATTTATATAAATTTTTATCTATCTTAATAATATCTCTCATATGGACTAATTGACATATTTAAACAAAAGTACTTCTTTCCTCCTCCCAATCCTTGCAAATGTCTATGTAACAAATACAAAATATGTCTTGGGTGAAAAAAAATCATTTCTTTCTTTGGTACTTCAGTTAATCAGGCGCCAGTGTTATATATACATATATGTTGCACACACACATGCAATAAAGATGAATTAAAATGTATGAACTAATTGGTAAATTGTAAAGATGAACATTGGAAACCAGTATGTAAAATAAGAAACTATAAATAACCCACAGAATCACCAGAAGAGCTTGCAGGTTTAATTTATAGTGAAGATGCATTATTTCATCCAATTTTATCGGTATTAAATCTAAAATGATAAAATTTAGCTTGTAATATTGCATTAAAAAAAATAAATAAATAAATGATACGAAGCCAAGAGATCTAAAGAAAGATACACCTCACACAAGATATTAAAAATTGAAAAATGATTAGAGAACAATTATAGACAAAAATCCAAAACTACAGAAATTTGATCTACAAAATTGTAACATGTGAATATATATATATATATAACCAATAATTAAACATAACCTACCACCATCAAAAACCGTAATATTATATATATATATGTGTGTGTGTGTATCTATGTATATATATAACACTGGCGCCCTGCTAACTGAAAAGTATCCTTTCTTTATTCTTTAAAAAATAGATTTATTGATAAATTAAGTTTTCCATCAATTTTTTCTTTTAATTACATATTGAGATTCAGCATTAGAAAATATGCATAGATGCAAAAATTTTAAATCTGTAAATGCAATATTTGTCTTTGCTGAAAAAATTTATGTAATGGATGCCAGATAACATCGCTCAAAAAATTAAAATTGCTAATTAATGTTTTTTCGTTAATTGCAGCCAGATTTAAAAGAAAATTGGATATTTAGATTTGTCGTTAAAAAACACTCATAGATGTGTGTTAATTTCAAATCAATAAATGCAATACTTTAAAAAAATCCCTCACAGCTCGGCCTACAGGTGGGTTGGAACCGAATTTCTACACGAAAGAAGAATAACCGCTCAAAAAAGGGTGAAAATCGTCTTTGTCACATGATAAAGATCTCTTAACTCATTAGGTATTTACCCAAAAATGGAAAACAGACTAATTCCAAATCGCTTCCATACTCAGGCCTTCCAATTTTATATCTTTCCGTTAAAAAATGAATTTGTAAATGTGTCAAAATGTTTTGTGCTTGTTGAGCAGAGCAGTTGAGAACAGCTTTAATTTTATTTTAATTTTTGATTAATTTGATTTGTCAGAACTGGTTTTATCAGCATCATGCCAATAACTTTTATTTCAACGGCCTCCCCCCCCCTTTTTTTTGGGGGGGGGGGGGTGTAAGAGTTAGTCCTATTCAGGGCTCGAAATGGAAAAATTCACGAACCGGAACACTGTTTCAAAATTATTGTCAATTATTTATTTATTTTTTTAAAGTACAGTAAAGTCCCGATTATCCGAGTCCGGCTTAAGCGATTTTCCACTTTAACCGAGTTATTTTCTTCTGATGGACTGATGGCTTCCATTATGATATAACAGCCATTATAAATGAAATGTTAGGAGAAGATGAAAGAGTAGTCGTAAAAAGTTAGAACTCTGATTTTATGGTCAGAATGGGGAAAAAAAATGGTCATAATTAAAAAAAAAAAAATTATGGCCATTTTTTTTCCAATTCTGACTAGAAAATCAGAGTTCTAACTTTTTACGACTGCTCTTTCATTTTCTCCTAACACTTCATTTATAATGGCTGTTTCATCATAATTGAAGCCATCAGTCCATCAGAAGAAAATGATCTATTTCAAAAGTAAGTGTTCGATTGAAAAAAACAATTTCATTCCCGGTATTTCTTAAAAGTAACGGAAATATACATCAAAGAAATGTAACTAGAACCATAAAAATGACTGAATTAAGTGAAAATTTATATTTCACCTCCTTTAGTGGGTGACAATTTGTGTAAACCTGCTTTATACGACTTTTTTGCTTATCCGAGGTGAGCTTGGTCACTATTAACTCAGATAATCGGGACTTTACTGTATAGCAAATTTATATTTTAACTGCAGAAAAAACAATTTTAAAAAATGCATTCAAGATTCCAAATAATTAGAAAAAATGTTACAGAGAGTATAGTAAGCTATATGTATGAAGCTGTAATAATATTTTTAAATAATTCCACAAAACGGAACAGTATTTTCCATACTTTCATGAACCGAAACAATATTTGTCACAATTTCACGAACCGGAACATTGTTTCTGTTTGCTCCGGTACATTTCGAGCCCTGGTTCTATTAGAAACTTGTTAATATAAAAGTTATAGATAATACTAAGATTTATCATAAATATAAGTAGATCTGATAACTTGTGAATTGACGAAGTTATGAATTTTCTTCTTCTTCAACCTCCCCTCCCCCCCTTTTTTTTTGCGGTAAGAGTTGGTCTTATCAAATAGTTGCCAATATAAAAGTTGTAGATAATATTGAGAAAATTTATAATAAATTTAAGCGGATTTGAAAACAGTTTATAGTTCTTAAAATATTTTTTGGTAAAAGTATGTAAAGAAAATAAATATTAATTGGTTAAAATCAACATCTTTTTTGTTATTTTTAGAGAATATATTAAAGGAATATTTTTATAAACATTTTATTAATTCACTACATTGCAGGTTAATGAAGATTTTTTTCAAATCGCACAGTTTCCAGGTGCAGTCGGAGCTGTTGATTGCACACATATTCCCATTTTATCCCCTGGCGGAAATGATGCTGAGCGTTTTAGGAACCGGAAAACAAAATTTTCTATCAATACCCAAACTTGTGTCTCAGCAGACCTTCTAATCCGGGATGTTGTTGCAAGGTGGCCTGGGAGTGCCCATGACAGCACTATCTTCTCCAATAGCAAACTGTCGGAATCAATGCAGAACTCCCCCTTTGAACAAATATCATCTGTTAGGAGACAGTGGATATGCATGCCAACCTTTTCTATTGACCCCACTAAGCCAGCCAACTACGCCAGCAGAAAGGAGGTAAGTTTTATATTTTTTGTTTTTATGCTATATTTATGTTAGTTACTGTACTTGAAGTTTATACATCCTAATTAAATGCTAAAATAAATTTTCTAGTATTTATAATGACTGAAAATATTTATTGAACCATTAGGTTTATCTTTAAAAAATAACAATAAGTAAAAAAATGACACACATGCATGCATTCAGGGGAAAAAAAAAAAAAAAATGTCGGAATCTTATCTCATTTAAAATGTTAGATATTAAGTTATTCGGCTTAAATGTGTCATTTTCCCGGGGCGGCCATCTTGGATTTTTTTCATACATGAAAACTCCTTTTTCGCCAAGTAGTAATGCCGCCAATGGTTAAATATTGTTGATAGATTAATATAATATTGAAAAAACTGGAATATAATAATTATAACTATTAATAAAAAATAATTTTTAATTCAAGCCAAGAAAAAAATCCAAGATGGCAGACCCCGGGATAATAACACATCTGTTCCAGTTATCCTTTTTTAACACTTTCCAATAAAGTTGAAAAGTGTTTATGCATTCGGTTTGTCTGTCCATGCTGTAACTTTCGTAAATACAGTCGAACCCCGATTTAATGAATCGTTCAGGACTACCAGCTTGTTCGTTAAATCAGAATAGGAATTTTTTTTCGTGCAACAGAACAAGTTAAAAAATGGTTATAAATAAATTTAAAAGAACAATACTCACTTATCATAAAAATGATGTTAAAAATATTTTTCCACCCTCAACAGCTCAGAATTTTCTGAAACATTTATATGCATACATATATGTGTATATATACACATATATGTACAGTCGTGGAAAAAAAAAAGTAAACACCCCCTACTAACTGCTCAACAAATCATCGTAGAAGTAAGTTACTGGTACCAAACAATTGGAAATAAAGTCTACTTTTAAATGATGTATATAAAATTTTCTTAGGGGTCATCTACATATTAAATCGAATTGAAACTTCATTTTTTTCAATGGCAATACCCAATTTTAACGAGATATTTTAAATTTTCGGTTCAAACTATGCCTAGACACCAAATTTCAAGTCATTTGAATGATAAGTTTTTGAATTATACACATTCAAAATTTAGTGCTTCTAATGTTAATTTACATTTTCATATTTTTATTTATATCTCCCGAAATTATGCCCCTAATGTGCTAATTTTTTTTTGTAGTAATAATACTAATATACCCAAACATAAATAAGCTGAATTTGCAATTTTTATAATTTTATGATATGAATTATGAAATTAATATTCGAAAAAATTATGAATTGCAACCTACAATTTTTTTGATGGATTTAGATTTATTAAGTCCTGCTTTATGGAAATTCAAAAATTTCACATTTTTCTTCCAAGTAGTTTTCAAATTATGCTTAAAAAACGGCAAAATGATAGTTTAAGGGGCCGTCTATGATAGAAGTGAGAATACATTTTGAAATTTACTCTGCTGTACTGTAATCTAACACGCTTCATTGACTCCTTGAGTGGCGCTTAAGGTGCCTTGATCAAGGAAGGAGCTCTCTCGGTATACGGAACTTCAGTTTGGATACAGCCCTTAAAATACGCTCGTTTTATGATAATTAATTTCTCAGAAACTTATGGTACGAATTGCATAAAAATTCGTTTTTAGGCTAATTGAAGAGTGTAGAGTTCATTTATGCTGTCAGAATTGGGTACTGCTATTGAAAAAAACAAAGTTATGGTTCGTTTTAATATGTAGATGGCCCCCTAGGCACATTTTATATACATCATTTAAAAGTAGACTTTATTTCCAATCGTTCGGTACCAGTAACTTTCTTCTACGATAATTTGTTGAGGAGTTAGTAGGGAGTGTTTACTTTTTTTTTTTCCACGACTGTACATACATATGTATATATAAATACACATATGTGTATATATACATATATATGTATATATATATATACATATATATATACGCATATATATATACATATATAGTGTTGACTCTAGAAAAAAAGGGCCGCCGGGTGGAAATTTTTCAAAAGGGAACACTATTCTAAAAAAAAGGTACATTTTTCAAAAAGGGAACAAACACTATTCTAAAAAAGGGAACACTATTCTAAAAAAGGGCACTTTTATTCAAAAAGGGCGCTTTTGTACCTTGTTCACAAAAAATATTTTGCACTGGTTTGTTTAGAGTCCCTAGAATTTGCGATATTTTTCCGGGATCATAGGAAGTGTTAAAAAGGGATGCCGGGTGCATCGGAAGGGTTTAAAAGGGCCACCGGGTGCAAAAAAGAAATAAAAAGGGTCGCCGGGTGCTGCGGCCTGCTAAAGCGGCTTAGAGTCGACACTAATATACATGTATATATAACACTGGCACCGGCTAACTGAAAAGTACCAAGAGAATTTCCCTGTTTGATATGTTTGAGAGCAAAAAGGAATTTAAAACTGAATCAGAAAATAAGCAGTTTGTATTGGAATACACCCTTAAGAAAATATGCTGCATAAAAATTGATTTCTTTATGTTCTAATATAAATAACAGCATCGTTATTAAGGAAAAAAATCTCATTTATTCAAATATTGTAGATAAATTATAACATATCAAACTTCTTTGATTATTTCCCCTTAAAACGGTGAAAACAGTGTCCTCTGCATCCTGAGCCATCAAATACCGTTTCTAAGTATCTAAACTTATAACTGTCCCATAGTCTGCCCATCCAGTTAGCCGATCCAATACTACTGCTATTAATAACCTCGCTGCAATGTACATTTTTGCATGTAGATATTTCTGCATCACAAGATATGTATTCAGAAAATTGAAAATTTTTTATAAATATTAGAAAATTTCTTCAATTTTTATTTTTTTTTTTTTTTTTTTTTTTTTTTTTTGACATTGAAAGTTATTTGTTAAATCAGGATTATAAATTCGTTAAATCGAAGTATTATTGCTTGATTTTTGCCGGGACCATAAAAAAATTTCATTATATTGCAATTCGTTAAATCGAGATTTGACTGTGTACTCTGATTTTCATGCACTTGATGAAGGTTTCTTAGGATCAAAAAACATGTTTAGTATTGATTATGAAGTATGTAGGATTAATAGTTCATTTACTGGGGCACTCAAAAGTATTCCATTACATTACGGTATATGGGGAAAAATTGTTTGCGGAGTATTTTAATGACATTACACTATTTCAAATGTATTGAAACTGATATAAATCACTGAATATTTCACTATGATCACATTAGAACAGATTTTATTTTTTTGCTAAATACCAAAATTTACTGAATTTTAACAACTGCTTGAGGCATTAGTGAAGCTAATATTGTTTATTTTATCTTCTAAGGTACAACACTGCTCACATATTAACAAGAAATACCGTGGAAAGATCCTATGGAGTTCTAAAAAGGCGTTTCCCTTGTTTGCAGGCAACATTACGATGTGCAGTTGAGTCTGTTCCTGCAGTAATTGTTACCTGTTGTGTTTTGCATAATTTGTCTGTCACATTGGGTAAGTTTAAGATATTAAATTATTAATAAAATACAATTGACCTGTACTACCTTTTCTGAACAAAATTTTTTAAAAAAGAAAAGGATTAAATGAAAAAAATCACTATACAGTAAACATTTGCTGCAAAAAAGCACTGTTTAAGACTATGATATACAAAAATGTAACTTCTTGCGCTTGTATTCACGAATAACTTTAACCGAGAGTTAAATCACGGGTCCAGTAATCCCTGCTTGACATTTGCAACCAGGAATTGAAAATTCGTAGTCACTGTTTACTTCGGATGAAAAGTTACCTAACAACTCGCAGTTCCTCGACCCCGGTTGAATGAGGTGTGCTTATTGGTTTAAAAAATCCTATGTCTTGTTTGGTTTTGCATCGAGGCATCAATTGTTTTTATTTAGGAAAAAAAGCATAAAAAAAAAAAGAAAGATTCAATGTAATGTGTATTTTCTTTTTTCCCCTACAAAATGTATGGACAAAAAAAAAAAAAAACCTGTAATCACTAAATATATTATTTTTTTTAACACTTTCCAACAAAGTTGAAAAGTGTTTACGATTTCGGTTTGTCTGTCTGTCTGGCCGCGCTCTAACTATAGGTCAAAATGGAGAAATTGTATTAGCGGCCACTGGCCGGTTGGACTAATTTTTTTTAATGGCCACTTTTTTATTTCAAAATGCTAAACAGTAAAATTTCTATAAGTATCAATCTAAAACTGAATAGCCCAAATAAATGTTAATATAAATATATTGGAACCAAAAAAAGTAGAATCCTTGAGGAAATGCAAGAAAATTTTATTATCTCCTTGTAAAAAAGTGGCCGCTGATAGGCAATTTTTCCCATTTACTGGCCCTGTGGCCAGTGGCTCGTGCTAATTTTGACCTTTAGCTCTAACTCTCGTTAATATAGTCTGATCGTTCTGAAATGTTTGGATGTTAGTAACCTTTACCATAGCACGATCCCTATTTCAAATAAAGTTTCTAGCATGTTTAGTTCATTTACAGGGACAGTCAAAAGTTTTCCGTTACATTACGGCCTATGGGAAAAAAATCGTTTAAAATGGTTTTTAATGATGTTCCGTGCTTTCAAACATAATCAAATTCGGTACTTTTCGGTTAGTCAGTCGCCAGTGTTATGTATACATATGTACAATCGGACCTCTATTTAACGAACCTCCATTTTGCGAACTTTTACTTGAAACGAAGAACATTTTGCAAATTTCTTCGTAAAATAACCTCCACATAGCGAAGTGCGTTCTCTATTTAACGAACTTTTTCTTGGGATCTAATTTTTTTTCTCTGTATTTCGCTAAATATTACTGGACATTTCAAACTTATTCTTTCGTTTAACACATTTTATTTTGATCAATGACCAAGACCAGGTCTTACCAGGCACCTAACTCACCGAGAACAGTAAAATCGCTGTGATAATTTGCTTTTCATCCAAGAAGTGCAAACTTTCAATATCCCTTTTAACACCTCAATGGAGCTGTCCCGTGTCAGTCTCCCGTTTTCTAGATTGTTGATCATGACCAGTCGTGTTGGTAATTTCGGTTCTTGTAGCTCGAAAATGTCAAAGCGAAAGTGCTTGAGCATCAAAGAAAAAAAAAAAAATATTCTTGATGAGGAGGATAAAGGCTTGAAGAAAAAGAATTCTGCTTTAAAATTTGGTATTCCTCCAAACAGCTTATCAAACCATAATAAAAAAATTCACGATTTTAATATAAGATCATTTTTAAAACCGAAAATACAATGTATTTCCCGACAATGTTTTGTTTCATTCTTATTTCCCTTGGAGATTTCTTTTTGATGGGTAAAATAAATAAAACAAATAGATATAGTTTATAAAAAAAAATGTGGTTAATTACTTTTTTAAATTATATTTAGTGTTGATGGACATGTTTTATGTAGTTTAAAGTGTGTTCTAAAAGGTGACACTCTATTTAACGAATTTTCCATATAACGAACTTTTTTTCGGGATTTAGCGACTTTGTTAAATAGAGGTTCGACTGTATATACACATATTTATGTGTGTATATATAAAATATATGTATATATGTGTATTTTATATATATATGCATGTATATATATCACTGGCGCCTGGCTAACCGAAAAGTACCTAAAATTCGTATGCATTTATCAAGTGCACTAAAATGTGCATTCTGTAGAATATACGATGCAAAGAGTAGTTATTATTCATTTACAGGGCCACACAAAATAATTCCGTTACAGAATGATATAGGGGGTGGAGGGAATTGTTTGCGGCATATTTTAATTATGTTAGATTATTTCATTTATAATGAAATTGATATACGTCGCTGAGGTTTACTATAACTTATTTCATTTGTAATATGAAGTGCATAGCATTTACAGGGACACACAAAAGATTTTAGATGCTATATTGTATCCGAAGTACTCTACAGTAGCTACAGTAGCGATGATGGCTGGAAATGCATTTTTAATCATGTTATGTGCTTTTATATTTCACTATATTTATGCATAGTATATCGTGTGTATAAATGTTGTAATTCATATACAGGGCTACACAAAATAATTCGTAATTGTTACTGGGTATGATTGCAAGTTGCTTAAAGGTGGTTTTTAATTCCAATTCAATTTTCTCTAGTTCTGACTAGTTTGGCATTTTGATTTCTTATGACATGAGAAAATTGTATACATAATAAATTTTTATTTTTAGGTGATCCAGAACCACCAGTAGATCCCGAAGTACAGAATTACATCCAATCGTTTATTCGAGAGTCTAACAATAGCAGACAAGGAGGGAATGGTAATGCCACCCAACCTGTGCTAGATACTGCTGCAGGATTTGCCAAAAGAAGGCTCCTTATCCAACGTTTTTTTTAATGTCTACCTGATTGTACCTCTAATTTTATGAAATTTTTTATTCATTATCAAATAAAAATGTTTTGTATACTTAAAAGATTTCTCATACTGATTATTTATTTTTTATGTTTTTACTTTTTTTTAATATTTCTATATGAAAGTGAATAAATATATGAAAGTAATTAAATATATCATTTTTAATCAAAGGAAAAAAAAATGCTTCTTACATATATATAAAACTACAGAATATTATATTTAGGTTGTTTAATATGATTTTAAATGAACTAAAAATAAATTAAGACCATTTTTTTACCCACCATAATCACATGCAAAATACAGCCGAACCCGGTTAAGATGCTGATTTTTCCCGATCCCTTGAACATTGCCCATAAGGCTAATGCAAAAAAATCCCGTTTAATATGTAGCAAATTTTCGGTTCTTTGAGGAAAAGATCACGTTTAAGATGCGAATTCCTTCTCTCTTCTCCAATTTAGCAGATTTTTTTATTCAGAAACAAAACACTGATTCCGAATAGTAATGTGTACTTTATTTAACAACAGATGAATTAAGGCGAAAATTACTAATCGGAATTAGTGGTAGATATTTGAATAAAACAAAAACCCGCTAAATTAGCAAAACTACAATTTGTTTTTGATCCCACCTCCTAACATTCTCTGTCATGTTTTTTGTGTATTAGAGATATATAGACAAATTCAGGTTACTCAGATACATCATAAAATTATTATGATTAGAAATGATCATACCTATTGTTAGTGAAGTTTTAAATGTAAGTTATATCCCTACTATGTTTTATAATGCATATGACACAAAATGAAACTCGTAAAACGTAAACAAATAAGACTGTGTTTGGATAATTCCTTTATGTTTTCTCAAAGATTAATAAGGATAGATTTTCCTTATATTATAAAGAAAGACAGATTATAATTTTATTTTTTATTACAATCTTATCTATAACAATATTCAAGTTTTAATAAGTGGCATATTTCAGATACTTTATCATTTAATAAATTGTAAGCTTTTATGTTTCAAACTTAAAAGTAGGTATGTACCGAATATTCGGTTAAGCCAAACATGCAACTATTCAGCCAAACCGAATACTTAAAAAACCTTTTAAAACACATTTTTAAAAATTTCTACTTTCAACTTATAAATGCATTTAAAATAATAAGAAACAAAAAATATTTAAATAAAATAGAATGTTTTTAGATTATTTACTTGCTGTTTGTAAAGTATAATTTAAGAAAATTAATCATGAGGAGAATTAAAATTATGATTAATTCAGATTTTTGTAAGAATGAATGATATGAAAAAAACTCAAATTTCGACGAAGGAGTGCGTAAGAAAATGCGAATTTTGGGCAAAAAGCCATGAAAAAAGCGAATTTCTTCAAAGGACTGCGGAGAAAACACAAATTTCGTCAAAAAAACGTGGAAAAAACACAAATTTTTGGCATGGAGATGCGACTGAAAAATGAAAGTCAATAAGCTATTTTTACAGTCAACTCTTCTGCACCGGATTTCCGATTTAGCCGAAATCGACTTGTGATTAGCTGTAGTGTTACTGTGCATTAACATTCTTCCGCACTGACAATCTTGGCGCCCGTCGACTGTGAACGAAATTAAAAAACTCCTTAAATTAAACTACTTTTAGATTTGTCGAATTTACTTGTAGGTCTCTTGAACTGACCATATACGTTTTCATTTATCCAATAAAACAGGTATGGAGCTATTTTTCAGACATTTGAAAATTGATTTTGAGGTTTCAAGTAAATTTGGTCGCAGGAATGAACAGTATATTTAATTAACAAGAAAAACAAATTCGTGGCATACCAGAAAATAAAACACATTTATCTGAAAAAGAAGGAATATCAGCCCTTTTTTCATTTCACTGCAATCTCTTCGGAGGTGGAATGGAGCTGTAACCTCATAACCCCCGTCGCCATCGACTTCTTTGGGTGTATGCTGGGGATTTTGGCGCCCCCCCCCCCTTCTTCCGCAAAGTATATTTACAAAGAGAATTTTACAAATTTTCTAATAGCCGACTTATTTTAAAATTTAAAATATGTATAATAGTGAACTACGTAATCTACAATGGCGGATCCAAGGGGGAGGTCACGGGGATCATGACCCCCCCCCCCCTCCCTCTGAACACCAACAAAAATATTCTAAAGATAATTTTTAAAATGAAACATAAAGTAGAGTCCCGATTATACGAGTTCCGCTTAACCAAGTTTCTGCTTTAACCAAGTTATGTTCTTTTGATGGACTGATGTCTTCCATTATTATGAAACAGCGATTATAAATGAAGTGTTATTTGAAGATGAAAGAGCAGCCAAAAAAAAATTATGGCCATTTTTTTCCCCCATTCTGGCCAGAAAATCAGAGCTCTAACTTTTTAAGGCTGCTCTTTCATCTTCACCTCATTTATAATGGCTGTTTCATAATAATCAGTCAATCAGAAGAAAATGATCCAGTTCAAAGGTATAATCCTTCATTTGGCGCCCGGGGCACATGCCCCTTCTGCCCCCCCCCCCTTAGTTTCGCCTCTGCCTTAGCCCCTTTCACCTCTTTAGGTATAATGTGGTGCCACTGTGTACTAGTATGGAACTAAAGGGAAGAAAGCGGCTAGTCTGTTGAATGATAGGGGGAAAATACAAATCTATCTCAAACAAAAAGAAAAATATCAGCACTTTTTCATTTCATGTTCGACTTTTTGGGGAGAGGGCTATAACCCCATTAGCCCCCTTCTACCTTTTTGGGTATAACGTTGTGTCACTGTACACTAATATGGAACTACAGCAAATGGAGCGGCTAGTCCAGGGTCGGCAAACCTATGGCACGCGTGCTGTAGCTGGCACGTGAGAAGATATTTTTGGCACGCCATTGATTGAAGTTCTAAATCAGAATTCAGTCAAATTCCCGAAATTCTGCACATCATTATTCTTTTTAGGTGCGTTCGTAATTATGTAAATACATAGCACCTATAGTCGTCATTCGGTCAACCGAATGGTCAGAAATTTTAAATATATAATTGCTGCAAAATTTTGTCGAGCCATTTCAAATTTTATGAAAATCGGATGTATAGTTTAATTACAAGGACAGTCAAAAGTTTTCCGTTACATTAAGCCAATGGGAGAAAATTATTTCAAGAGCATTTTAATGATGTTACAGCCTTTCGATCAGAATAAAATTGATATGCACTTATGAAGAGCACTAAAATATACATTCAGTACAATATGCGGTGCAAAAATATTTATAAAACTAGATATAGTATGAACGCACCTCATCTGACATGTTTGACGTGCTATTTCCAACTTGTTTTATTAATACACGAGATTGACTGGAAATAGCTTTTGTTTTTTTTTTATAAGTATAGCGAAACCTCCTTGAAAGATCACTTCTAAACAACAACAACCTCCGAATACTGGCCACATGTTGATGGAACTAAATATGTTCCAAAGTATTAACATTAAGTAACACGTACAAACCTCTAAAAAAAAGAATTCTGAACAACGGCTGCTCAAAAGTCACGAATATTTTTTTTTTTTTTTTTTTTTTTTTACAGCTCCTGGTACAATTTTGTATTTATTTGCAAACCAAAATGTGAAGCAGATGAAACAAAATGTATTTGATATGGCAATAAACAGAAAATGAAAACATTAATAATGATGGGAAAATTTAGATAATATTCAAGAACGGCAGATATAACAAACATGAAGGCCAGTGAATTTGTATGTCTGGATCTTTACCCTCTGTACAAAGATTTGGCAATTGATACCACATTTGATTCCATACAGCAAATGGTGGAAGATAAGAAATAGAAAGAGTAAATGATAGAGATTATTAGAATCACCCAAAATTTCCAATATTAACACATATACCAAAGATTAGATGAACCTTTATAAAATCCAAAATTTTGTATTCATAATGACGATGAGTTGCATAACAAAACAACTCATATTGTTACTTCCTTGGAGAAAGCTATTTGCAGGGAAGAAAAAAACAAAGCAACTGCAAATCACTGATTTTTTAAATGTATTAAAACAATGAGAATTAATTAAAATGACTATGTATTTCTATTTAAAATTATGTTATTTAGATTTTGTTAAACGAAGACTCTGAATTAGACCCACCTCCTAAGAGCGGTCACTTTTCCACTGGTCCCACGGGTAACTGTTATTCAGAAGTTACAATGTACTTGTCATAGCACTGAACTTACCCGCTTAGAAACATTTGATATTGCCCCTCCCCATTTATTCGACATTGCTATGCTGGTGCCGGTGATTGCAGTAATGTTTCTTTAGTTTCTGCATAATTTAACGCATTTTGATCTGCAAATGAGGTTTTATTTAACTGTTGCTGGAATTTGTTAGTTTTTTGTCAGTTAAAATGACAAAAATATTAATAAAACTGATAAAGCATGCCTTTTTTCAGATAAGTTATGAAAAAGGTAATAATTTGACTCTTAAAACATTTTTTAAGATGAAAATCTTCATTCACTATATTTTTTTGTCGGGAATAGGATTGGGGGGGGGGGGGGGGGGGGAGTGCTGTTGGCCCGCCAAGTTCACTTGAGAATTTTTTTGAAAGAAATTGGCATGCGGATGTGAAAAGCTTCGCCGACCCTGGGCTAGTCTATTGAATGATAGGAGAGAAAATGCAAATTTATCACAAACAGACAGAAAAAAAATCAGCACTATTTTTTCATTTCATTTTCTACTATTTTGAGAGGAGGGGGCTGTAATTCCAACAACCCCCTTCCCATCTTTGGGCTGTGTGTCAATGTGGACTAATATGGAGTTAACGAGAATGGCTATTTTGCTGTATGACAGAAGAAAAAAATTTCAGATTTATCTTTAAAAAGTAAGGAAGAAAAACTTTTCTCATTTAATTTTTCGACTATTTCTGGTTTGGGGAGGGTGGGGCAGTAACCTTGTCAGTCCCCTTTCTCTTCTTTGGTGTCGATATGGACTACTATGGAACTATATGGTGAAGGAAGCATATAGTCTGTTGAACGATAGGGCAAAAATTGCAAATTTATCTTAAACAAGCAGAAAAATTCAAGCACTATTTTATCATTTCATTTTTGACCATTTCGAGAGGAGGGGGCTGAAATTCCATCAGCCCCCTCCCCATCTTTTGGTATGCTGTGATGTCAATGTGGACTAATATGGTGTTAACGAGAATGTCTATTTTGCTATAAGACAGAAGAAAAAATTACAGATTTATCTTTAAAAAATAACGAAAAATTACTTTTTCATTTAATTTTTCGACTATTTCGGGAGGAGGGGGGGGCTGTAACCCTCTCTCCCCCCTTTCTCTTTGTTGTCAATGTGGACTAATATGGGACTAATGAGAATGACTAGTCCATGGTATGATTGAAAAAAATTAAAACTTTTTCCAAAACAGAAAGACAAAAAAGCAGCACTTTTTCATATCCATTTCGAAAATATCAGGGGGGGGGGGGCTGTAGCCCCATCAGCCCCCCCACCCCCTTGGGTACGCCCATGTCAGGACTGGCACCTTTTACATAAATTTTATTCATTTGGCACCACTTTTTATTAATTATTTGACTTAACTTTATAAATCACGAAAATGTCTTAATTAAATAAAATCAATTTTGCTTTTTTTTTTTTTTTTAACTGGTATTACACATTAAAATACATACAGAATGATATAAAACTAAAAAATTATGTTATTTTGCCAGTACATCTGAACTGAATGTTTCATTGTTTTACATCTGCGGTGATGTACAGATTTTAGGCCTTTGTGGATTTAAGGGAGTCTACTGTAC